>CM047431.1:37490668-37648775 GCA_026168455.1 Theocolax elegans | reverse complement strand
ACGTCTTATCGTCTGCAAGATGCTTTTTCGCGATCTTACTCCGAGCTCCTGTTATTTTATTTCAACTTATCGATAATAGGGTAATGCAGCCCCGGACGATCCTCTACGATCGCCGTGCATGCGACTCACACTTTACTTGTTCCTTTTAAATTTTTTATTAAGTGTATTATTTTTTTTAATTTTTTTATTCTCATTGCTCATCACCCCGTATACCCATTATTAAACGGGTTTTTACAGGGACACCCCTACCACCTATGTGTGGGGTGAAAACATTCCAGTTTTTCCCATCCCGGTCCCCACCGTCTCGCATTCGCCCGGGGTTATGCCCGTGAGGAAGGGAAAACCTTGTAGGAAAACCTTCCCCGAGACGGCCGGTGTATTGAAACATTCTGGTTAGATGTTCAGGGCACCTTGCGTAGGCCCAAACACCGAAACCGAATGTTCCACACCTTCCGCTCACGTTGTAAAGTGTGGAAAAACACCTAACCGATCCCGAAAGCCGCACAAGAATGGTGTCACCCATCCAAGTGTGAACCGCTCTCAGTGCTGCTTAACTTTCGTGATCGGCCGAGCTGCGTCTCCGCAACTCCGCCACCGTGTCGGTATTAAGTGTATTATTAAAATATAAAGAAAAAACAAAAGAAACTGTTTGAATCTTCGACGATTGGCTGGCTTACCTTAAGTGGTAAGTCAGCTATGTTAATGATTAAATTATTCGTAACATTTAATTTATGAATTAGCACATGCAAAAAGTAGGAGAAACGTAAGAATATTAAATATGAATTTAGGAATTATTTTAAATTAAAAGACAATATATTTTTTTGTTGGGAAAAAGCCTAAGATGGCATAAAAAACCCAAACTTTATTATTTAAAAGTTATTATACAAATCGATCTTTACACAAAGAAAAATGAAATACGTGTAACTTCACACACGCACTAAAAACCGCCTTTCATTACAAACACATGCACTCGATTGATAATAAGGTCGTAATGACCGAATGATAGATTAACACTCGTAGATTTCCGAAGGTGTTAACGAAACGATAATGCCGGAATGGTTGATTTATTAGCCCGAAAGGCCTTCGATTTTATTTGATGTCACAAGGGCCAATTTTCGTTAGACTGCCGCAAAAGCCGATTAATGAAATTGCCATAAAGGCCGATTTATGAATTTGCCGTAAAGGCCGATTTTTGAATTTGCCGTAAAGGCCGATTTTACGCACTTGCCAAACGATGTAGCTTCCTCGATAGCCGACACTCAACTGACTCGCTCTTTCGCATGCTTCCCGGTCCTACCTGTCCGCGCGCCAACCACCACCATCGCAATTACTGCCCTCTTTACGTCGCGCGCATTTACATCATTTCAAGATTGTTCTAAAATACTTGTGTAAGTTTCAAGTTTGTGACAACGGAACAGAAACATTTACATTATTTATGTTTATTTTATAATTTGAGTCAGTAACACCGCTTATAGTGATCGATTGTTCGAAGCAAATTGAGTCCATAAAACAGGCTGCTGTAGACATACGCATTGAATTTGAAGCCAAACAAAACATACCAACAGAAACTACTGCGTACTGCTTAATTTTACACGATTGTATAGTTAAATAAAATCCAATCAGTGGTGATATAAAAAAAATTGTATAATCACTTGTATTTGTAATTTAATGTACTATTTTTGTAAGAAAATTAAATTTTAAAGAATATACATAAAAATAAAAAAATTTGAGAGGCTTGTTAGCTGTATATAAGGGCTTGCGCGCCTGCATACTTGCGTCAGGCGCTAACGCGCCTTATAATATTTAATTTAAACACTTGTATTGTATCTAATTATATGTCTATTAATCCACTTTCACTCCCTCTCCATAAGTAAGTTTGATCATAAGGTGATCTCTGATTGGATAAAAAAACAAAATGCCGGACAAACTAAATAAATAAAAACAAATGAATTTGTTTATAATTATAAAATATAAACAAAAAAATTGTTTTTTTTTTCATGTATTCTACAAATGAATTTGTGTAGTTGATCAAACATTCTAACACTTAAACTCGCACGAGAGTCGTAACCGATGTCGTAACATAACCTCTCTCCCTATGTCATTGGAGCAACAGTTGGGTAGGCAAGTAAAACTACGATGCAGACGCAGACGCCGACGCAAGGAGCAACGAGAATGGGGGGGGGGGGGGCGCTAGCTTTGATCTCGCCCACTCACGTCGGTAACGCGGAATAGGGCGAGTGGGCTATGGAAGATTCAGGGTGCGGTTTCTGACACTCGCGTAGATCGATATCAAAGATTCGTACATAACCTCTCTTTTTGTGACTGCCGATATAGTAGATTTTGTCACTCGCGTAGGAAGATTCGCACATAACCTTGCTTATGGTAGACCTAACCACTGTCGGTCGGTATAGTAGATTTTGATACTCGTGTATGTAGATTCATACATAACCTCCCTTTTGCTAGACCTAACCACTGTCGGTATAGTAGATTTTGATTATGCAAGGCTAGCGGGTGTCGGTATGATAGATTACCATGTTACCAATCATTTAACATATGCAAAACTACATTTAGCTGGGGATTCTGTACAAACTATGACACATGGTTTAGCTTTCAAATTAGCAATATAACATTCAAGTTTAAACTAGTTAGCATCAAAGCTTCGGATATTTAGGTACAAAATTAAATTCTGATTTGAATTAATAACATTGTTCAATTTTTGAAACGAACAAAATTTAAAAAACTGAAGATGTGCTGCCGGATCTTGATCTTGAACTTAACGATGTCGATAATGTTATTTGCTTCCTTTTTCCTTCATTATCATTTTTTCTTGCGAGTGTATTATTTATGCTTTGATAATTTTTGCTGTAGTGTTTTGCATTACCTACATATCTTGGTACATAAGGTTTGACTACATAGTCTGTCATACTTATATAATTTTTTAACTTACCCTACTGAAAATGTATGCGCAATTAATAGCGCAACTTTTGACGCAACTTTTGACGCAACTTTTTGCGCAACTTTTTAAGTGTCTTTATCGAGCCAAAAGTTGCGCCACAAATTGCGCTACTATATTGAACATTTGAATATATATATATCTATATTATTAAAAAAATTTCGTCGCCGCCGCCGCCGCCGCTGTTTCACAAATTTCTGAAGAATTTCTGGCATAACAAGATAAGTCCCTGTAGCCTTACGTACATATAACATGACGTGTAATCACGTGATTATTACATGATTACACGTAACATTATATATGATAATTGAGTGATTTTCTGAATTCGTGGTACAGAGTGGTCGCGAAATAGAGAGTATGTTCCATTAGACTCTACAACTATCTATATTATTAAAATCTATCTACATTATTATTAAAAAGAGTTCGGCGCCGCCAACGCCGCCGCTTTTCAGAAATTTTCTCAATTCGTGGTAGAGGATGGTCGCGAAATAGAGAGTATGTCCCATTAGACTCTACATCTATCTACATTATTAATTTTCATGGTTCAAGGTGGTTTTTTCAATAATGTGTGGGTTACAGATAAGACTTATTAAAAAAAATCTATTCTATCTATATTTTTGAAACAGCTGCGGTGGTGGCCAATTTGAAAATACAGAGTGGTCTTTTTCAATCCTATGTTTTACAGTTTGTATGCGTAATGGGACTTATGTATCAGTGTACGTTGGACTCGAATTGCAGGCTATTAAACATTTGAATTCTAAATTTTAACTCGAGCGTGGGTGTCTGTGGGTGGATGTGTTTATAATACATGATACATGAGTGTGTGAGATACTGAGTGATTCAAAAGTACCCTCTATAGATAAAATTTTAATAAACAGGGTAATCTTTTATCATGTTTATGCCACCCTTTATGTATACATAATGGGATTTATGAGTGGGTAGATGTGCATGTAAAACGTGAAACTTGAGTGTGTGATGATGGATAGGTGCATGTATGTGTATCTGGAAGTATATGTTGGTGTGTGAGGGTGCATGCAGGTAGGTAGAAGTGAGTATGTAGTCGTTGATGTGGATGTGTGCTGGTAAGTGTGGATGGTTGGATATGAATGTGTGAGCATGTGCATGAGATAGAGAGTTCAAATATATCCATCTTTTCGAATCATGTTTGTGATTATATACGCTGATATATATACGTTAGAGGATGACTGACTCGAATTGCAGGCAAATACAGATTTAAAATCTAAATTGTGACACGTGCGTGGGTGAATGTGAATGTGAAACGTGAAACTTGAGTGCATGATGATGGATAGGTATATGTATGTGGATTTGGAAGTGGATGCAGGTATATGAGGGTGGATGCAGGTAGATGTAAGTGTGTGTATGGGTTAATGTGGATGTGTGAGGGTAGGTGTGGATGGTTGCATGTTGCAGATGTGTGGGTGGATGTTAGTGTGGGTGGGTAGATGGGGGCGGGTATAGGTGATGTTGGGGTGTGAGAGTTGGCGTGGGTGAGTGAATGAGGATATGTCAGCATATGTGTGATGATACAGAGTGATTCAAAACTACCATCCAGTTTGCATATATTTTTACATTACTATACTATATAAACAGAAGTTATATAATTTATTTTCTATACAGTGTGCGATATCAAATAATATCGTTCGACACACTTGTAAGAGAATATTTTCTATTTTCACACTTTTACCGAAAACTACAATTTTCAATCTTTTGAAGCAAGTTTATTTTTAAAATAAAATTTATAATACTCTAAATTATAACAAATGCACAATTTTCAAGCCGCAATCGGGGGTTGGCGAGCGAAGCGAGCAGGGGGTACCCCCCTAGTATATATAATTTTATAATAGAAAATGCCTTAAGATCTTTTTTATGTGATTTTCAATTGAAATTTTCAACATGAATCCAACTTTAAAAAATTTCTAATATTTTGATGAATGCAATCAAATAAAAAAAATGCATATTAATAAAGTTATATTTATTTATTTATTTAACTAAAAGCTCCAAATTCTGAAAGACAAGGTTTTTTGTTTTAAACTCTTATCTCGAGGTTTTTCCAAATTCAAGATGGCAGCATCAAAGATGGTAATATATATAGGAGAAAATTTTTTGATATTTCGATATTATTCCATAAACAATGTTTTATGATGAATGTTTATCAACATTGGACATACGGCGTAGTATTTACCATTTCAAGATGGCGGACCCAATATATAGCGGCAAGAAATTTGGCAAATTCTTCGATTTTTATGAAATTCGATTTATAGGGATTTCTTGGATCGCTGATTACGAAATCGTTATCAGTTTTTACAAATTCAAGATGGCGGACCCAATATAGCGGCAAAAAATTTTGCAAATTGTTGAATTTCTATATAAAATTTGATTTACAGGGGTTTTCTGGGTTGCTGGTTACAAATTCGTCGTTAGTTTTTATTTACATATTCAAGATAGCATAGAAACCAATATGGTGACCACAAGTTCTATTTATGTTAAATTTAGTTTAAAAGGTTTTTTGGGCCACGGATTACGGATCCGTAATGATGACTTATGTGCAGCATGCTTTTCCTCATGAAATAAATAGTCGTAAATATTCCTCAACGAAAATATTAAAAGTAAACAAAACAAAGAAATTACAAAAAAAACTTACTGAAACGTGACTCCTTGGCTAAACGACGTAAAATCAGCGACCTATAAACTTAATTTAAAGAAAACTATAAGACAAAAACACAACTGGATTATGTTATATACTTTTAAAATTTTTGTGTTCTTTTGTTCAGAAGCAAATAATGTAAAGTAAGAAAAAAGAATATATATATATTATTACTTTTTATATTTAAATAAAATGTTATGATGATATTTAAGGAAATAAGCATATTTTTATATGAAATACGTTTTATTAAGGCCGTATATAAAATATTATAATTAAATACAAATGTTTTCGATGCAAGCCAGCCATTAAATTATAATCATAGATCTTAATTAAAAATAAATCAGTTTACAATTTTAATAAATAGTAAATTCAATGTAGATAATTTAATAGTGCAATTTATTAGGTACTGGTATAATGAATTTTTATTCATCGATGTCAATTAATACGCATATTCTCCATATCTGTTCTGTTTTAATACAAATTTCGTTGCTGCTGCAACGTCTCGAATTATACTTGAGTAATGATTCAAAGTTGCTTTATAACCTGACAAGTAATTATTTCTTTATCATTAACATCTACAACGAAGTCTATTAACGAATAATAATAACTAACGAATTATTATAACGAATTCGTAATCAGCGATCCAAGAAATCCCTGTAAATCGAATTTCATAAAAATCGAAGAATTTGCCAAAATTCTTGCCGCTATATTGGGTCCGCCATATTGAAATGGTAAAAACTAAGCCGTATGTCCAATGTTGATAAACATTCATCATAAAACATTGTTTATGGAATAATATCGAAATATCAAAAAATTTTCTCCTATATATATTATCATCTTGGATGCTGCCAATTTATGGCGCAACTTTTGGCTCGATAAAGACACGTAAAAAGTTGCTCAAAAAGTTGCGTCAAAAGTTCGCTATTAATTGCGCATACATTTTCAGTAGGGATAGTTTTTAAAATTTCACATGATTCGTTATCTGTTATTGTATGACCAGTGTCATATTGCTTCTTATATTTTTCATTACTAAATTTACAATTAGCACAGCATAAATTATTACTTTCGCACTTATTCGTTGAATGATTACCCGCACACTTCAAGCAAATAGCTGGATTTCTGCATTTATAATTATTGTGACCAAATCTACCGCAATCGTAACAGGGTTTGATGTTTGTTACATCATAAACTTTACAATTTCGGTATCCAACAAATAATCTATTTCTGTTTCCATTAATATAATTGTGAATTTTACCTATTATTTCCAATATGACTATTGTTTTTTCAGTTCTTTTATTAAGAGTGTTCAGTACTTTACTCTTAATTTCAAAATTAGTAAAGTTTCTACTATTTATGTCATTTTCAATAAGTTTTCCACCCATTTTAAATAAATTATCAATATCTACTATCTTTACTATTGGGTTAGCTATAACTTCTTTTCTAATTTTACATGCGTTGGCGAGTTTAGATGTCAATACCTTTTCTCCTGCTTTGGCACTTTCAAAGTTCTTGCAATTTATATGTATTTCGTTTTCATTATTAAAATTAATTTTTTTGGTTTGTATAGATTTATCTTTAGTTAAATATTTCACAACACTATCTTTTAAATTTATTTTGTTCTCCTTATTCTTTTTCTTTATAATTATTTTAGGTATTCTTTTAGGCTCATTTGAAGTTACCATATGTTTGGTTGCTGCCATGTTAGCATAAGATTTTATATTTGCCTTTATAAAAGCTTTTTCTTTGTCCAATAATTGATGTAATAATAAATTTTTATCTTTAAGTTCATTATTTAAATCTTTTCATAAACTATTTTCGTTTTTTAACACATGATTCTAATTATTTACAACTTTTTCTTTTTTTCTTTCAGTTCTTCTAAACTTAAGTCACTGTCTTCTGAATCATTGATTAATTTTTCGATTTTCTTTGTATATTCATTGCCATATTTAGACATTTGTTTGTTTATCGTATTGTGCCTTCTCTTCTTTTTTCTTTCATTAGTCTTTTTATACAGAGTTTCATTAAAAATGTCATCATTTGTTTCCGTACTACTACTATGATTCTCTAAAAAAAATATGCATTAAAATTAAATCATATTTACGACTTTAATATTAAAATTAAACGTTCTTATTACTTTTCTCATCTGAATTAACTACAGTAGTATTTTTATTGCATCCAGTGATTTTTGTCTTTTCATAAATATGATTGCAACTAGTTTTTATTCTTGCAGACAAACACAAATTTGTTATCACTACCCTGTATTCGCTAGGCTGCATTTTATACTTTGTTTTGCTAGCATTAGCATTAATATAATCTGTCGAAAAAGATAGTTTGATTGATTATTCAAAACTAACATTTTTCCAACAAATTTTTTAACTTTTAGTTAATTTTTAATTATTTTGATACCAAATATACTTATATAAATATTTTTTGGGATTGCAGACCAATTTTTTCCCGTTGCTGACATTTTCATTAGCTCCTCTCTCGGGATGATTAATTTCATTAATCGTCTCGCTAATTCTTTAGACTTTTTATTATAGTGGTTTTTATAAAATGTTAATTTAGTTTTATCCACCATGATTTTAGAATTTGGCATTAATTCTGTCTATATTAAAAAGATACAATGAATAAATATATACAATTAAATTTAACCGGAAAATTGTTTAAAAAACCTTTACATTTGATTGTGTATCTTATAATTAAGTATATTTAACTTAATACATTCATACATAAAGATGATGCAAATTATTAGTGCCCTTTACGTACCAAATCATCTACTTCAGTAGTATGCTGAATAATACTTTCTGGAGCGGTGGAGATATTGTACCGACGCGTCGCGACGTCTCGATACGTCTTATTGAAATTTAATTCGCTAAGACAGGTTTCGTTGAAATGATACAAAGTGATAGAATAAAATTTTCTATTTATTTGCTTATGTAGTTACATATACCGTACTGCTCCATGCGACGAGTTCGAGAGTTCGTACAAGAGTGACGATGATCTTTCGTGTAAGTAGCTCGCTGTTTCCTTTACAATGTCAGGTAAACGCTGAAAAAACTGATGGGTTCGAGTCGGAACTCGTAGGAAAATTCCGGACATCTTATGTGCGACATATGTGCTATGAAACAATACCTTGTTGAATAGAGTCATAAAATTGACTAAGGGTAACGGGTAATAAATGTATGGAAAGGAAGACTGGAGTTTTTGTACATTATAATCCTTGCAGAAGATGAGTGGTAAACATGTGTTAAATAGATGAGTTTTCCTAAATTACAATATAATGGTCTGTCGTAAACTGTACGTGCATATTCATAACAATTATACCATTCGAACTATACATTTACGGAAATTGTCCTTTACAATATTATAATGTTCATCGCATTCGACAAAAATTGTACGCATGATTGTACAGATATTATTTGGTAATTGTAAGCTTCTCACCAATTCAATAATATTCTTAAGTTTTTCAATACTTTCAGGTGTTATTTTAACAAGATGTTTTGATTACAATAAAATTTAATTATAAAATTAAATAATTATTTAGATTAATTTTAATAAATGGCATATACACGTCCCACACAGCATGTAATATTACAAAAAAATATTACATGAAATATTACAAAAAAATATTGCGGAAATGTTTAGAAAATATATCAAAAATATTACAAAATATTCTTCTGAAATAATTCATAGTAATATTATTAAATATTAATGAATTATTTGGTGTAATATTTCCACTAATAGAAAGTGGAATATTTATTTAGATTAATTTTAATAAATGGCATATACACCCCACACAGCATGTAATATTACAAAAAAATATTACATGAAATATTACAAAAAAATATTGCGGAAATGTTTAGAAAATATATCAAAAATATTACAAAATATTCTTCTGAAATAATTCATAGTAATATTATTAAATATTAATGAATTATTTGGTGTAATATTTCCACTAATAGAAAGTGGAATATTTCACAACATATTACAACAATATTACTGAAATATTTCATGTAATATTTCGTGTAATATTCCATAAATATTGTATGCAATATTTTATGAAATATTGTTATAATATCAATACATGTTAAAACAAAAATAATCATTTGGAATATTACTAAAATATTGCATAGACTTTCATCACCATATTTCATGTAACATTGTCGAAACATTACAATGTAATATTACGTGAAATATTTCAACAATGTTTGAGGAATATTCCTGGAGACTCGATTATATAATTTTTTCTTGTGTAATAGAATTTGACATGTCGTTGCGCTCCACACAATATGAAATCTTACAAAAAAATATAACCTAAAATAATGCAAAACATATTGCAATAATATTATAAAATTCTTCAAATTCTTATTTTCTTAACTTTGCTCTAAATTGAACAATTTAAGCTTCTTTTTTTTAACCATATCTACTTGAACTCAACTACCTTTCAGTTTTTGGATTGATTTCCTATCAATATTCGTTTTCAAGTCATAATAGCAATCAAAGTGAAATTAACTTTCATTGGAAATATTATTGTCAGATGTAAAAGTGGCAATTGGCAAGTAATAACTTGGCTTTCTTCATATTATTATATTCCAAAAGATATGCCAAGGTTAGGATAAGATATATATCCGTTTCCGATAAGGTCAAGTACTCCCCTTGTGAGAGGACACCAATACTGTTACACAGGTAATAATAGTGTAACAATAGTGTAACTAATAAAATATGTAATGTTAATATATGCGAATATGATGCAACAGTTAACATATTAAATTTAATCTGACAGCATGTATACAATATAACAGAATTAAAACATTTTATTTTTAAGCAGAATCTATACTTATTAAGATATATTGTACGTACGAAAAATATAAACTATTGCCACTGTATTGCAAAGTGAAGGGCAACAATTATTGCAAACATATTGCCAATAGTTACTATCATACAATTTTTAAACTGTTGCCAATATGTTGGCCATAGTTCATAAATTAAAAGAAAAAATTAAAAAAAAATATTTGCTGTCTGTGGGACTCGAACCTTCAATCCTAAGATTCGAACGCTGACTCTTTACCACTATGAGCTATTTTGCTATTTTGTTATTAAGAGTTATTATACCAGGCTATAAAGAACTATTGAATTTATAAAATTTGGACTTAGTAATTTTTTAACCATATATTCGTATATTTTTCTCTCCCGCGAATGGAGCTACGCTTGGATACGATTGTCCGAATTTAGATACCCGTGCTCTATTTTTGAACTTAATTATTTTAAATAAAAATATATTGTGCACAATTAAGTAGTTCGATTTCCGAAATAGTGTTTCAAACGAAATATTTTTCTGCAGTTTGCTCTTTACACTTAAAAAAAATGTATCTAACTACGAATTATGTTATTTTGTCCCGCGGAAAGGTACTTATTATTTTATAGTAAATAATTATTTCTAAACAAGAATAAAGAAGCACATTGAATGAAGAATTAAATAGAATTTTTTAGGATAATTAATCCAATTTCTAAAGTATACAAATTTTTGAAATGTTGTAAAATATTTTTCTAGTTAATAATGTAATATCAGAATTGAAAAGGATAGTGTATATACAGTTTGCAGTCCTTTAATTTTATTCATCGAAATCGATTGTTGCAATGTAATATTTCGAGAAATATTGATAAAATATTTGAAATACCTACTTCAATAGGACCAGTGAAATATTTCATTAATATTACCGTAATGTTATAGTGTAATATTTTGTGAAATATTATGGAAATATTTCAAATTAAGATTCACAATTATTTCACATCTTTTGCTTTAATCGCCAAAATCGAAAAATCGTCGTTTTATATCTTATTTTTGTTTTGTACAAGGTTTAAGGAAACTTATATATCAATATATCAATAATATATAATAATTTAATTAACAAGATTTTTTTCCAAATCATAGTAAAATCTTGTCAATTTCATTGAAATTGTATGAGTATTAAAAACACGTTAGATAGCAAATCAAATAGCAGATCATCATGTGCAAGTTTTAAACATAATCGATAAGCGTTGCGAATAGCGTAGTGGATAAAGCGTTTGTATTTGATGCGTGCATACGGGGTTTGAACCCAGGTTAGGAAATATGCCAAAATTTTTGTGTATTAATACTTAATAAATATAAATCAATAGCACGGCTCTTGGGATTACAAATAATTAAGTTAAAAAATTCAATTACTTGAAATATTTTAACAATATTTTGTAAATATTTCATGTAATATTTCTGTTATATTTTTCAAAAATATTACTGTAATATTTCACTAGACCTATTGAAGTAAGTATTTGAAATATTTCATCAATATTTCAGAAATATTTCTTAAAAATTTCATTAAAATATTCAAGAAACATTAAGGTAATATTTCAGTGGTCCTATGCAAGTATGTGTTTGAAACATTTCATCAATTTTTCATATATATTTCTTAAAATATTACACTGAAATATTATAGTAATATTAATGTAATATTTCATGGAATATTACAAAGTAAGAAATTCGCGGACATAACAATATTACAGTAATCTTTCATTCTAATATTATTGTAATATTCTGAATCTTAATATGAAATATTTCCGTAATATTGACGTAATATTCTGTACTGTGTGGGTGCTAATGCAATTGAGCATATATATATTATATGTAGAGTAATTATATATATTTTAAATATTACATACAAAATTGTAATAAAAATAGTTAATAAAAAAGAATATATATATATCTTACCATTTTGATGTTTATAGATACCTTCATCTCCGAAGCATTTAAAGTTATTCACTATAAGTTTTAATCACTTTTTCTGCTGACTTTATTCCTAAAAGCATTCCATAAAAGTACCTAAAAAATATGGACTTATATTTTATTTCAATGATGAAGATTTGATTTAATTACTTTTTTAAATTTACATAAATATTATATATGTGCATACCATTATCTTTATCAATTAAAATTTGACCAATTTTATTCAAACTTAAGACTCGTTTCTGAATAAGAGGAATTTCTTGATATCCTAAAAATGTTGTCAAGTTCATTGTATGTGACTTTTGAATAATAAACTGAATCTATTATTGTAATTCCTGTCTAGACCAAAATTATTACAATAAAGTGAACTGTGTAAATTAAAAACCACCAACACCTCCCTTTGAATTACTTCAGCCATCTGATGCACCTTGTTGCAATTGCCTCATATTTTGAGGACCAGACATTCAACCTGAACAATAAAAAAAAATTAAAGTATTTAGTTTATATTAAAACTGTTTTAATACAATTATAGAAAAAATTCACACCCATATAGTGTAAAACACGAAGAATAATCAATTTTGCTATTTGTTGATTAAATTTTGCAATTTAGTCATATTTCCTGCACCTTTGAATAAACCTTTCATTACACCTATCTTTTTAACAACATTAGCAAATTTTATACACTGAGCTTGTGGTTCTTTCAGGCTGTTTGTTAAAAAATTCGCTCCATCTCCACTATCCAATTCTACAAGAAAATAATAATAATATTAAATTAATTTTACTGTAACATTTACTGACAATATATATTTAAAAGCATACTACAATCATTTATACATATAAAATGTTAAATATGTTCATTAAACTTGATAAAGTGTGTAGCCTGATGAGGATAAAGAATTTCCATCAAAATATTGCCAGTTAAAAAAGTATACATTTTGTTATATACACCTCCTCTTTAAATTATTTTAATAAGATACGAATCATAATATTATGAATTAATATTAAATCTTAGTTTGTTGATTGGTAAACACATATTATATTCAAAGATTGGTCTAATCCTGTTAACAGAAAGTTGTTAGGGGAATGGCTACTGTAAAACCCAGATGGTAACTGTTGTATTATTCCTTCTAATGTAGACGTCTATAGGTGTACTTCCTCTGCTTGTATAACAACATCTCATCTAAAAATGATTAAACATTGAATTTTCGTAATTTTATGTATATTTAAACTCTAGAATGAAAAATTATGTATAAAACACTTACATTTGCCTGAATTATCATCAAATATGCTCTGAAGTCTTAGGCGCAAACTATTTTGTTTCATATTAAAGCAGTCATATAAAAGTAACTTCAATATTTCCTTGTTCCTCGATTATGTTTTTTAATTTCTTGTTCGTCTTTGGTTTGGCTCTCATAAACAGTTTATCTGTTAAATTTTTCATTACTACAGCGAGAGAGGTTTCATTAATTATTTTTTGTGAAAAGTTTTTGAATTTTTTGCTTTTTCAGAAATTGATTGTCTCTTGTTACAACTACTAAAGATTTTTCTGATCCTTTTGAAGATTTGATTCTGTACTTATATAAGTAATTGGAATTTATACACTTAATTGTTCGCTTTATTTTAAAGTTCTGTCATGCAAGACAACTGCAGACAATGACTGACAACTGCATACCTTTGCTATTTTCCTTTGCTACTTTTCTTGGTCTCTGTTCTTATTGAAAGTCCTGAAAATGTAAAAAAATACATTTATACTAAGCATATTTAAATCTAATAAATATATAATTATTGTCAAATACAAGATTAAAAACTGATAGTTTTATTCTTTAAATTTTAAATTTCGCGCTTTTTTTCAAATTTCAGCTTTCATGTGTTTAATTTCTACATTGTTTAAAACAAATGAAATGCTGAATAGTATTGTTCATTCTTTACTTTTAGTAAAAAAAGAAAGTTTTTTATTTATTCTGTAAGAATTAGTAATTTACAGTTAATATTTTGCTAAAAAAGCAAATATGGTGGGTCCCAAACCTGCAGTGAATAATCAATTCATTTTTGAAAAACTTTGCGAGTTTGATTTTTATGAAAATGGACAATTGAAAAAAAAGTGACATTGTGTGGGTCAAAATTAGTGAAGCGTTGGAATGCAAAATTTCTGCGCTTAATGTATATATAAGGGTGAAAAATGATAGGAATAATCTTCTACCTAGGTACAGACAGCAAAAAGGACTAGCGGAAAATATTGTGATTAAAGCAGATGAAGATGACCTGGAAAATTCAATCAATGAAGAAATAGATTATATACCTAAAAAAAAAGAGAAAACTTGTAACACCAAGTAATAGTGACTTAAAATTTGTTGTTCAATTATCACAAGAACAATGGAATTCTATTAAACCGATAGAAAAAGCATTAAATAACAACAGAAAATTGCGGTGCTTGCAGCCAGGCTGGGCTAATTGTATCGTCAAAGAAATTTGCAGTTGCATAAAATTACCATGTGTATACAATTTTAAGCGTCATGTGGTAAATAACGATAATCCATTCATTAGAATTTATGGCTGTTGTAGGGAATGCAACTCCAAAATCTTTATCGAGAGCAGAGATGAGCCGAAAGAAGAAGAACCTATTGTGTTCAATATTCGAACAAAAAATACAATTGGTGTCGCTCACACTGACAATGAGAAGAGAAGATTAGCAGGTACGGAACGAATGCGAGTCAAAGAGGCGTTAAAGACGATGAAGCCCAAGCAATGGAGGAGAGACGCAAGCAGAGTAATGGAGTATGGTGACGTAGAACCACCTACTTTATATAAATTAAATATTTTACATAAAGCTGCTCATGAAACAAAAAATGAAGATTTAGGGGTCAAAAAGGGCCTAACCCTTATTTTATGATACTTTAAAAATTTCTAGCTCTAGTTACAACAGTATTGCTAAAAATTAATTTTTTAAATATATTAATTAATATTTATACATTCTTTTAAATTTAACTGTCTTAAATAGAAACTCTAACGTTAATTAATTTTCACATTTCATATATAATTTTCATGTCGTTGTATATGTTATATAAATTAATTTTTGTTTATCTTGAAACATTTTGTCGGTAATTAGATTGCATATGCGAAATCGAAATTTTTTATTTTGTTATTTTATAATCTATTATGTAATATATCATTTTATAGAAAACGAGTCAATGATCGGTGAATCAAATCTATCAAATATGTCTACTGTTTATTTATTTATTTATTTATTATTAACTCCAGATATTACAATACTTTAGAATAAATGTATCCTATAGAGGTGCACACTGCACCTGTACATAGGAGCCGGAGAACTTAGCACTATATCCTAATACTAAATAAACCTAATACTATATTTAATAAGAGTTTTGCAACCTAATCAGTATAACTAGTACACTGTTTAGTGCATCACTCTTTTACATTTTTTTTAAAACACTTTAAATTTAAATGCTCATATTATTGTTTAATATTATTACTTTTTTAAACATTTTTTCCTTATTTTTCTGATGAACGTTTCTGATGTCGCATTTCTGTTTCTTGCAAAAATAATTTTCTCGATATTGCTTAGTCTTGCAGGGCAAGTGAGTCCAACCGCACAAGTGACTCTGTAATGTGGAAACATTTCCTGATGTTGTTTTGAAGAATCACATTTACATGCTGATGTAAATACTATATCATCTATAACTACTATATCTTTGTATTTAGGCTGTTGTTTCAATGGATAAACAGAATTTATAAAAATTTGTTTTCCTCTTATTTCCCTATCAAAATAAAAATTTGCTTTATTCGATCGAATATAGTTTAGATCTCCATAGGACATGCAGTAAGAGTTGAGCTGTTGAAGAAACTATTCAAGTAGGAAATTATATGGAAGAATACTTAAGTATGCTTATTTTTAAATATATTAATAAATGATAAATTTTCAAGGGTATTTACTACGGAAGATAACGGATGTCTTACGGATTCTTACGGAAAGATGATCTTCTACGGAAGATAACGGAAGTCTTACGGAATCCTACGAAAAAAGTGTTCATTTTCTACTTTTTTCGAGTTTTTTACACGCAATGTTACACGGGACCTGTCCGGTTAGACACTTTCGCTACGCGCGCACGCTTCTCGGCAAATTAGATGATTGACGACCGTGTAAGATAAAAGATGACCGTTTAAGATAATCACTTGCTCTTTCGTTTTCCCATATAGCTGGCTCTGTCTCAACTTTTTCGAGTAGACATATATATATATATATATATATTAACATAAAAAAAACATATATATATATATATATATGGGAGACGAAAAAGATATCGAAAAATACATAGCCGCGAGTAAAAAAAATTTGAAAACATCTCAGATATTTACATGAAGTTTTATTTAAACTATTACTAAATAATTTATCAAAAACTTAATAAACTCAAAAAATATTAAAAAAGAAATATGTGATATAAAAAGTTACGTAAACAACATATTATATATTAATATTCAAAAATAAAAAACCGCAGGTGCAGTTAGATGTCTAATGGATACGTTTAATTACATTAATTAAATATATTTATTTAACTATCATTATTAATTATAAAAATTGTAACTTAACATTAATTTAAATTTAATGGCAAATAGTCCACATCATCCATTGAACGATAAAGTCGACCGTTATCAACTTCTGGATAAAAATTTTCTTTTAAATGCTGTATGACAAATCTATCATTTTTTTTAAATTGTAAACAATCTTGAATACACAAATCGTAAATTCTTATGGGGTTGTCATAATTTACTTTAAAAAATATCTGAAATCTTCTATAGTGTCAATTATTGTTCCATGTAAAAATATAACAGAAATACCTACATTTGAAACAATTTTTATAACTATAAACAGCCAAAACTTTGTAAGTCATTACCTGTAGATACTACACTGTATGAAAATCGACGTTACATATTGAATAACTTCATATGGCCAATTTGTAAGTTCATCGTAAACATTAGTCGCGAAAGCAATGCATTTAATGGCATCTCATTAAAATTTACTGTCTACAATATAAATAAAATTGAAAAAAAATAAATTTTATAAAACATAATCCTGAATACGATTTAATTTAAAAATCTTTAATTATACTTAACAAATTAAAATGTATTCGATTCTTCGATTCTTCTCTAGTATTCGATCCAAAAGAATCGATTCGAATAATTAATGTTTTTTATTATAATAAATAATATAAATTTATTTAATAAAGTGAATCGCCGTCGAAAATGATGACGAAAAAAAGTATGGAGGGAAAGTCAAGTTTGCAATAACTTTCAGGGAGTCATTTGGTCCTGAGTACTTAAAGAAGTTTTCTACAAAATTTCAATAAGATTAAGAAAAAACTACTTAACTGAGATACAATTTTTCAGCGCTTTTGATAAGAGCTTCATGCCATTTTATGAGCCATCAGATATTTTGTGAAAGACATATATCTTTAAAAACGTATATCGCAATAATTATATAGTTGATAATTTTTTTTTATATATTTTTATTCTAATTATGATTGAAAATTCTATACGTGAGTAAATTTATATATTTAGTTAAACATTTTCGCTGTCGTAAAAACAAATTAAGCACGATCTACGAAAAAAGCATTTGACATTTTTTAAAGAAATCATTTAGGAAGCAACTTTTATTATTAAATTAAATATTTAATTCATGTCAAAACTAAAATTTAGGCAACACGTATTTAAATTCGACTGGCATAAAACAAAAAAATATAAATATACGATATTATAAATGCTTGTACTTATTAATGTTCATGTTTTATATATGTATTATGAATTTATGTAATTTATTCGCAAATAACTGTAATTAATTTATATATCTACTTTCTTATGTTTATCTTGTTAAGCAACGTTATTTTTTAAAAAAGCGCGCGGATTTATATAAATCGTTGTATCTTAGTTAGTTTTTACTAAATCTTATTGAAATTTTGTAAAAAGTTTCTGTAAGTATTCAGGACCAAATGACTCCCTGAAAGTTATTGAAAACTTGACTTCCTCTCCATATCATTTTCGACGGCGGTTCACGTTATTAAATAATTATAAAAAATTAATTATTTTTGCAATTTTTACAATTCAATTGCCAACGCTATATGTTTATGCATATTGTGTCAAAATTTCAGTGATCAGAATTTGTTGTTTCTAACTTTTATTCCAGTAAATGATCATGGCACAAAAAAAGCGTAGATATAAAAAAGGTTCGATTTTCATTCTCTATAGAACAGTATTTTTTAAAAATTAATTTGTCAAAAGTTGGATTTGTCTATGATGGGCAATACTTTTACGCGTTTTCGAGTGCTAAGCCTATTATTGTATCCGGCCCTTCATTTGATAACATTTAATTCTTAACCAAATTATATTATTAAATCAATTAAATTTTTTTGACTAAATATGTAACACAACTACTTTAATTATCAGACTCTGTATACTCTTTCTATAATGAATTTACTGCATGATATCTCCGATACCACTTCATCAAATAGATTAAAATTTTAATTCTGGTACATATAATCTCTGCTAACTTAGTAAATAATACTATTCTAATCTAATGTAGAAACACCTAAATACGTTTCGCTAATTACTTATAGTTTTGAAAAAAATATTGTTCAACATTTAAAACAAAAGTTAAATTGTGAACAAGTGTTTTTGTAAATATATATCTTGTCAGAAAAATCATCGATGTAAGTTCAAATATTCTTTTTCAATGTGTTAGTTACAGAATGGACCAACAATTAGGGAATTTACAAAAAATATAGACTAAACCAATAATTTACCAGATATTGAATATAAAAAAGTATTTGACAGCTATTGTACATCGTACCCTGATAATTGACAATTTCTTACTATATATTTCTATTTATAGATTTACAGTTACACGCATTATATTATACTTATACATTTTACAATTATAGACACATATTTTATGAGAAAGTTACAATCGATAAAGCAAATGGAATATTAAAATGATTGTACGACTTATACCTGTTAATCGATTGTATGTCTGTAATTTGTACTTTATTTAATTTACAATTTATTGATATATTCATTAAAACACACAATTTATTTAATAAAAATATGGAGATTGCTTATAAATACTTAGTTAAGTGAAATAATAATTAATTTATAAAACTACTAGAAAAAGTTTGTATTTAAAAAAAATAACTATAAGGCAGTAATTATTCTTGATTCACTAGGCTGGGAATTATATTATTTATTTATTATTTATTTATTATTTATTTATTATACGTAATCCTGTACCTGTCGGCTTAGGACTTCTTTCACGACATACATTTTAAGTAATTACATATTTATATAACATTGTATTATATACATTTGAACACACTTTTATTCTTTCATATAGTTCTTTCTCACTTCCAATATCTTTTTCAATGTTTTTAAACCTTTTGCGTCCTGACTTAATACTATGCTGATATCACATTCTTTCTCTATTTTCTCCTTACAGTTAAATAGTACATGTTCTAAATTTTCATTTTCGTTTTTACATATTCTACATAGTTTATCGCAGTCTTTCATCCAATACATATTTTCTTTTTCCTCGTTACCTAATCTAAACCTTGCTATAATGCTCATTTCTTTTCCGTTTAAATCTTTTATTAAATATTCAGGTACATTTTCTGTTATTAAAGACTTATATCTTTTACAACTTTTTGATTTATCTATTCTTTCTTTTCTTATCTCTTTTTCTTTTTCCGCTAAGCTAATACATAGTTCTGTTATTATATTTCCCTGCTCTGATCTTATTCTTTCCTTCTCCCTTATATCTAATTCTACTTTCTTCGAGCATGCATTTCGATCACTTTCCCATTTACCCACTTTATCACTACTTTCCTCTCTTTCAATTTCATGTATGCATTCTTTTATTATTATTTTATCAGAATTTTTTGCCTTTTCCTCATAAGTGACTGCCCTTTTTATTGCCTTTAAACTTGTTGGTATAACCTTAGTTTCTTCTGCCACTAAGTAATCTGCCGTTGATCTATTTAAACCTAATACCCATTTTATATATTTTCTTTGTACTATGTCTAATTCTGTTGGTTTTTCCCAACCCCATATTTCCGATCCATATAATCCTATCGATTCTACCAGGGTTGAGAAGATTTTTAATCTCCTATTATACGAATTTTTAAACAAATGTTCACCTATACTCCATGTATTTCTCATTACTATTTCCGCTTTTCTTTTTAATTCCCTAATGTGGTTATCGTTTCTTCCATTCTTTTGTAATATATAACCCAAGTATTTTATTTCTTTAACTTCTTCTATCGTTTTATCTCCCCATTTCCACTTTCTTAATTTTTTCTTACCCTTCCCTTTTTCAAACACAATTATCTTTGATTTCTCCGGACTTAACTCTAGATCTTTTTTCTTTAGATATACCTTAAATCTTTTCAACATATAGTCTAGTTCTTCTTTACTCTTTGCAATTAAAGCTATATCATCCGCGTATGTAATTGACCAAATTTTTAAATTCCCAAAGGCTGGGAATTATATTAAATTAAAATAATGATTTATTTATTGTATAATTGGTGATCAAAGTTAGTAAAATTTGCATAGAAAATGGGTCAGTAACAGTTGTAAATAATATTAATCCTAAGTGTTTGCTTTTGTGTTCGGTATTTTCTATACTATTAAAGCTTTATTAAAGTTTTCGATATTATATCTATACAAAAATAATAACTTAGTCAAAAGATTACTATTAGGTTTGATGACACATTTAAGTTTAGTTTTAGTATATTTATTAAAAATGTACTAAATACCCTATCAAAAAAGTAAATGTAGAGCTGGACTTTTTCGGACTTTTAGAAAAATACTTTAATATAAAGTTTATGGACTATACATAAAAGTTGATAAAATGAAGATGTGGAATCAAACAAGAAATTGCACGTGGAATTACATATGGAAATATTAATAAAGTTTTTTCTAGAGTTAAAAAATACTATCGTAAGGAATAAAATATTTTTCCAAAAGTCCAACAAAACCACATGTAGTTCCCATTGATTTCTTTGATAGAGAATAATATATTAATTATCGTGTTGCTAGTTCTAGTAATTAGACTTGTTCGGTCTGTTTCTGTGCCCCGAGCCGTTTTTCACCTGCGTGGCTTCTCGAAACTTTCGCTATCCATAATGATTGCTGTGCCCATTAACGAGTCACCGACGGAAGCGATTCCTAATGAAAACAAATACGTAATTTTGTTATGTGTTAAAATTAGGTATTCATTTTCAATTGGTATGCTCTAAGATATGCTATTGAAAATTCGATAAATCGAGAGTTAATAAAAATAATTTTATATGTAATGAGAATAGATGTTTCCTCTACGAAGGTTCAGACGGAACTTCTCACTCGTCACTCCAATTCTGCCACTGTCAGCTGGCTTCCGAGCTGTCTGTAGTAATGGGGAGATGAAAGCATCGTGGAAGGGGAAATCGGCTGATCCAAAACCTATAAAATAAGCGCCACAAACCCGAAATTTTCATTCCGCTGTGTACTCGCGTACGCATCGGTTGTCTCGGCTCGCACCGCATTCAGCGTTGTATCTCGAGAATTAACAACGGTCCTTTTCAGGACCATCGTCCAACCAAATATCTCGCGCCCGCGCACCACTTCTCCACTCCGCCATCACACAGTCCCGACGACTCTATACATCAGGAAACAGACGAACTTACTACAGCAACAGCCGGCCACTCGGCCGGCACCCGACCACCTCAACAGGACTCCAACCAACCTCGACTGGACAACCTCATATGTCCACCATGCAGCCCACCCTCTCAACCGAGGAACTGATCGCCCTCATACAAGAGCTTCGCCAAACGGTCCACCAACTCTCCGAGGAAAACGCCCACCTCAAAGCCAGTCTGGAAGCCGAACGCCACTCCAACTCGCCGGCCTCACCGGATCTCGCCGTTGGAATTGAAAGGCAAGCCTCTCCCCCCACTCCTATGTGCACCGACGGGTTCCAAACGGTCAACCGCAAACGCCCGAGAGCATCCCTCCCTCGCCTACCGAGCTCAGAATCGTCCTCGTCTTCCTCCACCTGCTCCGAGATAGAACTCGACCCTGAACCAAAACTGACAGAACAGAGCCCTCCCCCAATTTGCATTAAAAACAAAGAAGCTTGGCCCAAGCTCAACGCCACCCTCCCCAAGCTAAAAATCAGCACCCGCCGCGCAGTAAACACCAACGACACCGTCCGCGTCTATCCCAAAACAATTACGGACTTTCGTGCACTTACCTCCCATTTAGACCAAAACAACATCGACTACTCGACTCACCAACTGCAACAAGACCGTGACTTAATAGTAGTTATTCGCGGCATCAACGAGTTCATCTCTGACGATGAAATCCTACGCGAACTCAAAGATAAAAATCTACCCGTACGCCACATCCACCGTATGAAAAACGGAGAGAAAATTTGGCCACTGGTCGCTGTTCACCTCGATCCCACATCCCCTGAGGCCGACACCATCTTCAAACTAAAGACCCTCTGCGGTCTTAACGTCAAGGTAGAACCCAAAAGGAAAAACCCTACCATCCCTCAGTGCAGACGCTGTCTTAAGTTTAATCATACAGCAAACTACTGCCACTCTCCTTGGGCTTGCTCCTTCTGTAGCAAAAACCACGCCTCCCCCACCTGTCCCTTCAAAGATCTAAAAACTTCGACCCCAACCTGCGCTAACTGTAAAGGACCGCATCGTGCAACCTACCGCGGCTGTCCCAAAGCTCCCAAAAAACCCACCGCGAAAACTACTACCTCCCCAGCCCCTCCCCCTCCGCAAACTACTTTCACTTCCCTCCCATCGCGAACTCGACCCTTACCCACGCAACCTACGAGCCACCCTCCTACTCTCACCTCCCCGACCAAATCCTACGCTAATGCCCTCTCACAATCCCCCCCTCCTTCCTCCGACTCTAAAATTGCCCCTCTTATGGCCCAGATGATTCAAACTCTGCAGGCTTCCCTCTCAAACATCATCAACGAACTCTCTCCGTTCATTACCACCAATTATGGACCCACACACCAATAAAAACCTCACCATTCTAATCTGGAATGCCCAAGGCATCCTCGCTTCATCAAAAACCATCGAACTCCAATCGCTTCTCGAATCGCGCAGCATCCAAGTTGCATGCATCTCTGAAACACACCTCACCCCCCTGAAAAAACTTTATATTCCTAACTTCATCATCCACCGGAGAGACCGCACTGACACGACTGGAGGCGGCGTGGCCATCTTAGTCCACAAGTCCTTCCGCCACAAACCCATCAAAACCCCTCACTCTTCCGAAACCATTGGCATCGAACTTAGCTTAGCTAACGGGCCACTTAGAATAATCTCAGCCTACGTTCCACCCAGATCAAAATTTCCCACCAAAGACTTCGAGGAGATTTTCAAACCCAGCTCCCCCACCATTTGTGCAGGTGACTTCAACGCCAAGCATAAAATTTGGGGCTGCCGACAAAACAACAAAGCCGGCACAACCCTCTTAAAATCCTCCCAAAAACATCGGTACATCATAGAAGCTCCTAATGAACCCACCCACACACCCAACCAACCAAACTACCTGCCGGACATCCTCGACCTTTACCTTACTAAAAATATCACCATTAATAATGACCCGCTGGTTATTCACGAGCTCAGCTCCGATCACTTTCCAGTCTCTCTCGAAATACCATCAACCTCTATCCAAACCCTCCCACCTCCCAGCTTCGCCGACTGGACCCTTGTCCGTTACTACCTTGAGACCTCCCTTTTTAAATGTCCCACCATCCGTACCATCTCCGAGATCGAACAGGCGGTCCTAAATCTAACAGAGGAAATAAACTTCGCTATTTCCCAAGCCACCTCCACTCAACCCAAACCCAAAAAATTTCTTGACCTTCCCGACGATGTTGCCCAATTAATCAAAGAAAAAAACCGCTCCCGCCGTCTCTGGCAACGCCTTCGCACCCCATCCGTCAAACAAAAACTAAACTTGCTACAACGCAAGCTAAGAAACCGTCTATGCGAAATCCGCAGCTCCTCCTTCAACAAATTCCTCGAAGAAGCAGAAACCCACCCCAAAAACGTATGGAAAGTTACCCGCGCCCTACGAAACCGCTCCCCCCAACTCCCGGCCCTCATCTTCGAAAACAATCATTATGACCTTGACGAAGACAAAGCAAACATCTTCGCCAAATCCATTGCCAACCAATGCTCCCCTCTCCCTAGCCCCGAAGACCTCTCTCCCCTCCACCAAGTAATCAGCGACCAAATCCAAAACACTTCTCTCTCAAATGATTTTTGCAAACCCGCCTCCCCTTCTGAAATTCTCACATTTATCAACGCCACCAAAAATAAAAAAGCCCCAGGAGCCGACAACATCCGAAACAAAGTCCTTAAACTACTACCCCGTAAACACATTACCACCATCACAAACATCGTAAACGCGATGCTCCGTCTTCAACATTTTCCCACCGCATGGAAAGAAGCCACTATCATCTGCTTCCCCAAAGCCGGCAAACCTCTAACCGCCCCATCCAGCTACAGACCAATCAGTCTACTAAACTCCCTTAGTAAAATTGCCGAAAGCATTATTCTATCCCGCCTCGCCGAACACACTAACGACAACAATCTCCTACCCGACTTCCAACACGGATTTAGACCACGACACGGAACCGCTCATCAACTCCTTAGGGTGACAGAATTCATAACAAATAACCTGAACAAAAGAAACCACACTACTATGCTCTTACTAGACGTACAACAAGCGTTCGATAGGGTTTGGCATGAAGGTCTTATCCACAAGCTTATCTCCTTGAACTTCCCCCATTACCTAATTGGCATTGTCAAATCCTACCTCTCCAATCGCACCTTCCGTGTACGAGTAGGCACGGCCCTCTCCACCCCCCAACAACTCACAGCAGGAGTCCCGCAGGGCTCCAAACTGTCTCCCCTTCTATTTAACCTATACTGCCACGACCTTCCATCCCAAGCCCCAATCATGACAGCACTCTACGCAGACGACATTGCCCTACTCGACACTAACAGACAAATCAACGCCAGCTCCTCAAAAATCAATAGATTTCTACCCACCCTTCTCGAATGGTATCGCACCTGGCGCCTTACTATAAACGAGTCGAAATCCATAGCCGTCTTTTTCTCTCACCGTATCAACAATCCTCCCCCCAAATTCATCATTAACTCTCACCCAATCCCATGGAGCACTACCGCCAAATATCTAGGCGTCACCCTCGACCGCAAACTCACATGGATCCCCCACATCAATACCATCCGTAACAAAACCAACGGTATCTTCTTCATACTCAAACCCTTCTTTTATAACCCGAAAATCTCCAAAAATATCAAACTCCGTGCTTTCAACGCCCTCATCCGCAGCATTTTCTCCTACGCGATTCCTATCTGGGGCTGCGCCCCTCCCCACAGACTAAACAAGCTCCAAAGCACGTACATGCGCCTTTTGCGATCATCCCTTCGAATTCCCTGGTTCTTTCGAAATACCCTTGTCCTACGTGAAACCAACGTTCCCACCATCTCTGAAATGGCCGCCTCTCATGCGACCAATCTCAGAAACTCCGTGCTAAACCATCCCAACCCAAGCATCAAAGCTACAGCAGAATACTGCCCAAAGTCATACGACAAAATCCCAAGGCCCTGTTCTCTAATCAGGTAATTATTCTCCCTCCCCCAAACCACTAGCTTCGCACTTGCTGCGTTAGAGACCCAGTCTCTCTTGACTTGGCCCTACACCCTTCTACCGCCCAAATCAACATCTAGGGATTAGAGCTTTACAGCTGGCATCCCACAAACACGAGGTGGAGGTTTTTAGTCGGTAGGCATCGGACTCTAGTCTGATGAATCCGACACTACCCTATATTTATAGGGTGTCTTTTGAAGATTTTGTCCCCACCTCCCCATTTCAAAAAAAAAAAAAAAAAAACGAAAAAAAATCATTCGTTCTCGTAACGTCACTGATACAACTTTGAAAATGGCACCGAAAACCAGCGGCAAGGCAGTGAAGAAAGCCGGCAAGGCGGTGAAGAACATCACCAAGGGTGACAAGAAGAAGCACAAGAAGAAGAGGAAGGAGAGCTATGCCATCTACATCTACAAGGTGTTGAAGCAGGTCCATCCCGACACTGGTGTTTCCAGCAAGGCGATGAGCATCATGAACAGCTTCGTCAACGACATCTTCGAGCGCATCGCCGCCGAGGCCTCGAGGTTGGCTCACTACAACAAGAGGTCGACCATCACCTCCCGGGAGATCCAGACAGCTGTCAGGCTCCTCCTTCCTGGTGAACTCGCCAAGCACGCCGTCAGCGAGGGCACCAAGGCCGTCACCAAGTACACCAGCTCCAAGTAAACACCTTTGGTGCCACATTGACTAAACAACAACAAAAAACAATCGGCCCTTTTCAGGGCCACCAACAACTTATTGCGTAACACCAACTATTGGCTTCAGAAATTATGAATAAAACCCTCTTTCACAACGTCCCATAAACATGGAATTCAAATTGCATTATGTTTGAAAATAAATTACACTAAATTTTTGCTCTTCGCTGATTGACCCTAAGTTTTGAGAAAAAAGTGAAAATTTTAGCCACCTTATAATGTGCAGCATTGCACGTAACTGCCTCCATGCAGGGTTGCAAATAATTAATTAGTTTTTTTAAGAAAAAACTCCATTCTTTTTTCTGAATTAAACTCATCCTTAATTTGCAATACATTTTTTATTTGATTTAAGTCGTCTCTAATTCAGAAATCATCATTGATTTTTTAATTAAACATATCCTAAATTGATAAAATATTTTTATTTTCTTTTAAATTATTTTAATATTATCAATTTTTATCTTTATATGTTA
The DNA here is from genome assembly GCA_026168455.1 of Theocolax elegans. Classification (NCBI taxonomy): domain Eukaryota; kingdom Metazoa; phylum Arthropoda; class Insecta; order Hymenoptera; family Cerocephalidae; genus Theocolax; species Theocolax elegans. The sequence goes on along the minus strand of CM047431.1, from coordinate 37,621,480 downwards.
CTATATTATAATATATTATATATTATTAATTTTATTATCATAATATTGCAGAAATAAATTAAAATATCAAAAATGATTTGTGAATTAAAGTCTGTTTTACAGTATATATAATTTTTAGTTACTAAAATTTTTAAAATAACACATATATTAACGGTTCTTTTAAAAGAACATTTATACATGTAAAGTATTTTCATAAGAAAGGTAAATTGATTAACTAATTATTTATTATATATTTCTTGATTGACGAAATTGTAAATTGTTTGTATAAATTTGTATTTATTTTAGTTTGGTTAGTTTTTCAAAATACAACATTTCCTTGAAATATTTTACGTGGACGAAAGACAATAAAATATTTTAAGAATTAATTGTAACAAGAGTTAAGAGATAATATACCAATTACTAGTTGTATGATAAATGAATTTATTGATTTCCACAAGCCAAAGAACCATACCAATATACCAATCACTGTTTAATCTGCATTTTTTGTCTTCCCCTTTTTTTGCAGTTTTTACATAATTTTTTCTTATTTTTTAGTTTTATTTCATATTGTATCATGCAGAATTGATCCTATTTGTTTAGATAAAGTTGTACACAAAAATGTCATAACAAAGAAAACTACTCTAGCGCCACTGACAGCTGTATTGTGCGTATGTGTACTGTGCTGTCGGTCTCAAGCCAACTGCCTTCCTTTTCCCACTTAGCGCTGTTCCACGCCGATTGGCGCGGCGCTGCTCCCCTCGAAGGTATATAAACGCTGACACGGCCCCGAAAAAAAAACAGTCTCCTTTCTCTCGTTGATCAGGAAACTACTACTCGATACTTCAACATGTCTGGACGCGGCAAAGGCGGTGGCAAGGTCAAGGGCAAGTCAAAGACCCGATCCAACCGAGCTGGACTTCAATTCCCGGTGGGACGTATTCACCGTCTCCTGAGGAAAGGTAACTATGCCGAGCGCGTTGGAGCCGGTGCCCCGGTCTACCTCGCCGCGGTGATGGAATACTTGGCTGCTGAGGTCCTCGAGTTGGCAGGCAACGCCGCCAGGGACAACAAGAAGACCAGAATCATCCCGCGTCATCTCCAGCTGGCCATCCGCAACGACGAGGAGTTGAACAAATTGCTCTCCGGGGTGACCATCGCCCAGGGTGGTGTCCTGCCCAACATCCAGGCCGTCCTCTTGCCCAAGAAGACCGAGAAGAGCTCGTAAATCAATCGATTTGACACATCAACAAAAAAAAACAATCGGCCCTTTTCAGGGCCACCAATATCTTGAAACGTGAGAACTACTAATTTGTATAAAACGCGATTAAAAATAATTTATAAAATCGAATTGTTATTTATTTCAAAAACAATATCTAAATAACATGTAATGCAAATTAACATATGAGAGTCATTGGTCATTTTTTATATTTTTTATAAAATCTTGCAAGATTTAAACATTATAGCCACTTGTGCAGATTTTTGCACTATAATTTAATTATTTTTTTCATACTTATCATTCAAACCACAAAAATAATGTACATGACATTTTGATGCAGGTACTTATATCTTTTTAATCTTAAATTAATATTCTTTATTGAAAAAACATGGAAAATTTCATAAATGTATATATGTATTGTATACTTTAATTATTTTACTATTATTATATCATTACAATATTTTATTTATATTTTTAATGTATTCGTTGTGATAATATTCAAATACTAAGAATAATGACATCTTGGTCTTCCACATTCATTAATTTACAATATACATATTTTAATCGAATGTCTTTCAATTCGTGTCCCATTGATTCAGTCTATTAAATTTAAATATAAAATTATCTGTTAACAATAATTAAAAAAAAATACGCGTGTGATCTTTATTTTCTCCATACTATTATTATCATCATAAAGTAACATTGGTACTCGAGTATTCAACATTAATTATTGTTATGAGAATGTGTTCAGTATACTAGTTTGAATTGTCAATGATATATATACTTCACTACTTCATAAAATTCCGTAAAATTAATGAGAAGAAATTAACAAAATCAATATGCAAGTGTGACACTTTTACTCATGTATCAATTACTCATTGCTACAACTTGATGTTCTTTCAATGACATATGTTTTGAGTAAAACTTGACGCTAAGAATGTGAAGTAAATTTCTGCGTTACCGACTACTAACAATGAAGTAATCGGACGTTAAACGGAACAATTTGACTTATGTCTCACCGGTGCCTCTCGCGCGCTGAAGTGTACCTATATTTATTATAAACCGTCTGTTCGTCAACATTAAGTAGATACAGATCCGGCTCGCTAATTTGAATGAAAGAAGAAAACCATTTATTATTTAAAATGTACTTCTATAATATAAACTTGCAAAATGTTCGATTACCGTAGTCTTTCTACTTTTTTTTCACTTATCGGTATTCATGGTTGTTGTTAATAAATCGCAAATTCCGGTTGCCCTTTGGCACGGAATGAGTAAAATATTTTTATTTGATTTACCTATTATTTTTTTTATTGGTTGCAAATATTGTCTGCGAAGTATCACTTATTAGTATATTATGACAATGTTGTGGGAGATCGTTTTCTATCTTTTACGAGGTTGTTTGCAGGAGCGAAGCTAGTGAGAACATCGAGAAAGATATTTATAGCATTAGATAGAACCTCAAAATCATCTGAAATGAAATTGGGATTTTAAGGTTTAAATGTTATAAATTATAATATTTTGTAAACACACTTGAGCAATATATATATGTGGAGCATTCCACGTGAAGTGGTCCGATCAAAATTTTAAAATGCACTAAATTTTTCTAACCTCAAAAAGTCAATTTTTTCAAATTTTTGTCAATATTCAACTTGAGAAAAGTGCACCATAATTGATTTTTTTTATCACAAAAGTCTAAAAAAAAGCTTGAAGCAATACCTTTTAAATGGTCTGTAGCTTTTTTATGGCCTTCGATTTTGTAAAAAGTTATGATAATTTAAAGAAACAAGAAATTTTAAAAAATTTAAATGGGAATTACCATCTTAATTTTTGTAAACTTTTGTCTTTCTTTGAATTATCATTTTTATTTCCATAATTTTAATATAATATTTTAATTCTGTCAAGGTAGATTCCTATAATTTGGATTTTGATATCAAAAAGTGAAAAATTAATGAGTTTTTCAATTTTTCCGAATTGAAACGTGGAAAAAAGAAAAACAATAATTATACTTTATTTTTGTGAAGTACAGTGTTCGATACTCATTTTCTTCAAACTGCACAAATATTTTATTCATTTATTTATTTTTCTTAAATATTATTTAATTAATTTTCACATCTCAGAGTTTTTTATTTATAACTAGAATTTTAATATAATTTTACAATGTTATTAAAAATTAAGTGTTTTGTGACCTTATGACTCAATGGTCGTTAACAATTATTTCCGACATAATAATTTGTGATAAATCGATCTTACGCAAAAAAAGTCACCGAGTGCTAAAATCATTAAAAAACATGAAATTAAAAATCTATCGGATACTTTTTTATTTATTTTAAATATAGGGTAAATTAACTGCATACAACGTGTGGACTCAGAGAAGTAAATCATTACTATTTAAATTTCCCGCCGCAACGTAGCAGCCTGAAAATACCACATACAGTCAGTCCAACGATCATCGATATTCACATTTCAGACATTTCAGACACGTAAACAACTTCAAACTGAGGGCTGTACCCCCCCGGAAAGACGTTGTCGCGATAGAGCAATGTTTTTCTCGTAGCGTAAAAAGAAAAAATGTAACGTCGTCAAAATTAAGAGAACAGCTCGCTCGCAAGGTAATTCGATAATCCAAAAGTATTAACTAATCCGAAGTTTAGTTTAACGATAAGAAATCAATAAATTGTAGTTTTTTCCAGATAAATACCGGGGTACACAGTCAGGGGTGGGGTCAGATGTCGCCGAGGAAAGCCCCACAAGTGGAATCGATTCCCTTTTTTGGATTATGATTGTCTGAACGTCATTTAAAGAAAAAGGGGATCATCTGATTAATACCATGGCGCGGCCTTTAAATCCGAGTCAGCAGAAGCTGGCTGAGAAACTCATGATTTTGAATGATCGAGGTGTTGGTATGCTCACTAGGATTTATAATATTAAAAAGGCTTGCGGAGATGCCAAATCCAAACCTGGTTTTCTATCCGACAAAACACTCGAATCATCCATCAAGACTATTGTTAGGAAGTTTCCTAATATCGATGTCAAGGGGTTGCAGACTATAACTACTTTGCGCAATGAGATTATCAAGTCATTGTCTTTGTATTACTACACATTTGTTGATCTACTTGATTTTAAGGATAATGTTTGCGAGCTTCTTACTACTATGGATGCTTGTGGAGTCTATATGGATATAACGGTCAATTTTGATTTGACCAAAGGATACTTAGATCTGGTTATTATATATGTTAGTCTTATGATTCTCTTGTCAAGAGTCGAGGATCGCAAAGCTGTACTTGGATTGTTCAATGCTGCCCACGAAATGGTGCACAGTCAATCCGATCCCAGTTTTCCTAGGCTTGGTCAAATGATCATGGATTATGACATGCCATTGAAGAAACTATCGGAGGAGTTTGTACCCCATGCTAAATTATTGAAAAATGCTTTGATTTCATTGTGGCCAATTTATCCCGGTAGGAACTCTTCAGCCGATACTTGGAGAACTGATCAAAAACTTAGCTTGGTAGGCAGCCCTGGACAGATTTTGAAAGCTGCCGCTACTGACACCATGTCATGTGAAACCCTTAGTTTAGATAGAATTGAAAGATGGATTATCTTGGGTTTCACCCTTTGCCATAACGTTCTCAATCAGGAGCAACCGAGTAAACTATGGACCACTGCGCTCGAGTCTGGATGGGTTCTAGCATTGTTTAGAGACGAAGTTATTTATATTCATCAATACATTCAATCTTTCTTTGAAGGTATTAAAGGCTATGGTAAGAGAGTATCGGAAGTTAAAGAATGTTATAATCAAGCGGTGCAGAAGGCTGGTTACAAACACAGAGAGAGAAGAAAATTTTTAAGAACTGCATTAAAAGAATTAGGTTTAATTTTAACTGATCAGCCAGGACTGTTAGGACCTAAAGTTTTACTTGTACTTATGGGTTTGTCGCATGCTAGAGACGAAGTATTATGGCTCTTGAGGCATGGGGATAATCCACCTAATCAAGGTAAAGGTAAAGGAAGAGGAGGTGAAGATTTAGTTGACAGACAGTTGCCTGAGTTATTATTTCACTGCGAGGAATTGAGAGCCTTAGTAAGAAAATATTCACAGGTTGGTATAAATCTTTTATGATATTAATAATATTTTTTCATTGTTACCCATTGTTTAATTAATACCTTTTATTTTAGGTTCTGCAACGTTATTATGTTCAATTTTTATCTGGTTTTGATGCACCGGCAATGCATCAAATAATTCAAAATTTGCCAATTTGTCCAGAAGAAGAAGGTGCAATATTGAGTGATATGTGCTCAACTATAGCAAGTCTGACAGTCAAACAAGTGGAAGATAATGAACTGTTTGATTTTCGACCATTTCGGCTTGATTGGTTCCGTTTACAAGCTTATTTATCTATTGCCAAAAGTAGCATGAAGCTAGCAGATAATAGAGAATTAGCATCATTTATGGATACAACTGTCTTCCATACAAAGATGGTAGATAGTCTTGATGATGTTTTAGTGGATACATCTGACCTATCCATTTTTTGTTTCTACAGTAAAATTTTTGAAGACCAATTTCACATGTGCCTGGAATTTCCAGCTCAAAATCGCTACATAGCAGCTTTCCCACTTATATGTAGCCACTTCCAAAGCTGCACTCACGAATTATGCCCAGAAGAGAGACATCATATTCGCGAACGTAGTTTATCAGTTGTAAACATGTTCCTGGACGAAATGGCCAAAGAAGCAAAAAATATCATTACCGCTATTTGTGACAAGCAGTGCAGTATGAGTGACATATTGTTACCAAAACATTGTGCAGCCCTAATTTCGCAAGTAGTTAACAGAAAGAAGAAAGATAAAAATAAAAAGAATCTCTTAGAAATACGTAAACCAGGATTTGAAAGTTATAGAAAAACTAGGGAAGAACTAACAACAATGGATAAATTACATATGGCGCTTACGGAATTGTGTTATGGTATTAACTATTGTCCTACAATCAATGTTTGGGAATACACATTTGCTCCCAGAGAGTATTTACATCAACACCTTGAAACTCGATTTGCTAGAGCTCTAGTAGGAATGGTGATGTACGATCCTGAGACCAATGTTATAGCCAAACCATCTGAACTGTTTGTCAGTGTCAGGGCATACATGAATGTATTACAAACGGTTGAAAACTATGTGCACATTGACATTACTAGAGTGTTTAATAATGCACTGCTTCAGCAAACTCAAGCATTAGATAGTCATGGAGAGAAGACTATAGCTGCTTTATATACTCAATGGTATTCTGAAGTTCTGTTGAGGCGAGTCAGTGCTGGTAACATATGCTACTCTCCCAACCAAAGATCATTTGTCAGTTTATCCGTAGAAGGATCAATGCCTTTCAATGCTGAAGAATTTTCAGACATAAATGAATTGAGAGCACTTGCCGAACTGATTGGACCATATGGTATGAAAATGCTTAACGAGACATTGATGTGGCACATATCAAGTCAAGTAATGGAATTGAAAAAACTGGTTGCTAACAATAAAGACATCCTAATATCTTTAAGAACGAATTTCGACAAACCTGAAGTAATGAAAGAACAGTTTAAGAAACTGCAACATGTGGACAATGTTCTTCAACGTGTCACAATAATTGGTGTAATACTCAGCTTCCGTCAATTGGCGCAGTGCGCTTTAGTCGACGTCTTGGAAGAAAGAATACCATTTTTGCTGAGTTCTATCCTAGACTTTAGGCACCATCTTCCAGCTGGTGATCCTATGAGAATAGTTTCAGAAATGACATCTGCTGCTGGTCTACCTTGCAAAGTTGATCCAACTCTAACTGCATCTTTAAAGAACCAAAAGGCTGATGACGAGGATGAACACATCTTGGTCTGTCTACTTATGGTATTCGTAGCAGTATCTATTCCAAAACTGGCACGAAATGAAAATTCATTCTACAGAGCTTCCCTGGAAGGTCATGCAAACAATATTCACTGCATGGCCACTGCAATAAACAACGTTTTTGGTGCTCTATTTACAAGTTGCGGTCAAAATGACATTGAAGACAGAATGAAGGAGTTTCTTGCACTCGCATCATCAAGTTTACTCAGACTTGGACAAGAACCTGATAAAGAGGCTATACGTAATAGAGAATCTGTTTACTTGTTGTTAGATCAAATCGTACAGGAATCTCCATTCCTCACAATGGATCTACTTGAAAGTTGCTTCCCTTATGCTCTCATACGTAATGCCTATCACGATGTCTACAAATTGGAGCAATCTCAAACTTAGATGGAGACTAATGCAAATTTATTAAAACATATAGTTTGCAAATGTTGAATGGAACCAATGGGCTTTTTTTTGTATTAACAAAGAGTACCTTATGTATATTAAGCCAAAATTATGGATTATACATTAGTAATAATTATTTCAGTATTTAGCATCATTATTATCACAATCCATCAAATTAATCTCATCTCCCATTTTCTATAATGTACGAAAATGAATGCACTTTATCATGCGGTATTTGTATTACCATTTTATTAACGCACTTTTGTAAATGTAAAATATAACTATTTTACAATAGTTTATGGTATAAAAGTGTAATAAAAAGTTTATATATAATTTTAACAAACTATCTGGTTTCTCTTTCATCATAATTCTATTTGACTAGACATTATTTTTACTTTAATTTTTCAGTTTGTTTCGACATATATATGTAACAATTGTGCAATAAATTTAAATCAATACACAATGTTCCATACACCTATATCACATTATCTTTTACTTCTCATTTTTATCTTTCAACTTATTTGTATCAAGTTCAAAGTTTTTTATAAATATCAGGGAATAATTTGAATTCAATTTGCAATTTAAACATATTTTATAGCATTTTATTTATGCATTATTGTCAGATATTTAAACTATTACAAATAAATGAATAAAATTTGGAATTATAGAACGAGGGTCAAATTTGTAAAATTAGCATCTAATAAAAATATATATAATTAATGAAAAAAAAAATATAATATAGAATGTAATTTACGTAGACGTAAGAAATCTTAGTTAATGTACATTGTACAGGTACATTTTATACATTTATAGTATTATACAAAAATTATATGTTTTGATTTTTTATATATTCTTATTATTGACATTTTTGAATAATTTTATAGTATTTATAGATAAACTGTATTATATTCAATTTTATAAAATTGTGAATGCAAAGACTGCGTATATATTCATACAAATAAGTAGATTTAGGTAAATTTTTTCGGTGCATATAACACACACAATAAACGTCTATCAAAAACTTCACTACCTTAAGATATAAATAAGTAAATAGAATATTGTCTCATATAAATTAATCTGAAAGTAAGTTACAACATTTTCTTAATTGACGTATCTAATTATTTATAAATATTAATTTTTAAAACTGACTAAACAAATAAATCATTTTAACCTAAAAATTTTACAGATTTATCAGAGAATGGATGATAAGAATATTCAACAAAAAGTATATCAATTTGAATCGTTTGTCAATAATGTTTTACGTCAAGATTTGGCTCAGTTAGAAAAGAAGCTTGATGAGAAAAATGAAGAAATAGCGGAGTTTTTACAGTTGAAATGTACAATCACTACTTTGAAAGATATTGGAGCTGATAAAAATGGATACAAAACCAAAGTTGACATGGGCAGTAATTTTTTTGTACAAGCTAAAGTTGAAGATGCTTCTAAAATTTTACTCAACGTAGGACTAGGTCATTATGTTGAATTCACATTGAATGATGCTGTAGCTGTGATTGACGTAAGAATAAAATTATTTGAAAAACAAATTGAGAATTTGAGAAAGGAGATAGCAAGAACTAACGCTCACATAAAATTGATTTTAATTGGTATACGAGATTTACAAGGAATTGAATAAATCTGTTAGGATGTACATAATATTCACACGAGTACCTGTAAAGATAAATGATTTTGTAAATAAAATTTTTATACAGAATTTGTACTTTTAGTTATTCATGTCCGACATGTATAAGGAGAACATTATATTCAATTTAAAACTTATTTTCACAAGAAAAACATAAAATAAGGTAATAAAAACTAAACTGAATACAACATATTAATATTATACAATAATTTGTACAAAATTTAAATTATGTATATGAAAATATTTCAACATAATTAATATGTACACCAATGTGTAAAATAAAAAAATGATACTTTAATGTATAATATATGTTGTTAAACTGACAGTTAAAATATACAAACATTGCGGACAATGTGCACTAGTCGAATAAATTAATGAAATGGAATGAGCAAGAGGTCTTATCTAATTTATATGATTAAAATACTGTTTTTTTTTACAATGCATTTTATCAATGTAGGTCAGGTTCAGTTAAAATTCCATTTGTCCAAGAAAAAGTTTATCTAATGAAAATAGTCAGGGTCAGTACCTTGACAACAATACCGCAATGTTATTAATGTTGCTCAAGGATCCAATCGTGAACTTTAAAAAATTAACGTAAAAAGAGACTTTCTATCTCTTCATGACAATTATTGCCTCTTTTTAAAAACAATAATATAATAAACAAACCTTAATTATTTATATATATACAAAAAGTAGTTTTTATCTTGGGTGAAAAATCGAGATAATAATAATTAATAATTCAAAGAGTTATAATTGATTATGCAAAATTAATTACACACACAAAGTGATTATTTATCTTTGTTATCTATCCTCGTTGATTACCTATACGCACGACAATTAAATATTTACTATCTTTTTTAATTAAACCGCATAGACGACTTTTTTCTTTTATAAACAAAATTTGCGTATATAGAATTTATAATTTTCCACTACAGTATATTATATATACACGATATTAATAATGGATGAGTATATATATTGGAAATTGTAATTTTGAGTATATGTATATTTCTGTGTGCCAACTGAGAAAATACATGATTTTGAAAAATTGAGAATTCAATTTTTCCCATTAAAAACAGCTTGTATATGTAAATTAATATTTTACTATTACTTGACAAATTTATATAATTATTAAATAATCGCTAACGGCCTGATTATCGGTGCGAAATTGCGAATCGAAGTAAATAAATTTAAATATATATATAATCTACAGTATAAAATTTTGTAAAATTGAGAATAAATGTATAATTATTAATTACTTAACAATTACTGCGTAAATATATATATTACGCTATTATATTAATATAATTAATTAAATTTTATTATTATTACGTATTTTATTAACTTATTAATTGATTTTATATTATTTACCAATTACAAGTGCACATTCGTACACATATTGTATTTGAACAAACACACTGCATTAAAAGCACATTACGTTAAGCGACGATTTACCAGGAAATATAATAAAACAATATCCGTATATCAAATGTTTTTTTCAAGTTCAAATCGTAAATTTTAGCGAAAATTAATTTTTGATTACAATATTTTTACTTAATTATTCTTAAATGGTTGACTGGATTAAATTAAATCATTATGCGGATTGATTGTGTTAAATCGAAAAAAAACGCGTAGTGGAGCGTGTTCATACGTAATCAATTAATAAAATAAAATTATATTATTAAATAATTAAAAAATTCCGAATGCTTTGTTGATAGTGATTTTTCTAACAAAAGTTGTATTTCTTTAAAACAAAAATGAATTAGCGTCGTTTGATTACGATATATATAGGTATAGAATGTACAATTTATCGGTCTTTCCGAATTATTATATTTTTTTTAAAGTAAAATTTTGATTCCGAAACATAAACTAACTAATATTTCTATAACAAATTTTGTTTACATTTCTATTTCTAACAAAATGTTCATTGCATTCCTTTATAGTGCACCTTTCCCCGCAGAAATTGATATCTCTCAATCGAAAAAATATATTTCCCGCTTCGAAGGAAAAAAAGCTATATATATATAAATATATATAAATTTCCAAAGCGAAATTCACGGAAATCGGAGCGCGTCGTATGATAAATGCGGGATATGAATGAGCGCGCGAATTATCTTAATGAGGACGTGCACCTCGGCCTTATGACGCATGATGTATACGCGAACTTGACGAATCGTGTAAAATATCTAAGCCAAATAATCGCGAAAGGTTCACCATTTCAAGGATCGATCGTTGAGTATATAAAAGCTTTTTTTATTTCGATAACTCATCACTACACTTCTTGACTTTTCATCCGATCAAATATGTATTCCGGCGTTGTATCCGTTCTCTGCAGCTTTGCTCTCTTCCTCGGTAAGCTCATTCATATATATAGATATATATATATATATATATTTTTTTTTTTTTTCTTATTTTCCCTTTATTTTTTCCTTTTTTATTTTACATTTTTTTAGTTACTTCATATAATGCTTATATAAGTGACGTTTGTAATTTTTAATTAATTTACATTTTTTAATAATTAATTTTAAATAATACCTTTAATTTTATATATATATTATCAAAAATGTCAATTATTTATTTTTTTTTTTTTTATAAACACACTGTGATTTTTTGGGGAGATTTTAAAATTAGTACCATCATCATTTATTTGTATTCGTTTAATAGATATATCTATATATAGTGATTTAATGAATACGGTATTGATTGCGGTTCTTCGATAGTATATCATATTTTGAAGCTTTTGTTAAAAATTTCATTTAAAATATGAGTAAACCGACTTGTTAATCAATTAATAAATGTAAAGTAAATTAACCGTAGTAACGACTTATAAAACTCAAATTTTGTAATGTTATTTTAAATGAGAAAATCTGAGATGTGCTTTTTTTCGTCCAAGGAGTCGATATTATACATTTATGCATTTATATATATGTATATTGTGCCTAAACTTTATTTTTTATAATTTCTTTTGTATAAAATCGGTTTTATGATTTCGGTTCAATACTTCTTATTTCAATTATCCGAAATTACTAAAAGTGATTATTAATTATACAATTCGAATTTATTTAAAATGAATCATTTAAAAAAACTCGTGATGCTACAAGCACTTTCAGCATCATTTAAGCATCACGTATCTAGTAAAAATTTGACTATTTTTAATAGATTGACGATAAAAATATATGTATTAGCCACTTTTTAAAAATGTCTAATATACCTATATCTAATAAATGGTTTGAATGTCTAATAATTCTTAATTTGAATAAATAGGCGCATCGGCGTCCGAAGGAACGGAAAAAATCGTAGGTGGACTAAGCGCTGGAATCAATGAATTCCCGTACCAAGTATCGCTTCGCACGCGAGGTAAACATTTCTGCGGTGGTTCGATCATCAGCAATCGTCACATCCTGACTGCAGCTCACTGCGTGAGAGGAATAATGACTGCGCCTTACACGAACGTGGCTGTCTACACCGGTTCGACGATGTCGGTCGGTGCTGGTGGTCAAAGCCATCGAGTACTCCGAGCCAACGTTCACGAAGGATACCTCGGAACCGAAGCTTCCTCTTACCATAACGATATTGCTATTCTTACGGTGAGATTTTTTTTTTATAGACACACACACATATTTGGCCTATTATAATTGACATCAAAGCTTTTTATACACGTCCATCTAACTTTTATCTTAGTTTTTCAACGTTTATGACATTTATTGTAAGGTATACCTTGAACAGATTTCTGTATTTCGTTTTACGAATATATAAAAACTTTTAATTTTTGTCTTTATAATTTTTTAAATATACGTACAATTTTTGGATATTAACTTGTAGATTAGAAAAAAATGTGCCTAATTGAAAGATAAGTAGGTATGTATTAAGTGAAGGAACGTAAAAAGGACTCCTTGTCTATAATAACAAAGAGTTATTTATTTTTTTTTAATTTTCTGTATATTTGATGTATAATATATGTTGATAAGGCGAGTGTGCGAATAGAACGCGCTTAACGTTTGATTTTGATCGACGGATCGATTTTTTTTCAGAAAAAATAATTTGTTTATAAAAATTGAATAAACCATTTTGGATCGGTAACTATTAGTGAAAAAGGCATAAATTTTCTATCCAAAATTAAAATATTAATTTAAAAATCTGGAAAAACTTGGGTTATTTATTAAAAATATGCCTATGGACAGGATTTTTTTAAAAATTCATTATTTTGTTTATAGAAAAATATTAAAGATGACCATTTTTGAGTCCGACATCTTCGTAAGCTTATGTAAATCCATTGAAAAGAGTTTGTAAATAATTTAATGTCTAATGAATTACAGCCAATGAATATTTAACAAATTAATTTTGAATCCACCTAATTAATTTCCATCAATTATTATTTTAATTAATGTAGACAAAGACGGTTCTTAATTCGCTATTTTTTAACTAATTCTCAATGAGCTATAAATAGAGTAAAAATTGAACGTACACTGAAAAAAATAATTTATTACTTCAAATACGTAATTTTTGTTAAATACAACGGATTCATTTAATGTCAACGCAGATTCTTCTTGGGCAATATATTTAACAAGAATTCCGTAAGTATTTGAAGTAATAAATTTTTTTCAGTGTATAAGAAAAAAAAGTAAAATTCAAATATTACTCTTAAATTTAAAAATGTGCGACATTCTCACATTTTATAGTCATTTCGAAAAATCGATTTACGAAAAGTGCGATATTTTTACATTTATCGCATAAAATGTAAAATAGTCAGTATTTATACCATCTATTTTGAACACTTTGAAATTTTTTTGAGTGCACAGTACACCGAAAAACTGTATATTGAAATGAAAAATTACTTAAATGTCCAGCTGGCTGAACCGATTTCGTTTGACGCGAACCAAAAGAAAATCGATCTACCAACGAGAGATGCATTGTACGGTGAGAGCGCAATTGTGACCGGTTGGGGAATCAAGAAATATCCATCCTCGATGACTTCTCCGTCTCTCCAGAAAGCTCAGATGAAAATAATTCCAAGCAACACTTGTTCCATGTACCTGCGTCCTCTTCAGCTTCACACCGAGCAAGTCTGCGCTATGCAAAGGAAAGGAGTCGGTGCTTGCTCCGTAAGTATATTACTATATATTTGCTTTATTTCCATTTTATTATATAGAATTTAATCTTTATATAAATATTTTTAATAAACATATACTCGATTATTTAATTCCTTAAGTATAATATATTCTTTTCATTTATTTGTTCATTGTCGCATCGGGAACAAGGCATCAATTTGTAGCGGCTACAATTTATTACAAAATTTCGATAATTTGAAATAAATTCCTAAACATTTTAATATTTGTCAACCGTTTGTCGCGTCCCGTCATCACCGCTATAGATATAGTCGAATTAATTATAAGTATATGCATTTAACAAAAATTTTCGCTATTTTATTTTATTTTCTTTCCCCCACTATTCGTTATAAAAAAATGCGTCACTCATCATACGTACATATGATTACAGGGTGACAGTGGCGGTCCCTTGGCAGTGAACAATCAAGTGGTTGGTATCGCATCCTGGGTCGTCCCGTGCGGCGAAGGTTATCCCGACGTCTACACCAAAGTCTACGCTTACAAAGACTGGATCAAGAGGATCATCGGTGAATCGTAAATTCGCTCTGCAATCTCTCTCTCCATCTATATCCTCCACATATTTATTTATTTATTTATTATATATATATATATATATTCGTTATTTATTGAACTGTTATATGCATATACACGTGACAATTGTTTGTATAACTATATTTTCATAGTTACACACTCTAGTTAATCGATGTATTGTTAATAAAATTGTGTTGATATGTTACTAAACACTTGTGGTTATTGTATTATTTATTCGTAATATGCCTGGAAATCAGTTAACGGTATGCATGTAAACCCCAAAAAATAGAAAAATGATTTAAGTTTTTATTAAACTAGGAATTCATTTTATCGACAAAAACGTTCTGTAAAACTGTTATTATTTTAAGAGAATTTTAAACAAACACTGTTATGTTTCCTATGAAGGTATTCTGTGACTTTTTACATTTTTTTATTGATAAATCACCGAGATTTTTGAGCAGCCGTGAATCATTGTTTTATATTACCAACCCAAAATTGTTATTTACATGACATTAATTAATAATTAATTATTTCGTAAACATCTCTCTGACACGGTATTCTATTTGTCTTGAACAGTATCTGTGATTTTTTTCAAATATTTTTTACAATTAGGTTTTACAATTTTTGGGATTTTCTCTCTTAAAGGTAAATATATAGAAGTAACTATAAAAATCCATATTTAGTTGGTTGTGATGGTCCTAAATTAAATTTTATAGAAAATTTAGCTTTATACAGAGGTAATCGAATGCAAATAAGAAATATGTTGGAAATTTAACTGATTCAGCTTATTTGGAAGCTTGTTTTAAGAATTCTCGTTGACCCGTAAACAAAACATAAACTAAAAATAAAAAAGTGAAAATAATGGTTTAATTTAAAATTTATACCGTTTCTGCGAAAAGAGAATGGATTTAACTAATGTTTAATACAAAGACTGTTCAATATTTTTCCATGATCTGTCGATTAGTTTTTTATATTTTTTCTAGACTTACTTATTTTCAAGAAAGTTATAAAAATAATTGTATTAAAAAAAAATCTGTTTTTTTTGTCTTTTTCAAATATCTTGGAAGTTTTTAAATCTATCCGAAAAATTTTCAATGTATTTAGAGGCAAAAAAATATTTTGATTATTCTTTTATTAATATATCAATTAAATAGAAATAATGGTAATAAACAAATTAGTTATTTGTCTGTATTCATTGTTTCAAATATATTTTTGTATTTATTTTCGTACGGCACATCTAAAGGAATAATTAATTAATTGTAAAATTGTCTGATATATCGTTAAAATTAGTATAAAATTTTTCAGATGTGTATTTATTTCTATAAATTTTAATCAATAGGCACTGATGTAATAATTTTGAGGATGTTTTGTTCATTGAAATTTCCAAATGATTTTTATGATTTTTGTCTGTTATCGTTGAACATATTAGAATGTTTTCACGAAAAGAGATGCCGAAATAGCACACAAAAATGTGTGTGACTGTGTGTGTTATTGGTAAATAAATTATTCGATTATTGGGTCATTGAGTTATTGGATTATATATATTTATAAAATTGAATCTAGGGGTTTGTGGCACATTTGGTATTTGGGTCGTAGGATTTTTAAGGGGACATGCCTGGGTAACAATTAATAAGTTGTTTTGGTACGGAGTCTCATAATTAATTAAAAAAGTCATGCGACATATAAATTGGCCAAAAAATTTTAAATAAAAGTTAATAATAAGATCCCATTATTATTATACTTTTACTATTACTATTGCATAGATATATTATTATTTAAATGTCCAACATTTACTTTCGCAAGTCATAAAAATTTATTGTTTTTGAAAGATGCGAGGGAAAAAAAGTAAAAGTAATGCTATATATATATATATATATGGGGTATTCCACGTGAAGTGGTCCGATCAAAATTTTAAAATGCACCAAATTTTGGGTACACATTGCAAATGTTTTTCAGAATACAGAAAAAAATTTTTAGGTACTGGAATCTATTTGCTCAAAAGTTATTCTAACCTCAAAAAGTGGATTTTTCCAAGTTTTTTTCAACACCAGCTGGGTTCACCGCTATGTAACTCAAAATCTATCAACTTTTACTATACAACATTATATGTAACATTCGTTGCTGATTATGTCTAGAATTTATTCTTCTGGGTTAAAATTTCTAATCTCAAGGTTAATGACAAATAAACTACATGTCAACATTCAACTTAAAAAAAGGGTAAGTGCGCCACAATTGATTTTTTTATCCAAAAGTCTAAAAAAAAGCTTGGAGCAATACCTTTTAAATGGTCTGTAGCATTTTTATGGCCTTCAATACTGTAAAAAGTTATGATAATTTAAAGAAACACGAAATTTTTTTAAAAATTTAAATGGGAATACCATGTTAATTTTTGTGAATTTTTTGTCTTTCTTTAAATTATCATAACTTTTTACAGAATTGCAGGCCATAAAAATGCTACAAACCATTTGAAAGGTGTTGCTCCAAGCTTTTTTTTAGACTTTTGGATAAAAAAATCAATTGTGGCGCACTTACACTTTTTTTAAGTTGAACGTTGACATGTAGTTTATTTGTCATTAACCTTGAGATTAGAAATTCTAACCCGCAGAAGAATAAATTCTAGACATAATTAGCAACGAATGTTACATATAATGTTGTATAGTAAAAGTTGATAGATTTTGAGTTACATAGCGGTGAACCCAGCTGGTGTTGAAAAAAACTTGGAAAAAGTTCACTTTTTGAGGTTAGAATAACTTTTAAGCAAATAGATTCCAGTACCTAAAATTTTTTTTCTGTATTCTGAAAATCATTTGCAATGTGTACCCAAAATTTGGTGCATTTTAAAATTTTGATCGGACCACTTCACGTGGAATACCCCATATATATATATATATATATATATATATATATATATATATATTACCTGGAATATCAAAATTTAGAAAAATGGTTTATTATTTTATAATTTAATACGAATGATTTGAAGTGCTATATTAATTACAATACACAATTGTCCTCCAATATTAATAAACTATTTTATATATAATTTGTTACTAATGTATAGCTATAATATATCGTCATCGATTACGACATTCTGAATCATAATCTTTTAACGTGCACTTATTCACTATACACGGAGAGAAAAATTTGAGTAACATTTATACTAAATGTTCATTAACACTGTAATAGACAGCTGCCAAAACATAAGAAAACTACTGAATAACGTTTGGTAAAAATTAGTAGTTTCATTAAAAATCGATAAAAAGTTGAGTAAACATTGATAAAAGGTTCAGTAATTTTTTGGGTTTCGGAAGTCTGTTAGTGAAAGTTTAATAAAATTTACAGGAAGTTTTGTAAAATTTACTGAATTTTTTTCTCTCCGTGTACATTAAAATATCAACGGATAAAGTAAACATTATTTTAAGTCACTGCATTAAGAATTTTTATAAAAGATGTGTTCTAAAATGTTGCGTATTAAAATATCATAAAAATATTCTTTTAATATTGCGAATAATTTACAATTTTTAACACAATTTTTCAATATACTTGTTACAATTTTAGCGCATTCGATGATGTAATTTCTGAGGTGTATATAAAAATCCTTCAATGAGTGCATTAATACTATAAGAAGAACAAAAGTGATGAAACGAAGTGCCGCGATGAGTGCGGATAAAACAGTTGATAACTAAAATTTCTTGTATCCCTTCAAAACATAGTCAATGAAATTGATGTAAGCGTAAACTTTGGTGTAAACGTCAGGATATCCTTTGGCGCACGGGACTCCCCATGATGTTATACCCACCAGCTCACCATCGGCAACAAGCGGGCCACCGCTGTCACCCTGGAAAAAGAAAAATAAAAAACTTGCATCTTTAAATCAAAACCAAAGATGTATATACTTTCTTTGCATGTAAACGGAGAAAAAAAATTTAATTAATTTTGCTAAAGTTTCACTGACGCAGTAACCGAGACTTCCAAAACGCAAGAAATTACTGAACTTTTAGTAAAAATGTCGTATACCTTTAATAAAATTACTAGACTTCGTCAGTAAAAATTGCTTGAAAGTTATTCAGTATCAAAGTGACTGAAAGTTGTGTAATTTCTTGCGTTTTGACTGTAGTCTTTTAGTAAAACTTTTCTCTCTGTGATATAGTAAAAATTGACGTTGGCATGTGTAAATATTGACAATTTAACACTTTTGAAATGCGACGTATCATACTTGTTATGTACAGTCTGTCGACTTATCCACTGAAACTGCAATTCTCATATTTACACTTTTTATAAATGTATAAAGTTGTTAGTTTATACACATTCCAACGTCAATATTGTTAGATTAGGTATTAGAATTAATGGATGCCGAATCGGCATACATATATGCAAAGAATTACTATATGTGCTTCGGAGACAAAATTTTATTTGAAGAAATCAGCACAAAAAAGGAAATTTTTTTCATTATCCCGTCGTCAACGTATTTTACCTTTTTTCATTTACTTAAATGAAAATTCATCTATATAAGTACACGGAGAGAAAAATTTGAGTAACATTTATACTAAATGTTCATTAACACTGTAATAGACAGCTGCCAAAACATAAGAAAACTACTGAATAACGTTTGGTAAAAATTAGTAGTTTCATTAAAAATCGATAAAAAGTTGAGTAAACATTGATAAAAGGTTCAGTAATTTTTTGGGTTTCGGAAGTCTGTTAGTGAAAGTTTAATAAAATTTACAGGAAGTTTTGTAAAATTTACTGAATTTTTTCTCTCCGTGTACATTAAAATATCAACGGATAAAGTAAACATTATTTTAAGTCACTGCATTAAGAATTTTTATAAAAGATGTGTTCTAAAATGTTGCGTATTAAAATATCATAAAAATATTCTTTTAATATTGCGAATAATTTACAATTTTTAACACAATTTTTCAATATACTTGTTACAATTTTAGCGCATTCGATGATGTAATTTCTGAGGTGTATATAAAAATCCTTCAATGAGTGCATTAATACTATAAGAAGAACAAAAGTGATGAAACGAAGTGCCGCGATGAGTGCGGATAAAACAGTTGATAACTAAAATTTCTTGTATCCCTTCAAAACATAGTCAATGAAATTGATGTAAGCGTAAACTTTGGTGTAAACGTCAGGATATCCTTTGGCGCACGGGACTCCCCATGATGTTATACCCACCAGCTCACCTCGGCCAACAAGCGGGCCACCGCTGTCACCCTGGAAAAAGAAAAATAAAAAACTTGCATCTTTAAATCAAAACCAAAGATGTATATACTTTCTTTGCATGTAAACGGAGAAAAAAAATTTAATTAATTTTGCTAAAGTTTCACTGACGCAGTAACCGAGACTTCCAAAACGCAAGAAATTACTGAACTTTTAGTAAAAATGTCGTTATACCTTTAATATATTGACAATTTAACACTTTTGAAATGCGACGTATCATACTTGTTATGTACAGTCTGTCGACTTATCCACTGAAACTGCAATTCTCATATTTACACTTTTTATAAATGTATAAAGTTGTTAGTTTATACACATTCCAACGTCAATATTGTTAGATTAGGTATTAGAATTAATGGATGCCGAATCGGCATACATATATGCAAAGAATTACTATATGTGCTTCGGAGACAAAATTTTATTTGAAGAAATCAGCACAAAAAAGGAAATTTTTTTCATTATCCCGTCGTCAACGTATTTTACCTTTTTTCATTTACTTAAATGAAAATTCATCTATATAAGTACACGGAGAGAAAAAATATCAATGATTACTATTCTGTTAGTACTGATTAATATACATGTTAGTAATTGAGAACCATGATGCAAAAAGAAAGAAAAAAGTACTCGTTACTTGATATTTTAATAATATTCAGTGCTATGAATTACAACTAGTATCCGCCAAAATGAAACCCGTGTCTTTTACTTTTTTATCTTCTCTCCGCAGATACAACACAATAAACGTAAAAAAATTACACTTTTTTGCTAATTGGCATCCCGGTTTTTCGGGTTTGGAGTGTATACGTACCATGCAAGAGCCGATTCCATCCTTTTGAAACGCGCAAACTTGCTCGTCGAATACGCGAAACGGCGACAACCGTCGTCTACACTCGGCTGTCCTCATCAAAACCATTTCAGCCGTTTGCAGTTGGACGGGAGTTTTGTAATCTTCGACCGAGGTGTAGCCCCACCCCGTTATCACTGCACGTTCGCCACCCAGAACGTCGCGTGACGGCAAATTGATCTTTTGCTGGTAATCGTCGAATTTTATTGGCTCGGTAAGCTATACGCGAATAAATTTATATCAATATGTATATAAATAAGTGTGCTATGTATATTTACTTTATGATCATATAGTTATATTTTTAAAAAAGTAAAGAATAACTTTAATACATTTCGATACGTCCAAAATGTCACTAATAATTTAATTATTTATTATTGTTATTATTATTATTAATATTAATAATGGGGTATATAAGTAAGAATTTAAAAAAAAATCGAAAATATTGACTTATATACCGTGATAACCGCGATGTCGTGCTTGTGACTGTTTTGCAGGTTGTATTCTGGATGTGGAACGATGTATTCAATCTTGTGGACGTTCCCTTCTGTATCGGTGCTACCCGTTCCAGTATTCACGGTTACATCTTTGAACGGCGGTACCAGGACGTTTCCGATGCAATGAGCTGCGGTTAATACGTGCCATTCGTCGATTATTGCACCTCCGCAGTGATTCTCGTTTCGATGTCTTATGGAGGCTTGGTAAGGGTAGTGTTCTATTTCCGCCTCGAAACCGCCGATTATTCGACCTGACTCGATCCACCCTGTATTGGAGAATCGTGATTAATCTCGTATAACACACCTTCGGTTCTATTCTCACTATATCCCATTTTAACATAAAACTGGTTGATTATACGAAACGGCAATTAGAAATGTTAAATTTTAGATATACCGCATATTATTTTGATTAAAATATCACACTTCTCGGATTTTTTTAAAATATTTTTTTAAATGTAGTATATTCTTTACCGTAAATTGATCGCATATATTATGGTGTCATCTCTACTAGGATTCAAACTCTCTCTCCCCCCTCCCCGCAAAAAAAGAAAATGACCAATCGAGCTATTATATAATTTTAATATATTTTAGATTAGATTTTGAAAACAGAGACTTGCAAAATTTTTATGCGATTTTTTACTGTCATTTATGGAAAGAGACTTGGATAAAATATAGAAAAATAATAAATTAATTGAAAAAAGATCTATAGTAAATGCGCGATAATAAAACATAATTGTTAGACACGTTTAACAAAATACATTTTTGAAGCTGCAAAATATTTTATATTTTTGATCTAGAGGATACTTTTTATTGTCTTATCCATTTTTCGAAATAAATGGTTTTCATTTACGGTATAAATATTGATTACAATTTCTTCTAGTGTAAATATAATTAATAATTTATAGTTCGAAATCACTAGAGAGATTTCTTAATTTTTTAAACAATTTACATGTTACCGACGAATGTATTTCAGGAATGTCTTCTATTTTAAAGTTTTATCCCTCTTCAAACGTCATAGAAAATTAGTTATAATTAAAAAAGGACGATAATTTACGCAAATTTAGGAGATCAGTCCCCTTCCTTTATTGATAATCTATCTCAATTCAAATTTTAAAATATCGATTGGTTTTCGAGTAAAACCTGATCATAATTTCGTGCAATTTGAGGTTATACACTCTCGACTAATTTAAAGGCATCCCAAAATTTTTGGTAAGGGTTTTCTCGAAAACTAATCATCATTTTGGCTTCAAATTTTAAAGACAGATAGATTATTAATAAAGGAAGGGGACTGTACTCCTAGATTTACGTAAATTAACTTTCTTTTTTAGCTATAATTAACTTATGTCATTTTTTAGGTCGGTAAGGTAGGGAGGACAAAACTTGGCTTGGGCACCCTGTTAACTCAAATTTTAATAGTTTCAAAAATAGACATAATTCTAATCTACTTAAATTAAACAAATTATTTTAACAAAAATAAGCTAAATTGAACAAAATATATTTATCTCATTTCTATTCAAGTTTTGAACGTTTTACATCACTTTCCCGAATAAAAATTAAATGAAGTCTTGGAGAACCCTGGCATTGGTGACTAATTGGCTATGCCAAATTTCTTATTTATTAAAACTTATATACTTTAACGTCAAATCTTTTCCCAAGCTTAAAACGTTCGACGATCCCCGGAACTATTTTGTTTTTTCAATAATTATTAAAATTTAACAAATCCATGACGATAAGACGCAATATCCGTCTTAAAATAACAAAACATTTTTCTATTGAACACTATACAAACAATATTTTTAAATATAAACACAGAAAACCGGTCAAATCGACGGAAAAAGTACAAGAAAAAACATCTTTTCGCATTCACTCAAAGTATATAAAGACTTTAAATATATAAAATGTTCGTTTCATAATAACAATTTTTTTTATTTACCACGTTACGGCTTGAACAATGTTTTAGAAGATATAGAAGAAAAACTAAAATTAACAGTATAAAACACGTTTTTTTGGCATATAAATTTATATGTCAATATTTATTTCAATTATATGTATTATTTGTCTAAATTTTTTTGCGATTTATTAGTGTCATTTATGGAAAGAGACTGGATATAAAATATAGAAAAATAATAAATTAATTGAAAAAAGATCTATAGTAAATGCGCGATAATAAAACATAATTGTTAGACACGTTTAACAAAATACATTTTTGAAGCTGCAAAATATTTTATATTTTGATCTATAGAGGATACTTTTTATTGTCTTATCCATTTTCTCGAAATAAATGGTTTTCATTTACGGTATAAATATGATTACAATTTCTTCTAGTGTAAATATAATTAATAATTTATAGTCGAAATCACTAGAGAGTTCTTAATTTTTTTAAACAATTTACATGTTACCGACGAATGTATTTCAGGAATGTCTTCTATTTTAAAGTTTTATCCCTCTTCAAACGTCATAGAAAATTAGTTATAATTAAAAAAGGACGATAATTTACGCAAATTTAGGAGATCAGTCCCTTCCTTTATTGATAATCTATCTCAATTCAAATTTTTAAAATATGTGTACTCCTAGATTTAGTAAATTAACTTTCTTTTTAATTATAATTATAACTTTATGTCATTTTTTAGGTCGGTAAGGTATAGGGAGGACAAAACTTGGCTTGGGCACCTGTTAACTCAAATTTAATAGTTTAAAAATAGAAATGATTCTAATCTCACTTAAAATTAAACAAATATTTTAACAAAACTAAGCCTAAATGAACACAAATATATTCTATCTCATTTCTATTCAAGTTTTGTAACGTTTTACATCACTTTCCCGAATAAAAAATTAAATGAACGTCTTGGCAGAACTCCTGGCATTGGTGACTAATTGACTATGCCAATTTCATATTTATTAAAACCTTGTATACTTAACGTCAAATCTTTTCCCAAGCTTAAAACGTTCGACGATCCCCGGAAACTATTTTGTTTTTTCAATAATTATTAAAATTTAACACAATCCATGACGATAAGACACAATATCCCGTGTCTTAAAATAACAAACATTTTTCTATTGAACACTATACAAACAATGGTGTCTTACTTAATGTTGCTTTACATAATTTATGCAATAAGTATATGACAAAAATATCTTTGAATAACATTGTATCGAATAAGCAAATTAATTATATGGTTTCATATATAAACAAATGTTAATTGTACGTTATTCAACCAGATTCACTTATTCTTTACAAAAATATGTTTCCTATTATTTTTTTTTACCAAATATTCTTTAAAAATGAGATTAATGTAAAAATAAAAATATAAAGAAATCATAACGGGATTATATCTTAAACACGTTTTTATCAATCTTCCTGAAAATAGGTATACTTAAAGTACCCTTAAAATTTCAATCAAATTGATGGGAAGATTTTTGAGATGTGTGAGGAACAACACATTTTTCTTAAATACATTCATGTATTTTTATGAAAATCTCTTATTGTTAATTAAACATCATATATTCGTTAATACTTCATACAAAATTGTTATTTGTATCTTTCCTAGCACTTTCGACTAAAAATAAAATTTATTAATTATATAGCGTTTCCAAAACAAGCTCCATAAAGTACGATTTCTTTATACAATGCGATTTTCAACATTTGTATAAAATATTTTCCATTACATGGCTAAAAATGTACAATTACGTTTTGTATAACAAAAAGAAAATAAAATTTACGTACCAATAAGTTGAAAGATGCAAACAATATTGATTACTACCCTGCAGTACATTTCGAATAACTGCGACTTCAACGTTACACTATAAAATTTCAAACTCAATGACCAATAAATATTAAACATACAATTTTCCAGACGTTACAAAAAGTACGTAAATAACTCACCTAACTATATTAATTAAATGTACATATTATTATTTTACACTCAATCCAAAAAATAGTAATTTTTTTCTTGAAATTATCTCCGCGAATGCAAGATACTGATAAAAATGTAGATTTCGTGACGATGCCCTTTTTATATATAAACGCCCCTCGTCGCGAATCAAATGGAACGTTCAAACATTCTTTTTTTTATTTGTCAACTCATAATTTTTATACATGCAGTTCTCATTTCTCGTCTTTATCGCGTTTCGTATATTTATATATCGCGTATCGCAAAAAAAGAATTAAGGACAATTCTTACATTTCATTAAAAAAATAAATAATTGTTGAAACAATTAATATTTGTATAAATTATATAAATATATATATATATTGAGGTACAGCGTAAAAACATCAATTGTTTTTGTTGTTGGTGTTTAACATGTATACAAAAACAGATCGACGTAACCTCGACAATAATTTCTCTCTCATGTGTAATCGTTAAATTTCGAAACGTTTAAAATTTGTACCGGTGTCACTATTATCAAATGGACAATAAAGCAACGAAGGAAGTTAAAAAGATACGGAAAAACGACAATTCGATAAAATACAAAATTGAGTATCAGACGACTGCATTGAAAGTTTTGCAATCGAGAGGATGGACACGAGTGAGCCGTTACGGTTATTGTTAAATAACTAAATACATTTAATTAATAATAATATTAATATATTATAATTTTAATAAATAATCAAAATTTTTTATTTTACAGCGAATTTTATTAGGGTTACGAACGTAAATATTTAAAAATAATTGTCGATAACTCATTTTAAGGATAAATTTACAAGTTTAAATAATAAAAGATAATCATTTTCAAATTCTTTATTATCGTTCGATAATTTTTGAATTCTATTGTTAATGATATTACCTACCGTTGGTAATTTCTGTAATAAGATTCTTTTATCTTTCCTTGATGAAACAAATATAAATAAATAATAAAAAAAATGGAATTAGTAAATAGATAGACAAATAATTAATTACACAAACAAATAAAAAAAAATAATTATATTATTATTAAACGATTCAGGTTCACGGACCAAAAGAAACGAATTGGGATCTGTGGTGGTGCGACACGAGCGAAATCAAGCAAGCGCTTGAAGGGAAATTGAAGCCTCACCAGCGAGTGTCACATTTTCTGAAGCACATGGAGCTTACGCGTAAAAACTACCTTTACCGTAATCTTCGTCGTTATAAACAATTGTTACTTAAAGCTGGTAAAACGAGGGAGGCTCAGCTTTGCGACTCGATGCCGATGACGTTCGAATTGCCCGGTGAGTACAGGATGTTCATCGAAGAGCATCGGAAGAGTCAGGGCACCACGTGGATCGTCAAACCAGCTGCTGGTTCGCAAGTATATCGGTCGACTATATCATCTTTCCGTTAATATATATTAAATTGTATATAATATGATACACTCAAAATCCTAAAGTGTCAAAATAAAAGGTAGACTGTGTAATTATACAGGTAATTTTACACTTTTGAAAAGTGCAAAATGAGTTATGAGATAGAGTTGTATTTTTCAAAAGGGAAGAGTAAAGTGAAGGAAAAATAAAAAAAATTTTTTTTGTTTTTTAACTTAGTGAGCCAAAATTTTTGTGACACTTGTTTAGTAAAAGTATACTTTTTTTGGAAAATTTAAGAAGATATAACCACTTTATGCTTAAAAATGTATCAAAATTAGTGTCAAATGTTCCTTGGGGTATATCTATTTTTGGATTTATTTGACACTTTGTGATGTTTCTTTTAAGAATTAATTTAAACTTTACGTAGGCTTTTTTGTTTGAACAATATTTTTTTTATTTAAAAAATATCTTATTAAAAAATTAATTTTTGTTGTGCAAAAGTAACAATGTTTTATATATAAATTTTATTTTCTAACAAATTACTTTTTCTGCCCTCCGGCCGGAAAGCGGCAACTTTCCGGCCGCTGCGCGAATTGAAGTTGCCGTTTTCCGGCTACGTCGAGCAGAAAAATAGTATACACACCTTCACGGAGAGAAGAGACAAACCAGCGTTGTATGAACGTTTCTGCAACCGTTACCCGCCGTGAAATCGTGCTATGGTTGCGCGATATCCATGCTACTTTTGTGTGATTCCATACCACGTTGGTATGATCGTCATACTATTGCTTGTTTAGCCACGCCCCCTGCGCGTTTTCACCTATGATGCCTATGGAAACTTTTGGTAGGGCCGCCATACCATCGCGGTATGACATCCTGCAACTTTGCGCTGACAGCCTAACCTACAACGCTAGTCTGTTTCTTCTCTCCGTGTTGGCCAGTAAAAAAGAAAGCCTCAGATCACATGATCGTCCACCTCGGCTTCGCCTCGGCCGACAATTACATGTGATCTGAGACATTTCTTATTTTACTGGCCATGGTATGTAATATACTATTTATCTAATAAACAGTAAAATGTTCAAATTAAAAATAATATTGTATGTATATATAGTTTCAACAATTACTTGAAAATCTCAAAAAAAATTGATTAATAAATTTTTCTGCATAATTTTGGTTAAAATGATTCTATCCTGTTGAAATTAGCCAAAAAAGTTTATTACAAATGTACCACAAAAGTTTTAGATCATAAAGGTGAAAAATAAAAATAATTTTTTCGACCTAACTCTACCTTTATTTTCAAAGAGTGAAGTCTTCACTTCGCAAGAATTAGTATCCGGTCACTGCGGAAAAGTGACTTTTAACTTTGAAAAAAGTTATACGATATACTTTCAACGAAGTGAATATTCCCTAATACTTACTAAATCAGTTCATGTATATTAATTTTTTCTAAAATTGAATATTCGCGTTTTCGAACAGTAAATATATGGAAAATGGAATATCTACTTATTCGAAAAAAGTGTCCGGATTCTTATAATTAAGAAAGTGACTGTTTACCATTTAAGATTTAGAGTATATAGGGATGCCGATTTACACATTTTATCATTAACATTTTGGGATTAAGAGTGTCTGTAAACCCAATTGGAAAACGTTGGTTCAACTTTATAGGGTAAAGGTATATTTTTGTTCCAAAAACTGAAAGATTTGATCGAATGGCGAATGAAATTGTCTGTGTCTGCAGCGTCTTGTCTTCTTGATGTCGATTGCCAATACAGCCAAGATATTTACATCGTTCAAAAGTATATTGACAATCCGTACTTACTCGGAGGTGACTACTATTTTATATTGTTAGTACTGCATTATCAAAGTTAATGTTATACTTAAACTTGTTTATTTGTTTAACCCATTGCGAATAAACTATGTCAAAATTTATATCAACGGTTTAAAGGGGTCCAATACTCAATTTTTGTGGTTTAAGGAGATGTGAGACGAAAAAATTTGAAATCTTTATTTACTTTTTAATTAACAATGGGTTGACTTTTTCCACAAAAATCTCTTTGTACCGCTCTTCTACTTGCTTTAAGGGGATGTCGGACCTGAAAAAATTTTTTGTTAATGTAAAATTGGTTATTATTTTTAAAAATCTGACAACGTCAGGCTCTTGTATTTGCTTTAAACAATATGTGTGAATTTTTTTAGATTTTTCAATGGTCAATATAAATATAATTTTTGTGTTGGAAATAGTGCTTATTAAATTACCGACCAAATCTGGTTTTCTTTAAATTAATTAAAAAATTATGTTTTTCAAAAATGTCGCAACTTCAGGCCTTCCGTTAAGTTTTAAAGTATCTTTATGAATTTTTTCAGATTTTTAATTTAATATTTTAAACATGATTCTTGAGTTGGAAAAAGTAGGTCTCTGTAATCTGGGTCCGGCATCTCCTTAAATAGTACGTATGATTTTTTCCAAAATTATTTATAACTAAATGATCGAGACTTTCGTGCAACCGCGAGGATTAATTTTTCACCTAATCATTACCGCCGAAAAATGGTTATTCATTTTGAAATAATTTAAAATTAATTTTTTCAAAAAATCTGCCTGCCAGCTTCTATTACTCAAGTTCACGTATGAATTTTTCCATATTTTCAGTTCGATAATTGCAGAAAAATTTTGAGTTTTTAAAGGTAGTTCCCTGTAATTTCGTTATCACATCTCCTTAATTAATAATTAAATGTGCACCGAATTTCAGAGTAAAATATTATTGCATTTTCAAGAACTGTCACTTACCAACAAATGTCAAGTTTCTCCACTTTCTTGAGGTTAGGCTAACATTTTTGGTAAGACTTATTCCAGGAAAACGCAATGATATTTTTGTTTGAAATTTAGCACACAAATTAGATCATGGATAAACAAAGACGCCTCTTCTCTTATTTTTTTCGCATACTCTTTTGTTTACAAATTTACTACCAGTTATCCGTTATAAATTACACGTCAAGTGTTATTAAATAGGACACTCCACGTAATACGGCTTACATTTTTTTTTCATTACTGTTTTATTAACATTGTTCGTCGTTTGTTAGGCCTACATATTTAAAGAAGAGGAAGCAAATTTTAGGCTTTACGGACTCGAATTCGCCTGAGCAAACCAAAGTTTTATTTATATCTTAAAATAATTCTGGAAAATAAGAATTCCTTTCTTTAGACCTTGCGTACTAATCGTTTGAATGACGTTTTTGTTTATACTTTTGCTCGACTGTGTATTAAATTTCTTTGAATCGTCGTTATGCTTCTCTTTTGGCAACTGTGTTTGCTTCTTTGTTACCATCCATGCTTATAAGACCGGGTATCCAATACAACTTGTATTTTTATATTTATATTTTATATACATTTCTTACTAACCACTCTAGGAAGAGTTAAGAGGACAAACCTGGGTTAAAATTGAAAAAACGATTCAATATTAACAATTCATAATATATTTTTTTTATAACAATAGAAAACATTTTGGTCAAAGTAACATTTGATAAATCCTTTGATTTCTATTAAATGGGTATATATATTTAGTCAATAAAAATTGATGACCTTACAATCACTGTTGAACAATGTTAAGGTCGGAAATTCGACCTGCGAATCTACGTTCTGGTGACATCGTTCCAACCTCTCAAAGTCTGGCTAGCTCGGGAAGGTTTCGCGCGGCTCTCGGGTGAACAATTTACACTCGAGAGGATCGACGAACGTCGCGTTCACCTGACGAACGTCTCGATCCAACTGAGATCCGAAAAATCCGAGGGCAAAAATGAAAACACGAGAAACAATGACAAAGACGAAGCTCCAAGATTAGGATGCAAATGGGCTTTGTGCAATCTTCGAAAATACCTGACGGAACAGCACGGAGCTGAGGTTGTGGACGAACTGTTACGGAATATCGCCGGTTAGTTTTAAACTATCAATTTTAAAACTATCAATAAAATATAAATTTTCTTAATTGTTTTCAGCCCATTAACGCCTAAACAGACTAAATTTTTTTCCGATTTCGTAATTGATATTTGATGCATAACGCGTGGTACACAAAATAGAGATATTTTAATTCCGTATTTTTTATATTTATTCTAACATAGTTAACAAAACTCGTTTTAATGAAAATATATGAAAAAATAGTTATCTTATTCATGTTTTGCTGTTTTTTCATATATTTTCATTGAACCCTATTTTTTAACTACATTAGAATAACAAATTTAAAAATACAGTCAGAGTGTCACTATTATGTCCACTAACGTCCACAATCCGAAAAATGTATAATTAATTTAAAAAAAAAACAATAATTCTTTTGCATTTTTTTACATTTCAATTTTCAATCAAATCAGCTCAATTTTCCCAACAACATTTGAAAGAATGAATTTAAAATACAGAAAAAATCAGCATTGTAATAGACTATCGATTTAAGCATGAATATCAACTACGAAAATCGAAAAAAAATTTTATTCGTAATAGGGATCAATTTTCAAAAAATGGACATCGTCAAGCCCTTGGGCTAGCTATAAACAATAGGTGTGAATTTTTTTTAAATTTTTAGTTAACAATTGCAACATGATTTATGGGTCGGAATTTGCTTTTCACCACACGTAGACCGAAAGTACCACATTCCCTCCCGGCACCGAAAAAGGAATGTGTTATTTTCGGCCTACTGGTGGTGAAAAATAGTATACATCCCACGGGAGGTAAAATGGTCACCCCATAGCACATGTTTGCCACCCTCGCCTTCGGCTCAGGTGCCAATTTACATGTGCTATGGACTGACCAATACTTTACCTCCCTAGGTGTGTAATATACTATTAATTGAAAATTATAAACACAACATCGCTTACTCAGTTATAATTAAAACAAATTATTTTTTGTTAAAAGTAGAACCGTCAGGCCTTCCCAAAATGTTTAAAACTCTGTTGGTGAATTTTGTTCAAATTTATAAATTTTTTTTGGCTCTGTCATGCTTCATTACCGCACCTTTTTTCTTTGGAGATAAACTGTCATAATTGAAAGTAAACGATAAACTAGGATTTATACACTGGAAAAAGGTGAATTAAAAATAAGTATATTAGTAAGGTAGGGATATACTTGGATTATCGCAATATCCAACATATTTTGTAGTAATATAAATATTTTGTTGCTATATAAATTTTAATAAAAAAGGTATAAAATATAGTAAAAATTACAATAATCCAATTACAATATCCCTACCTTACTATTATAATATACTAATTTTTGGCACTTGTTTGAAATTTGAATCCCAAAAAAAATTATGTTTTTTTCGGGTAATTCATTAGAAAAACCATAAAATATGCTTCTAATTACTTTTTTGAGCGGAAAATGTAATATGCATTTTTAATCGATTAGATGAAAAAAGCATAATATTTTGGGGGGGTCGAATTCCGAACAAGATTGGCGAAATCATCTAAAATAATCGTTCGAACTGTATACAGGAGTGATAATGGCTAGTCTCCAAGCAGTCCAAAGTGTGATAGTCTCGAGTCGGCACTCGTTCGAGCTGTACGGTTACGATGTCCTGATAGACGCTCAATTGAAACCTTGGCTTTTGGAAGCAAACGCCTCGCCATCGTTAGGTGCCACCGACAGCGCGGATTTCCGTCTCAAGTTCAATTTGGTCGACGACGTCTTGAACGTCCTTGATTTCGAGAGGCTGCTCACCGGTCGCGAGACTCGCGTGGGTGGACTCGATCTTCTTTGGAACGATGGTCCCGTTTGGACCTCCACACTCGATGGGTCGACCAAGCTTAATATCTTCCTGGGTGCCGAAAACGATCGCGAGGAGCAGCTTCTTCAATTGCGAGATAGCATTGCCAATGGGAGTTATCATTTTATTAAGTGATGGACCTTCATTTAAAAAAAGTGTAAACATGTATACGTACAACCTGTACGTCTTGACACAACTGGAAAAACACGTTTTGGTTAATAGCAACTTTTTATTTCGTAGTACACGGTGTAACGATACCTTTATTTTTTATTAGGAATGAACTGTATACTATCTAACAGTAATTTCGTACGATATGCATCTTAGTATACTCGTAATAATTTTATTTTTATGCTTACTATTTTTATATGTATTTGTGGTAGGTCATGCATTTTGTAATACGATGCCATTGTATTGTTCAACTAAATTACTTGTAATCAATCTAATACGCTTTGTACAATTGAACATATAAAAACAGAGTAAAATAATTTAGTTGATCTGATTTATTTTCACTTTCTGCTTGGGCCTATTAAGCAATACATACACAGAGAAAAATTTGCAAGAATAAATTACTATTGTAATGGTAAAAGGAGAACAAACTTGCACAATTATAAAAATTTCCACCATTGTGAAAAAATTACTATTAATAATGGCAATTTTTACCATTATTAATAGCAATTTTTATAATTGTGCAAATCTGTCCTCTTTACCATTAAAATAGTAATTTTCACTAAAAAATTTTTCTCAGTGTACTTGGCATTTAGGAAGAAATAGACCTTGAATATAAATGTATTTTAAAATTGCTAGAAAGGAAAAGCAGGTAAATATTTTAAGAAAGTTGAAACTAAAGGCTATTATGTTTAATTATTGAAATTAACTATTCCAAGTGTATAGACAATAATATATACGGAAAACTCGGAATTTGCAGAAACTGCTTTGTATAGCCAAGCATAAATTGTGTTTACAGCAGATTCTGCTTTATTTTCTTTAGAATGTCTTTTCCACACTTCACAAATGGAATTGATTTCATACCAGGGGTTTAGATACCTTTTTTAAAAAAAAATTTCTCCGTGTTAGTGTATTAGAATAATGATAAACACATATGTATACAACTGGTCATTATAAACGTTTAGATTTTTATAACAAATTGCGAGGCGAAAAAATGTGGAGGTCACGAAATATAAAGTTGGGCTTGTAATCATGCAGGTCCCAGGCTCGATTGCCGAACCCGTCCGATCGATATACCAGCACCACTAGGGAAATGTATGTTTCAGCAAGTGATTTTTTTCTGAAAAATATCGTATGATAAGAGACATCGTATGAAAAGAGCTACGTTAAATAAAATAAAAAAAAATAAATGAAGCTGCAGCAATCCTACTAAAACACTTAATGTTTTAACATTAAATTTATTTTTATAAAAAGAAAAATAAATTTGCACGTATAATAAATACATTCATAGTAAAAAATATTAAAACGTGTTCTTGAACGATTTAACACCTGCAGCCTTTATCATACAATGAACGCTTTGATATGTCTCTTTTTCTCTCTCTGTTAATCTCGCGTCTTTATTAAAATTGCACAGTGACGCAGGAAATGTCCATTGCAAGTTCATATGTTCGCCTTGAACGAAGTATCTAGAATACTATTCACTATTCTGATCTTTTATCTTGTATTAAGTAATTAATTATAAAAATATTTTTTATCGTATATAATTTTATAGAAATTAAATAATTTTATAATTATTGTACTACTTTTTGCGATATAGGTTTTTTTAATCGAAGGTCTTACGGAGCTTTGGAAAATAATCTTATACTTTAGAGATTAAAATTGTTTAAATAAAAAAATATCGAATGTTTTAATTTGGTCCGATCACAAGTGGCTAATAAGTCTGTAGTTTGCGATGAAAATACAGTTCCTCCATCGAACTTCAAAATGCTCAATTTCCAACGGAGTTTTCATCCATATGTAAAATTTTTTCGAAATAAATAAACTATAAGAGATAATGAAATCGAACTAAACAAAACTAATGTACGAATCGTGAGCACCAGATATAAAATGTAACCGTATGTAGTAAAAGATACATAAAGTATCATCTCTTTCACGTAAAGAATTAATATATATTAATAATAGTATGGGGATGTCGGACCCAGAAAAAGGTCATTTTGTACTTTTTTTACAAACAAATGAATAAAGTTTTTAAAAAACGCCAAACTTCAAGCCCTTAGACATGTTTTAAATAATATATCCAAATTTTTCCAGATTTTTAAATCCATAATTTAATCACGATGTTTGGGTTGAAAAATTATGCTTTTTTTGACTAATAATTACGGACCAAACATTATTTACTTAAGTATTATTTAAGTAATGTTTTTTCATTAAAATATCAAAACGTCAAGCCCTTTCTTATGTTTTCAGCTATCCGTATGAATTTTGTTCAGCTTTTTAATGCAATATATTAGATATAATTTTTGGGTTGAAAGGTGCAGATTCCTGTAATTTAGGTCCGACATCCCGTTAAATTCATATATTTATTTTTAAAAGTTACATGTAATACGATATTTGAAAAACTTTGTTTCTTTTCATTCATATGGATTGTACTTAACATTTCAATATAACAAATATCGCATTGTTTGCAATGTTGATCAAGTAATCTCTTTGTTAATTAATAATTATCTTTTGTCCTTTCAGCTAAATTAATGTAAATTGTATAAAATTTCAAGTAAAAATCATTTATGCTAGAAATTATATTAATTAAATTATAATAATTATCTAATTGTATAAAATATATTCAAAATCTGGAATTTATAAAATTTTATAAAGTTATTATTTTTTATTGTTTTTTTTTACTGCTTTTCAAATTTATCATTGAGATGATATCTAAATGCAAAGAAATAACAAATAGTATAACTGATATTAATAATTATAAATTACTATACTAAATGTAATCAAAATTTACGAAATTAATATTATTGATATTTTTGTAGAATAATTTGGGTATACACTTGTCGACAATAATAATAATTATAAAGTGTAATTAATTAATGCTAACTTTATATATAAATGGCTATTTTTTTTTATAGTTGCTAATATTCACTTTTTTGTAGTAATCGTTACTATAAATTGAACGAATGATTAACAAATGATTAATAACATATGCCTTATTGCTAAAATTATATCAAAAGTTTTACAAAATATCTATAAAATTAGTACACAATTTTTAAGAATATTTAACAAAAAATATATTTATAATTGTATGTTACCTTAATAAATATAATTAAATTTGAAAGTGTTAAAAATTTCGAATTTTATTAATTAGTAATAAGAATTAGAAATCATTATTATCAAACCACTAGCTCGCCATGTGCGGCCTTAAGGCCGCCGTGACTCGTGGCTTTGGAGCTCTAGATCGAACGCGTCGCGAAGCGATGCAAGGCAGGCAAAAACCGAAGCTTTTTGCATATAAGACACTACCGTGTAAAGCTCGCGCCGTTTGTGCATATTGGGTGAAATACCTGACTCAACAATTCAACTTTTATTAATTTTTTCAAAGTTTGGGATTTTTAGCCTAATACTACAAAATATAATATACGACATAAGAGATAGTAATAAAAACATAACTTCAAATTATGTGCTTATTATCTTCGCCTTCGGATCATGTTACAATTCACATGCACCTCGATATATTTAATTTTATTGTGAAAAAACTTGATATTTTGTACTTTTTCGTTATTTTGACTGTTTTTCTTTTTTATATCTTTGAAAATATTGTTCTAAGCGTAAAGTGAAAAAAAGGGAAAAGGTTAAAACAAAATGGAATCGACGATCCTTTTGTACATTGTTGTAATGTTATTAACCTTTAGATGACTGGGATTTGAGAAATTTCAAAAGACCAGTTTTTTTTATCAAAAAGTGAATTTGGGTCATAAACAAAAGTAGGCATGACGCCTGGTATATTCGTATGGTATATTATAGAATTTTTTTCCAATAGGTTTCCGGGGTCACTGAATACGATTATGGAATAAATTTTTGAAAATTCAAAATGTTAGATCCAATATGGCTACTTTTATAAAAATTCAATATTTTTCAACAATAGTATTTGAAATAATTTCTCAAGATTTATCAAGGATGAAAAATACTCAATGCAGTATTTAATTGGGGCGTAATTTCCTTCAAGTTACCTGTCTCCATAAGGTTTGTCGCTTTCATTTTACACCTTCCAAAATATTATTTAACATAAAAAAGTTGATTTTCTACCTCGATAAATGTAAAAGGTTAAACAATTTATAGCACTGTTAAAGATGTAGTAAAAACAAATAATTACCGCATTGTTTTATTAAGGTTAGAACATGTTTAATTTTTTTAAATTTCGGCCTTTCCTCCAAATCGTTCAGTTTGCAACAAATCCTCCATCTTTATTCAACACTGAACCGTCAGCTTTAAAAAATGTTTTGATTATAGGTTATTAAAAATATGTTTGCTAAAATAGGTATTTCTGTAAAATAATGTACAGTAAAGCTGGTTTCATTTGTATAATGTTAATTATTGCAAGTATTAATCCAGACCATAATTATTCATAGTTGCTAAACGTATCCTTTTTTGAATCATAAATTTAATATACACGTATACATGTATATTTCATAATTTCACCAATTTAACCTTTTCTTGTGTACTTCGTATCTTTTAACTATACATTGATATTTAAATAATTAGTTAACAATTTCATTAAATGTATTATAAGAATAGCATACTGAACTCGACTTTTGAATTATACGTCCG
The DNA here is from genome assembly GCA_026168455.1 of Theocolax elegans. Lineage (NCBI taxonomy): Eukaryota > Metazoa > Arthropoda > Insecta > Hymenoptera > Cerocephalidae > Theocolax > Theocolax elegans. The sequence continues at coordinate 37,584,405 of CM047431.1, read as the reverse complement.
TGTAGTATATATATACTTATTCACAATTATCTTTTGTCCAAAGAAGCGATGTAAATGAAAGGCGTATAACATTAATATAAAATTAACGAATAAATTAATTCTATTTTTGATAAAAATACGATATTAATAATCAAGATATTGCGTCCTAGCGTACAAAATATTATAATACTTATAATATATTTTATTATCTAATACCATATTGACTGCTCTAACGAAAACTAACACGTTTTAATGCTTTCTTAAATGTAAACGTGCTACTCTTCGTTAGAGCCGTCGATACATACACTTACAAAATGGTTTATACAAAATAACAAAACTATACGCGTATATCATTATACATATATACAAACAGAGATAATGCAAATTTTCGTAACTCGCATCTAAACAAGCCGAATATTATAAAATTAAGAAAGAATCGAGCAAAAAGTTTGTAACTAGTATAAGAATAGAAAAAGATGCAGGTGTTAACTCAGGTGAAAGTTGGACAGGCCTGTGCAACTTCCAGATGGGTCTAAAAGCACCGCGTATGCATGTTAAAAGCAAGGCAGGTGTCTGCAGTACGTACAACCTTATATGAACCTAAAATGGGATGACTCATCGCAGTGCATATCGAATAATTTGGAACTCTATGTATATACAGCTGCTGTTACTCTTTATGGTGACGATATCACTGAGAAAAAGAAAAACTTCTATTTATGCGGTCATACCATTCAATTGAAGGATAAAATTTTTGTGATATTTGTACCAAATTAATATAGCTTAATGAATATACGAATTTTAAATATTGACGTCGTAAAACGTCAGTGCGTGTAAGCGCGCGATTGCCCTAGCAACGTGGGAAAATAACCAACGGTTACCTAATGTTTTGTGTATAGAAATAATCTGTACTTATATGATTCATATTTACAAATAAATTTATGGAGTTTTAATATTGTTCGATTGATTCACGTACTCATCGTAATATAAGCGAAAGAGCTTGACATCATAGTCACCTCAAATGAATCCAGGATTAATTATTAATAACAAGTTCTTATAACTATTATAATATTCGTATCGCCCAAAATCTAATCCACATTCGTTAATAATGACAATCATTTGTCATAACTCATATTTTTTTTCTCAATGTAATATAAACTACACGGAAAAGCATGGCGAAAAAGACGATATTTCAAAGAGCATCAGTCGAAAATTATACATCTATGATCTCCAAGTCTGTTGTGGGCACAACTTGTCAAATCTACTCAGTCGTTTACACACCGATTGACACCAGTTAATCAGTTTTTCTCTATTTCGAAACCTCGGACAGATAAATTCAATACCGACGAAATTCTCATCCGTGCCGGAGACAATAAACAGGTTCGCATAACGATATAACCATAGACGACCATTGCAGGTTATCAAAATATCGAAGGATCCAACTTACCACTCGATTAAATGGTAAATATTTCTTTACTCGTCATATATTTTCACTGAAAAAAAACACACACACATTTAGTCTATTCCGTAAACTGTTTAGTTGAATATAACTAATTAAAAAGAATATAACGTTTAAAAAATATTTGTTTGAAAACTATAAACAATATATAATAACAAAAAATTTATTGCTTTCTTTTTTTAATTAATTTTTTTTTCATAACCAAAATTCTTCTTAATTCTTCCGTTTTTTAACAAAAATATCCATGGTTACTATACTTTGACCCCATATTTTTTGTTTTTCACTACTAGATATTTGAACAATTTGATTTCAATGAAAATTTACGAGAAAATAGTAAATTTTAGTTATTTCTCGTTATTTAATGTAAATTCATTGAACTACAATTTTTCGAAAAATCCGTTCAATAACCCTTAACGGATGTAAATCCTAAAATATAGAAAAATGATATATTTTTTATTAACCGAGAAATCCAATTTATTGAATAAAACGCTCTGTAACGATGTTATGTTTCCTTTAGAGATAACCCATAAATTCTTTTAAATTTTTTTATTGATAATTCAGCGAGATATTTGGGCAGCCGTGAATCATTGTTTTGTATCCACATATATTACCGACCAAAAATTGTTATTTACATATTATGAATTAACAATAAATTATTTCGTAAAAATCTCTCTGTCACGCTATTCTATTTGTTTTAGACAGTAAGTATCTGTTAGTTTTTTCAGATTTTTCTTATAATCAGATTTTACAATTTTTGAGATTTTCAAGGTACGTCTCCGCAATTTGAAGTATAGATAATAATAAATTGTAATAGTAATAACTTTTTTAATATTTAATAAAATAACCATAACCTTAACACAAAGGGATGTCAGACCATAAAATAACAATTTAAAATTTTTTTTTAATGTAATGGGAAACAATTTTTAAAAAACGGACGCTGTCAGGTTTTTGGGCATGCTTTAAACAATATGTGTGTATATTTTAAAAATTTTTAGTTTACAATTTCAACATAATTTATGGGGTTGGAAATTGTTTTTATTGAAAATTACGGATACAACTTCGCTTACTCATTTATAATTAAAACAAATTATTTTTTGTTAAAAATCGAACCGTCAAACCTTATAGGACTTTGCTAGGAGACTTTAATAGAGAAGACGGGATAAAAGAGAAACGTGCGAAACCATATCCATCATTTAGAACGCATAAAATAGCGAGCAAATTCGAAATACCTAATAGAGGATGTTAAGTGTTTGAGGATTAAATCATCCTCGTTGTGTTTTATTGCGATTTCAATTGATTCATCCGATCGTAATGACTACTCTGAATTAATTTTATCTTTAATCATTGAGTTTTTAGTTACTTTCGATTCCGTATTTTTTTGGATACAGGGAAAACGTGCAATGATATCGAAATAGTATTAAGACACATAGGGAATGAATTCTTTTTAATGTTTTAATTTTCTGAAAATTGATGAACTATTCATCGCCATTTTTAGACGCTTTCCCGTGGGTTGCGGGGATGAATATTTTTTAAATAACATATTTTTTTGCGTTCTAAATAATGGATCTGATTTCGCATGTTCCCTTTATGGGGTAGATTTACCTTACTCATGGGCATCCTATCACCTTCTCCATACGCAACAATATACCTTACTTATGTATACTCATATTTTTTACCTAAAAGTAAAATTCTTAAGATAATTTTTGATCCTATAAAAGAAATATTTGCTTCATTCGAATATATATTTCGTTGCTCTAAAAACTCTGGATTCGAAGATGTTACAATTTCGATTGAATTTAATATAATATAATATAATAATTTTTTGGTAGTTTCCACGTACACCTTTTTACAGGTTTTTACGTATCCCCTACACCTTTATTCCATTTCCAATTTTACCCCCTCTTTACCCCACCTTCTCGCATTCGCCCGGGGTTATGCCCGTGGAGAGAGGGAAAACCTGTGGCCAAACCCGTTGGGATAAATGCGGAGTTCCTCTCGAACCTTCGTAGAGGAAACACCTATTCTCATTATATAGAAAATTATTTCTATTGACTCTCGATTTATCGAATTCTCAATAGCAGGTGCAAACCTGTCTCTATTTTTCTATCACAACTCTCTTCTCAGCCCATTGTGAGCCATCATGGCCACAGGGCAAAAATCTTCTTTTTCGCACTGCGATGGCTCCGAGAGCATCGCCTCCACCGCTGAGTCCTTAATGGACACAGCCCTTACCATGGATTGCGAAGGCTTCAAGGAGCCTCGCAGGCGAAAACGTGCCCGCCAAACACCTCGGGACTCTCAATCAGACCGAACAAGTCTGATTACCAAGACCAGCAACACGGTACTTCCACCGGTTGCTACCCACAACCAATTCGCCCTACTAGCCGGCACCTCCGCCGAAAAGAAGGTTAAGATCACCCCAGTGAATGTTTACTGTGATGAGCTTAACTTTCCGTATAAACTCCTCCAAACCATTATTAAAAAATTAAAATTTAGCGCGGTAGTTTACAAACTCCGCGACAACTTCATGTCCGTCCGGGTTTCAACCCTGGAGGACTATCGAACCCTCCTCCGGGAATTGGACACCGAAAGGTTCCAATATTTTCTTTTCAAATCTCCGGATTCCGAACCTCCGGTCAAATTCGTCATTAGGGGCCTACCCATTTCAATGGCCACCGACGAAATCGCGGACGAGTTACTGCGGGGTGGATATAGAGTCCACAACGTCGCGCAAATGAAGAGAGGAAGCGGGAAAAATGCCACCCCGCTCCCTCTTTTCCTAATTACTTTAGAAAAAACAGACAACATCAAAAATATTAATCAATTAAAAACAATCGCGTTCTTGAAAATAAAAATAGAACCGTATATTAAACCTAAACGCCCGGTACAATGTTATAAATGCCAACGTTATAATCATGTGTCACGGTTCTGCCACGCTCAACCCAAATGCGTTAAGTGTGGAGAGAACCATGACTCCGCCACGTGCACTAAGCCCCGCGATAAAGAAAATTTAAAATGCGCAAACTGTGGAGGCAACCACACCGCGAATTACAAAGGCTGTCCAGCCTATAAAACAACAAAACAATCTTACGCGAATAAAGCCAAAACTCCCAAACCCACTAAAATTAACAGCAATAACAGCAATAATAAAAATACTGAAAAACCTAAAGTCATTCCGTTAAACGATGGAGGTCATTTTCCCGCATTACCGGTTAAAGCTAAAACCCAATCACCAACGAACATACCAATATTTAAATTTAAATCATTACAAAACAAACACAAAAATGAAAATAACATTAAAAATGATAAAAAACCCGTCAACCCGGAAGACGCAACCGCGCTGTTAGAAATACTGCGGGAGGCAACCAACCTCTCTATCAGTATCTCCTCGGGATCAATCTCAATAAACGACGCGTATATCCAAGTCGCGGTAATAACACAAAAACTTCTAAACTCGGCCCTCGCGGTTGCATCCAATAAACAAAAAACCGGACCATGAATAATACACCAAATAAACAACTAACCATTTGTGCTTGGAACGCCAACGGACGACTAACACACAAAAAACTCGAACTAGAGACACTACTACACACAAAAGACATTGACATTTGTCTACTTGACGAAACACTTTTAAAAAACAACAGTACATTTAAACTACGAAACTACACTGTCTATAAAAATAACATAAACCGGGGCACCGCGGTAATAGTTAAAAACAGCCTAAACCATTATAATATACCCTTAAATACCGAAAACTTAGAAGCAACGGCAATTAAAATCAAAACCCGCGGAACCGACATCGCGATAATAGCTACTTATAACTCACCTACTGTTAAATTCAACAAAAACGACTACGATAAAATCTTTAAAACAGCCGACACAGTAATAGCCGCCGGTGACTTTAACGCTAAACATACGCGCTGGGGGAGTCGCACTATAAACGCACTCGGTAGCCAACTCAGTAAATATTGCATTAATAAACAACTTTACATTCACGCCCCAACGAGCTTCACTCACTATCCTTACAACAAAAAATGCAAACCCGATATAATAGATTTCATGATCTCTAAAAACTTAAATTTTTCCTCTAATATCTGCACTCTCCCAGATTCCGAATTAGACTCAGACCATTGCCCCGTATATATAACTATCAACTTAACAACAATTTACAATCCGACAAAAATCAAATACAACTTTGCAAAAACTAACTGGCAGACATTTAACAATTACTTTGACGAAAACATCACTACACTACAAGACATAGACAGAAAAGACGAAATCGACACAATTATCACTGACTTTACACAAACCATCCACAAAGCAATAGACATTTCCACACCATTAAACGAAAATAAAACCGGTAACCTTCCGTTACCGGACGAAATAATTAAATCAATAAAACATAGAAACGTATTAATCCGCGAAAACCGTAAACGATACAATCCAATACTTAAAAACCATATTAATTCAATTAGACGCTTAATAGACAACCAAATTAAAAACTTTAAATGCGAATCGTGGAATAACAAAGTAAAATCCCTAAATATTAAAGACAATAGTTTGTGGAGAATGACCAAAGCCTTTACGCGAACTCACACTAACATTCCACCGTTAAAAGATTCAAATAATCAACTTAAATATTTTTCACCGGACGATAAAGCTAACCAATTAGCCGAAAACTTCGCGAAAACGTTCACACCGCATAAAATGCCTCATAACAATTCCAATTTTACTGCAGAAACGGATAATTTAATCTTAAATTTTCTAAACAATTCTAACAATAACCCTAATACAATTCCACCGATAATTCCGTTCGAACTTCAAAAATATCTTAAACGCACGAAAAACAATAAAGCACCCGGCCCGGATACAATAAGTAACTTCATTTTGAAAAAATTACCTATAAAAGCATTAACCCACTTAACCGACATACTCAACGCGTGCATTAAACATAAATATTTCCCAGACATCTGGAAAACGGCGACCGTCTTGGTGTTTCCCAAGGCAGGTAAAGACCCGACCCTCCCGACTAGCTACAGACCAATTAGCCTCCTTAACACAATGAGCAAGGCATTCGAGCACTTGCTCATCAATAGACTTCGGGACGACATGACTGACCGCCTAACGATCAGACAGGAACAATTCGGGTTTAGACAGGCTCATTCCACACAACACCAAATACTCAGACTAACCGAAGACATTACTCGGAACTTTAACTGGAAACGAAACACCGGGGCGGTACTTCTCGACGTCGAGAAAGCCTTCGACAGCGTCTGGATAAACGGTCTCCTTCGCAAACTAATCGAAAATAAAATAAACTCTAATCTAATTCACATTTTAGCTTCCTATCTAAACAATCGGAAATTTAAAGTTAAACTAAACGACGCAGAATCGCGCGAATTTCCTATAAAAGCGGGAGTCCCTCAGGGCAGCCTGCTGGGACCTCTGCTCTTTTTAATTTACATTAACGACCTACCCTCGACCGACAACGTAAATATCGGGATCTACGCGGACGACACGGTAATATACGCGACCTCGCGAAGTAACGAAAAAATCGTAAAATTACTTAACAACGCGCTAAACGACATTCATCAATTCTGCAGTAAATGGAAAATTAAAATCAACGCGACTAAATCCGAAGCAATAATGTTCTCTAAAAAGAGAGCGCCAACCGCAAACCTAAATCCACCTAACTTCGATAAAACACCAATAGAATGGAAACCCGCGGTAAAATATCTCGGCGTAACACTCGATCGTAAACTCACCTACACACAACACACTACTAACGTTCGTAACAAAGCCATCGGGGTCTTAACTAAACTAAATCCGCTTTTAAGAAATCACTCGTCTCTAAACCTAAAAAACGGCATAATAATGTATAAAGCCTTAATCCGACCAATACTAACATACGCCTCAGCGGTCTGGGGCGGTACGTGTAAAACAAACATTTATAAACTTCAAATAATTCAAAATAAAACGTTACGAAAAATAACAAACGCGATACGGTTCACTAAAAATTCATTAATCCATAAAGAACTCGAAATAGAATATTTACATAATTTCATTAAAACCTCGACCGAAAAATTCTACGAAAACTCCGCGAAATCAAAATACGCTCTAATAAACAACCTCGGTAAATACGAACTCGATCCTAAAAACAAACATGCGCGACCAAAGGACTTTCTGTCCGCCCCGTAGGAACAACTATTCGTCATTCAAAAATAAATTCTATTTAATTAACATTGATGGGTTGGGGAGGAAACATATGCAGGGTGGATGGCTGCTTCTTGTAGGCATTTCGCCGGAAGAACCAGCCGGAGCTCTGTAGAATGGCCCTGCTCGGCTCATCAATGCACCCTATCATTTAGTCTATTTATTTCTCTTTCTTTTTTCCACTCAACCTCATATCCATTCCACCTTTTATCTCATTTTTCATTCTTTTAACTAACACATTACTACAAGTAGGTTTTTTCAGCCTAGTGCTTTTTCCTACTTAACGTAAGCTTCTGCTTACTTCTGCTTTCTCTAAACGTTCTGTAAACTCATCTTTTTATTATTGTGCGAAAATGCTAACTTTAGCAATGCACTTTCACCTCCCACGCGATTTTTTCCTTCTTAAGGAGAGGTAACGGGATTGGAGATATGCCTCCCGTCGTGGATTTCATCCACGACGGGGACATATAAACAATCTTCCGGGCTGGACGTACCTCACTGGTTGGGGCGACGGAGGGGCCCCACCATCCCCCCCCTTTTTTTTTTTTTTTTTTTTTTTTGGGATAAATGCCATTTAGGAAAACCTCATCCGAGAAGGGCGGTGTATTCGAGAACAATTCTGTTTGGGTGGCAAGGTCACATTGCGTAGACTTTAACACCGAAACCGAATGCCTCACACCTCCCGCTCACGTTGTGGAATGTGAAAAAACACCTAACCGATCATTTAAGCTAAGCCCGAGAACGGTCACCCATCCAAGTGCCAACCGCGCTCGGTGCTGCTTAACTTTCATGACCGGCCGAGGTGCGCTTCCGCCACTCCGCCACCGTGTCGGTCGATTGAATTTAATAATAATTTGTTTGATTTAATTATATAATTTTAAAAATATCCGTCTTTCTTTAGCAATTATATATCGTCGGCTGAGTGGAAGAACAGTCTATCTCGGAACCAGCTTGGAAAACGCCCTATCTCACGATCCGCTTGGAAAACGCCCTATTTCGCGCCTCGGTTGAAAAACGCCCTATCTCAAATGAAATTTTTCGTTTTCAAATTTTGTAGTGACACCACTGCGAAACTTAAAAATTCTAAGCTTAAAAATCTCATCCGTTCTCTCAACTTTTTTTTAACCTTTATTAACTTAAAACATTATTTAAATTGCACGCAGGTCGACTGATATAATAAGTACTCGATTGATCGCCGCTGATAGACAGATAAAGTCAGAGAAGTCTCTTTCTCTGAGGAGTCCCGATGACGCCTAAACAATATTTTTCCGAATTTTAAACACTTTACTAATTAATTTATTTTAATTAGAAAGACCGTATTTTTAAGTTGCGATAGGGCGTTCTTCAACCGAGGCGCGAGATAGGGCATTTTCCAAGCGGATCGTGAGATAGGGCGTTTGCCAAGCAAGTTCCGAGATAGACTGTTCTTCCACTCAGCCGACGATATGTAATTCTTCTAATTAAATATAGAATCTCGAAAACTAAATACACGATATGCGTACATTAAAAAAAAAAATTTCTTCGTTTGAAAGAAACACAATTTGCTCGACGCCGGTGACATAATGATTCAATCGAATCGACTATAAATTTTCATTAGGTCAATGACATTGTTCTCTATACAAAATATCCTTGAACCGCAATACAGTTACCGATTAAATTCGATAATAAACCAGTGCAAGAATAAGAACGTCAAGTGTATATATAAGCGAGAAAGTACTTACACTCAAGGGCTATACGTACACATACCTATATATATATATATATATATATATGGATAATAATTGTCTTGCGTATGAAAACATACGTATGTACATTATCGATCTGGATCAACAAATATAAATAAAGCCGAATGTGTGTAGAGACTCTATAGGTAGGCCGACTAATTTTCAACTCATGATGCATATATAATGCAAGCGTGTACGCAATTATTTACGATATCTTTTGTACGTTAATTTCGTTTATTTTATTTTTTTTTTATTTAATTTATTTTCTAATTTTTTAATTTAGTACAGTTTTTATATATGTATATATAGTATTCGAAAATTGGATAAAAATTATTTTGGAATAATTTACGATGATATTGCGTTTTAGAAGAGATTCACCCAAAAATAACTCGGTAAATTTTTTCAAATCTTAAATCGCATTTAAACTGCAATTTATTTCAAACGTTTTTTGTGGTTATACTGAGTGGATTTCGTGTTATAACGGCGTTTTATCATGGATATCCAAAATAAGCGTTCATGTAAATATGATTATTAAGGATGCGAATGATGATTGGTATAATAAATGAATGAAACAAGTTTCTTTTCCCTTTTTAAGAGAATTGTAATTGGATAAAACTTACGTTTAACGTGAAATAATACTAAAAAAAATAAATATTTCAATACACTGTTTCATGATCACGTAAAGACATATATTACCCATATTTAATCCTAATATTTTGTTATACAACTAACGTAAAAATTACTCTTAATAACACTAAAAAAGTGCATAAGAGTATACAGCACCTACGATAATATCAAAGTACACCCTCGCGTAACCGCAAAAATATTGCACTGTCTCGGATAACGTTTTATCTCGATGTATATTTATTTAGTGAGCTGTCATTTATTTATCAACGGTGTCGTCGACCTGTTTAGTATATACTCGTGTTAGATCGCGAGAAAAATATATGTGTACATATGCACGGAAAGCTGTGCAAACATTTTAAATGTGATATACGTTTAAACAGTGGATTTTGTAATTAAATTGGTGGAATACTTTCCTCGGTTTATAGTAATTTGCAATCAAAGTGTGTCATTTTTTTTCAATGTATATAAAGAAATCGTTGTAACAATATGTTACGTGTTTTACTACATTTAGTATGAATATTTGATTGTTAAATATAACGTTATTTAATTTAGAAACAGTAGGGTGTCCAAAAAATAACGAGACAGCTAACATGTATTTTAATAAGAGAAAATTCTAAAAGTGTTTCGTTACATCTTGGACGCCTTGTATGTTTGATTGTATTTGTTCGTTATGTTTACCTTTGTCTTATTTAAGTTATTATCCAATGTTTACCCTCGAAAACAATTTAATTTCAAAAAAACGTTTCCTTCCGTATTTGCGATATTGGTAAAATAAAATGATTGTTATTATAAGTAATTTAAAAACTACCATGTATATACTGCGATTTGATTAATTAATTATGCAACACATTGACTATAAAACAAAAACTATTAATTAATCAAGTAAAAGTAATTAATTATTATATAACATATAAAGAAAAAATATTTTGTATAATTGATACTTTATTTCTTATTTTCATTATACTAAATTATTCGACATTAACATTGGATTGTGAAACTATATATAGAACCATGCGTGTGCGAATGGAGTACGTATAACCATTAAACGACCTTCACGTATATTTAATTATCACTTTGTTCATTTCTGTTTGGAAACATTGTGCTACGATAAATATTATAAAAGATATAACTCGTTTTTACACTTTTAATAAAAATTGGGTATTGCAGCCATCACAATGGTTCGTTTGCTTTATTACCCACTATTACTGATCTTTGGTTATATTATTAACGGTTCTTTCAGCATATTTTTTTTTGTTTTTATTTTTATCTTGACGATTATAAAGATTCATAATTTTGAAGGTTTTATTAGGAGAAATTAAACAAAGATGAATTTTTTTAGTAGGGTGAATACAAAATAAATGAACTGCAGCTCGAACTGTAGTGTATTTCAAGAAAAGGGGAAGAAACTGCAGTGTAATTAAAATTAACGAAATTTGTAAATCATAATAGCATTTAGGTGACTTCTCTTATAATTGAATTTTTGAACAATTCGAAAATTGCAATGGTCGTTATTAAGTTCAGGTAGATAAAGCACGCTGAAAAAAAATATATTTTTGATGTAAGTGGAATTCTTGCTTAATATGATTTAAAAAGAAAATCTCGTTGGTGACAATGTGATTTCTTTCGGATCATGAGGAAATCACTTGATTTTAAAATATTAACTCTTCTGAATTGTATTTTCTCATTTTTTTTAACAAAAATGACCATACTTGGTTTATAATATAAAATCACATTAGAGTAAACAGACTTTCGTTTTGGGTCGTAAGAATTTTATGTATAGATCAAAAATCGATTAAATTCACAGTGCATAATAATTTTTATGTAGAATATGGTATATTTATTTTAACTTTTATTACAATGTTACTTACGTCCCTTTCGAAAAATTAACAATAATTTTAATAATCTTTATTTAATAAGAGACAAAAGAGATATTTTTAAAATTCAATATTCAATATAGATATGTAGTTTTTAACGTATTTTTTTAACGTATTAAATCTGTACTTTATTAAAAGTGTTTTTTTTTGGGTAAGTTACACGAGATTATGCGTTTTAAATGTATCATTTTAAATATTCCTTAAACATAGTATTGCAATATCTGTAATATACGAAATGAGGCAGTAAAATTATGGTAAAAATAATATGAGCATATATCCTTCTGTCATTTATCGTTTAATTCACTGTTGACGAAAGATATTACAACATTACCAAGTTACGCAGGTACACCAACAAATACACCAATATTACTGGACTGCACCGTTAACAACGATTACTTGCATTAAATTATGCGCGAATCTAAAACAATCGAGTCAGTATTATGTAATATTTCTACATAAAGAAATTTTACATTTTATTAGAGCGTAAAACGGTGTACTAATACATATATACCTATACATATATATATATATATATATATATATGGGCTATTTCACGTCAAGTGGTACGATGAAAATTTTAAATCGCTCCAAAATTTGAGAACAGGCTGGAAATATCTTCCAGAAGATAGAAAAGAAATTTTAGGTGTTAAAAATAATTTGACTAAGAGTTATTCCACCATGAAAAATGGAAATTTTTCAATTTTTTAGAAAAATTTCTATTTTCAAAGCCATTTATCTCTAAATCTATTAATTTTTTTGAAAAAACATTACAAACAACTTTTGTTCAAAATAATCTTTAGAACTTATCTACCTGGGTTACAATTCTTAATTTTAACATCTCGAAGAGATAGGGCACTTGGAAATATTGAATATCAAAAAAAGGGGACCACGCCACGATCGATTTTGATCTAACACCGCTCAAAAGATCACATTTTTTGAGAGCTTTCGAATGGCTGTGGTGAGATTATTGGCCAAGACCGCTGGTGTAAGATATGCCTCATAAACCTCATAAAATCACTAATTTTCATGTATTTTAGGGCATAACCTACAACAGCGGTCTTGGCCAATAATCTAACCACCGCCATTCGAAAGCTCTCAAAAAATGTGATCTTTTGAGCGGTGTTAGATCAAAATCGAACGTGGCGTGGTCGCCTTTTTTTGATATTCAATATTTACGGTCGTTCTATCTCTTCGAGATTTTAAAATTAAGAATTGTAACCCAGGTAGATAAGTTCTAAAGATTATTTTGAACAAAAGTTGTTTGTAATGTTTTTTCAAAAAAATTAATAGATTTTGAGATAAATGGCTTTGAAAATAGCAATTTTTCTAAAAAATTGAAAAATTTCCATTTTTCATGGTGGAATAACTCTTAGGCAAATTATTTTTAACACCTAAAATTTTTTTTCTATCTTCTTGAAGATATTTCCAGCCTGTTCTCATATTTTGGAGCGATTTTAAATTTTCATCGTACCACTTGACGTGAAATAGCCCACACATATATATATATATAGGAACGTGTATTTAATGCGAGTAAATATTTTCATGGGAAATCAGCGTGAAAGTGAAATTAATAAAAATATTTTGATTATAGATTGCGCGTCAAACCGTTTATTAATTAGCTAGATAGATAGGGGTAATACATATACAAACTTAATACTTACATATATCACTATACGTCATTGGCTAGTTTGAGTTATAGATTTTACACGTGCGTTTATTACAAAATAAATAGTATACGTTGTGTGTCAAAGGCGTAAAATGACCTTTTTTAAGGCGTATATGGATTTGCAGTACAAGGTGCAGGCAAGTGCGTATTACATATATACTTAGCCTTTTGGGGACATCGTATTATATTCACAACAAATTGACGAATGTTCCCATTTCAATTAGGGCTTTACAAATCTGTGAACTATTCAATTAATGTGCTGTAACTACCAAAAATGAACTGACAAGAAAATTAAAATCTATGCAGCGGGTGCGAAAGTACTATACTTATACATAAGGTAAATGTCCCTATTAATAAACGCTTTTCACATATTTTTTATTTCGGTCTGAATAATGAATGAACATAAGCCTAAATGATGAAAATTTTTGTATCATTTGAAGCGCGTATTGTTTCTGAATCATTATATGCCTTAACAATTCAATATAAATGTTTTGTATAAATTATATTAATAAAAAACTGAGAGCTTTATGTGGAGGTCACGAGGACCTTTTTATAATTTAAAATATATGCATCCTACACAAAAAATTATAGATACTTTTAAGACTAGAAATTACATCAAGATTTTCATGTTTCAATATTGAGTACTTATTAAGAGAAAGACTGCAATAAAGTTTTAAATTTAATGTATATAAGTGATTATACTTATAGATTTGTATATTAATTTTTACAGAATTATTATCGAATTAAACACAGCTATTTTTCCTTTATTTTATACATTTCACAAATTAAAATATTAATGTTATTATTATACATAATTTTTGAGAGTATCGGTTTAGAACTTTTTTTAAAAAGTTCCTTTTAAAATAATTACATTTATAGATATTACATTACATCATTCAACACACTTTAATTTTTGTATACGCACAAAATTTTCATAGTCGCACACTGTGTCTTTTTCAATATTACTATCGTACTATATTTTTCTATTTTATTTTTACAAATACATTTTCACACGTTCTAGTTTTTCCTTATCGTTTTTACATTGTATATATCCTACATAGTTTATTGCAATCTTTCCCCCAATGCTTATTTTCACTTTCCTCGTTACATAATCTAAAACTTGCCATAGTACCTATTTCTGTTCCGATAAACACTTTTGTTAAAGATTCACTTGGCGTATGTATGTAACACTATGTGTATCTATACTTTTGCAATTATCGGATAGTCATTTATGTCAATTAATATAATGTGATATTTCAGAAGTCAAGTACAAGTAAATAATATATAAATTACTTATTAGAGAACTAATATTTGACACGATGAGTGTATTATTAAAAGACACAAAATTTAAAATTCCTATTGTTCAAAATTGTTGATATAAATATTAATATTAAATATTAAAGATGGAGGATTCAATAATTTTGAGTTAGTGAATATTCATTAATTTATAGGTTAAAGAAAATAATAATTATACTATTTTAATTAGTGAATTTTCACTAATTTTCTCTAAGAGAGACATGTTTAAATTTAAAAAGTTAATTATTACGATAATGTATCTATTCAATGAAATTAATTTTTGGTTTAAAATGATCGATACTTCTGGTGCTCGCTGGTTTTAGATTTTTAAATTTTTAATTGTTACCATATAAATATAAAATTTTGCAACAGTGATTCTCATTTCAAGGAATACATATATTATTTATTCTCGTGAATTGACTCTTTTTCCAAAACCGGATGTTGAATTTTGCACCCTTTCATTCGGAGCCAAACCCTCGTGAACATCGAACGTCTGCTGCTAAAGTCTCCAAAATATCATGTTGAACGTAATAAACATAATATAGTTTTAAATATAAGTTTTTTATTAAACGTTACTGAAAGAATATGTATCTTATAATATATTTAAATTGTAATCAAATTATGTACGCTAATGCCTCCTGGAATGGTGGAACTTTAAAGTAAATAAATTTAGAAAAAAAGTAGATCGAATTAGAGGTCTGTAAGTAATGGGATGACATTGATTATTAACAAAACGTCATACAAAAAACAAAATATATACATTCTCTTTTTCTTTTTTCTTCCGCATCTTGATTTGAAAAGATCGACAAATACATTTATTTTACATACAAGTGTGCAAATAATAAAAATGTTTATTTTTTTATAAATTATAAAAATATTTACTATACAACGTTAAAATTGTCTTAAAAAACATATACAATTTTTTCCGTACGTTTAAAAGTGTCAATAATTTAAACGTGAGGCTTAAACAGAGAAGTTCCTATGCGATTCTAAAGTTGGACAAACCGGTTTTAAACGTGTAAAAAAATATACTGTTTAATTATTTTTTTTTTCATAATTCTTGTTAAATACATGACCCAAGACGAAATCTGCGTTAATATTAAAAAATGAATTGTCTATATAACCAAATTTTATCTCCTATCCAAAACTAGACTGAAAAAAAAGATTTTCGGTCTCAGAGGAATTGTTCTTAAATATGACTTAAACTTTCCTCTTGGTTCAGAAAAAGGTAGTATGCATAATAATTTGTTCAATAATCAATTTCGTTATCATAACAGCCAGGGATCGATGGTGCAACCAAAAATTTGTATTGCGTAGTACGTACAAGAAGAATTTATTGTTTAATGCAACTATGTACTTGCTAAAAGTAAGGAATGTAAGAGTTGTATAAGTAACTTATACAGTAGTCAGAAAGAAAAATACTGCTCATGATAAACAAGAAACTTGGTAAACGCCACTAGACTAAATTAAAATAAACATACTCTTTCAAATATATATTTCGTTAATACAATTGATTAAGAGGATGGGGTACTCAATACTTACTGACCGATGAAAAAATTATTTTGTATAGATGTGAAAACATCTTGTCAGAAGCCAAGTTCAACTGTCAATAATGGCAATGACAGTGGAAGTTTATTGACCATTGAATTTGGCTTCTGACAAGATATGTTTTCACATCTATATACATTTAAATGTTGACTAATGTGATTAATCGTGACTTATTTTTAAAGCCTGATAAGGTTGACATACCAACCAAACGAAACGTCGCTTAATAAAAAGCAGAATTTTTGGATAGTTGTCATTTTTTCCCGCCACTGGCCTCCTTCAGATCGATATAGAAGTTAACATACAATAAAATTATGGAGAGCGCTAACAATCAAAGTACAAAGTAAAGGAAATTGTGCAAAATGAAAGCATCATTGCCCTTTCCTGGACTATTACGTATAACTGTGTAAAATTTCAAACAAAAAAATCCGTTAAAAAATAGCATTGAAATTTCACACAGTGATAGATAATAGTTAAAGGAAGGGCAATGATGTCTTTATGTTCCACAATTTGCTTTATTTAACCAGAATAGTTTTTTCATCTCTATTGACTCGGTCGGTAAATAATATTGAGTATAATCCCACTCCCTTAATATAAATAAATAAAGATATACAATATTATCAATGGATAATAAAACAGATTATTCACGTTTTTGACTTAGGATATTTGTATTTTTGAGTTAAATTTAAAAATTTTTGTCAAAAGTATTTTATAACAAGCGGAGTTTCCGTTTCAGTAATATTTAAAAATAATTCTTTTGATAGCAAGAGTTCTTTTTTTTTCAAGGGAAGTTGATTTATAAGTAGATCAATATGCGTATAGGATTAACCATATTCTTCTTAATTTTCCAATAATCAAACAGATTTACAGATAAGAAGTGTATAGGTCGTATCGTCGATGCTGCGTCGGCTCGATGCGTGCGATTCGCACTCGCAGTCCACCTTATTATTTCTCGCTTCTCTCCTTTTCATACGTAAAAATGTATAATCATTAATATACCAAAATTATTTTCACATTATTTTTTAATCTGTTTCATTTCAACATTAAAAAAACGCTGTACATACAACCTATACACATACGACTTTACAACAAGTCTGAACATTTCGAGCGTTTCGTCAAAAACTATATAATCGGTGATCGGGATGATGCGCGCACTCTCTCAAAAATATACATATATATATATATAAAATCGGAAAGATCTCGGTTTCGCGGCGTCATCCCCCTCCTCGAGCACGCGCCATAACCGCATATACATCGGGGTACCCGCTCGGCTTTTCCCGGAAAATCCGTCAGTCGCGCTACGAGCGTGTACGGGTCCACACTAGGCTCGAGTGCTCGGTGAAAGTCGCGGTCGCGCGCGCGCCTTCCGAGATGCGATCCCACACTATTCCGTGTAGGAGGTAACATCGCACACGAGGTGAGTCTGTCAAACGGGATAACTCTTGTATACTTATCCGAACTTTTACTTTGAACACCCACTAGCCCTCTTTATCTATCCGTCTCTCTCTCTCTTTCTTTAGGGGAGGGTATATAGAGGGGTTACTTAACCTCCAAAACTGCTGTATGCACGCGAAATATCGATCGCGAGATACTCACGTTTGTCCTCCTGACGTTTCTCTATGCTTTCGATTCGTTTTGTCTCTTCGCGGTTATTTAACTTTGCTTTTTCTTTTATTTTTCATCTCTTCGCTCTTGATTCCCTATCGATAGATAACGCGTTTTCCTTTTTTTTAACGATATTTTACAGTGATAAGACATGTTTGAATAACGGTTGGTTCCGCAAGTTTTTAAAAAGGGTTAAAAGCTTGCGTGTGTGTTTGTTGACGCTGTTTGGTTGATGACTATCTACAGGAGAAGAAACGCAGAGAAACTCTAAATTTGTAAAAAAAAAATACACTCTTAGAATAAATGAAAGTTCAACATTTATAAAAATTAAGTACGGAACTTTTTAATCTAAAATAAATAATAAAATTTTTTCGATCTTAAAAATCCCGTATACCTAATACGTTCTAACGTTGAAACGAAAATCCGCGAAGTACAAACGAATAATCGTAAAATATCTTTGTTTTGATTTGTTCAACAAAACACTTATGTATTCGTTTTTTACAATTGATAAATGTTTAAAGAATAGCATGTATGTGTGGACATTTTTGTGGAACGATAACCTCGTGATATATATTACGTAAAATTTGCATATTTGAAAAGATTGATCAAAATATTTATTCGCGACGATAAATGTGTTTGATTTTCAAATATTCCGACATGTATTATGTCTAAAGTTCGTGCACGATGAAGCCGCGAAAAGCGGAGTGTAAGTTGGATGGATAATGAATAAAGTAACTGTAACTTATGGAACCTGGTTTAAAATGGACAAATAACTATTCAACATTAATAGAGTGTCATATACTCAATTAAAAGTTCAAATTTTGCGTCACAAAATAGCAGACGAAAAAACAACTATTTTTCTTGTAACAATTAATAAAAGAGAAACAAATTTTCACAAAATCAGGATTTAGTTGCTCTCCGTTATGTAATTATCTATCATTTTACAAAGTTTCAAGTAATTACAATATGTCACCGGAGGGGAACTAACTTCTAGTTTTGCGTAAATTTGTTTTTATTAATTGTTATAACTAAATTAGTTGTTTTTTCGTTTGCTATTTTGTGGCGCGCGAAATTTGAATTCTTAATTGAGTATGAAACCTCCTCAATAATTAATAATTTTTTTATAACTATTGAAAACATTTCTTAATTTTTTAAACAAACTGTGTTGTTACTAATTTTTATTTAAAATATTTTGACCAATTTATATGTAACATAACTATTTTAATTAATTGATTGAATTAATGAGACTTCGTACTCTAATTTTTTTTCATGATAAACTCATTGAATAGACTGAAATTTTAACAACAATAGTAAAATATGATTTTAATCGATTTGAGTGGAACAGAATTTTAATAAAAGTCTAAATTAAAAAAAAATAATTATGTCGTTTTTTACACAGTTTTCAATTTTTTAAACAATTTGGTAAGAATCATATTTTTATTACAATGTTGACACAGTCTGTTTCATTCAAGTGGAATAAAATCATATTTAAAAGTTACTGTTAAAATTTCAGCCTATTTAATGAAATGGTGCCTGAGATATCCTGCTGAAAGTCCATTATGGAAAAAAATCAGACTACAGAGACTCATAATTAATTAAAATATAGTTATATTACAATTAAAGTGATAAAAACAATTTTAATTAAAAGTTAAAAAAGAAGATTAATTGTTAATATTGCACAGTTTTTTTTCAATTTAAAAGAGAAAAATGAAAATTGTAAATGTTTACTTTTAGCGAGAAAAGTTAAGTGAGGAAATTTCGAATTTCGGGATTATTCTTTTGTTTTAAACTATGTCTACTTGATCTCAGGAATCCTTCTTTGTCAATTCCGACATTTTAGATAGCATCAATTAAAATATAAAAAATTACCTTTTTTATTTTTCTTTAATTTTTTTAAAAACATTTTCTTCCAAAAATACTATAAAATTATTATATTTAACACATAATTAGCAAGAATTGACAGCGGTTTTCATTCTTCGTAAGAAAATTAATTCTGTTCTATCGGATTTAATTTTTTGCAACTGACAAAAAATGTTGATGGTATAAATTAAAAATCTAAAATATTATATTTTGTTTGCTTTTCTTTAAAATATGGTTCGCTGAAAGATTTACACCAAAATTTGAGGTTACTCGTAATCAAAGATCGGCACATATTCGACCACATTTTTCTAATTTTGTAAAAAAATGCGGTCGCGTACTTGCCGATCTCTACTCGTAATACGTTATACAGAATTGGACTGACATATACCAAAAAAGTTCTCAAAAATTCGTCTAATATTATTGATAATTATAAAAACTGTTGTATTTCTATATATGTCGACGAAAACGCTATAGCTTCAACGTTCTCCTAAATTTTCTTGCAAATTTGCATTTACATCGTGTCATCCATAACTACTATTCTGTTAAACAACTTCTATTTTAACCTAGAATATGTGTACAAATTTTTAGATGTTTTACTTAGATATGACAAAAGTTATTAATAAGCAAAAAACACATGTTATGTTGTGTAATTGTATTTGTAGGAACAATTTTCATGACTTTATAACTCAAAATATTATTCATCCTACAAAAAAAATCATAGATATCTTTAAGATTGGAAATTACATCAAGATTTCAATTAAATTTTAATTATAACCATTAATTGAATATTATTGCATTTTTATTGACCTTAAGTCACTAGAAAATCATATATTTTGATTTTTGACATAATTGTTCGGCATAATTGATATTGCTGAAAAAATCATAGACACTTGTAACGTGTACTTTGTGTGTACCAAGTCGCTTAGTGGCATGATTAATAGGGTAAAGCTAACTGCAAAAATAAAAAAGTTCAAAATAGCTGTCAGTTGCCGATGAACATAAACTTTTTCAATTCAAGATAATTAACAATTTTGAAAATATTGGTAAATTCTTACTTTTCATTGGCAACAAAAAAATATTTGTATCAATTTTCTCTTGATTAATAGTTTCAGATAAAAAAAATTCATAAAGCTATTCGTATCATACATTTACATGAATCTTTTGTAACAAAATATTTACCTAAAATATCTGTAAATGATTATTCAAAAGTTACAGCTATATAATTATAGTTAATATAAACTTTAGTTTACAATGCGGCATCTCATTAATATGAATCATTGTTTTCCATTGTTGACTGAACGGAAACTATATTATCACTCACAGAATATTCAATAATTATTTATTTGATTGTAGTATGCATGTATATCGACACATCGTTTTTGCATATATAGATATCGATATATATGTACATGTAGCTTGTTTTTTATTCGATTAATTTTTAGTACCGTAATGTCGCATATACCCAATAACTGTAACAGGGTTTTTATCTCTGTTCTTAGCTCCGTAAATAATTGTTCAATTTGAAAAAACATATTTCTGCAGTATGTACAAGCTCACTGTATCTTATCGATACATTATACTCGTGTTCTATTAAAAATATATTGATACTGACACTTTTTTTGTTACTATTAATGATAAACTATCGACAAACGTTTATACACCTCGTATATCTTTATTTTTTTTGTAAATCTTAAGATCGTATTATCTTTAAACTATATGTGTTCCTTATCAAAAAGTCCACGTGTGGATAACGCATAAACAATACACGTGTGTGCTTTGTTTTTTTTTCGAAATGTAAAATAAGTTAATTGACATTTTTAACCGCAATTTATTACTCGGTTACTGACGTTTCCTCGGTTGTAAATTGGAAATTTTAATGGTAATAATTTAATTCATATTTTTTATAAGTTAAGTGTATGGAAAAAATTACAATAGTACTTGTATACATAGATCTGATGACTTCATAGTGTGTATTAAAAGCGTATTATTTTAAATTTAAATTTATAACACAAAATAGAGATCTTGATAAATTAGCAATATAATAAAAATAATATAAAAATATTATTTTTTCTTTTATGTATTCCTTTATTCTATTTTTTATATATATTTTGGCTTAGATTTAAATTATATTCAAAAAAAAATACACTCTTAGAATAAATGAAAGTTCAACATTTATAAAAATTAAGTACGGAACTTTTTAATCTAAAATAAATAATAAAATTTTTTCGATCTTAAAAATCCCGTATACCTAATACGTTCTAACGTTTAAACGAAAATCCGCGAAGTACAAACGAATAATCGTAAAATATCTTTCATTTGAAAAAAATAAATAAAACGATGCGTGATGGAAAATATTGCTTTCATTCGTACAATAATGATTCACGCACCATGTTTTCTGGATATATTGATCAACGCATTATTACGTTACGCTTACATTCGTACGTAAAATTATTGTCAAAAGTAAGTATTATAAATTTACCTTTTTTTCGAAATCAAAGATAAAAACTACTTTCTAAATTTGCTATACATGGGTATTTCTTAAAATAAGTGCTATCGAGGAAGAGAAATTTTTTTTTTTTAATTTTAAATTTTGAATGTCTTTACGATACATTTAATTTACATGAAATATATAGTCGTAAAATATCAAATTAGTTGAGCTTGAATAATATATTATTACGTTTTGATCGACCACTTTGTCAACTTATTAATTTAATAAAACACAATATATTGTATATAATCGACTACCTTGATTAATAATTTATTTTTTTCTTTGGCTAATAAATTATTATTTAATATTAAAGTTTTATTTTTGGTGAAATGTAAATCATAAAAGAATTCTCGTCTATTAATTATAAATTAATCACTTTATATTATATTAATCACTTTATATTTACTTATTTAGTATATAACTTAAATGTACATATTCTAATTAAAATTTTTAACTTAACGATTTGTTTTTAATCTTTGGCTTCTCCCGACCAAAATTGGTTCACTTTTATCAGCATTTTCCAACTTCAACATTGATTTTGTACACGTTTTGGCGAAACCTTCAATTATTTTATAGACCATGGTTGTCTAATAGCATAATGTACATCACACTTTGTACCTCTAGCACAGTCATAGCAATTCAAATTATTAAACAAAATAAACACACAAAACAAACCTATAAATTTCTTAAATTTATAGATATTACAGATATGTCTGAAGGTATAACATAAGATAATTAGAATTTATCGATATATTATAATTAATTTATTGAAAAAAAACGTATTGAAAGAATATAGATGTGTACTAAAAATTACATATATTATATTTTTCATTATATTATCTGCGTGTAATTAATAGATTATTAATATTAAATCAGTATTACAATTATAATATATTTTATAAGTTATTCCGTATATTTTAACCATTAATTGTTAATGTAGTAATTATAAAACTCATGTCGACGTAGTGGACGTTTAATAAAAATTCGCTACTTAAATTTCTATATTTCTTAATTTCTTGTTATTTTAAAATTAAACATTTATAATTCTCGTAAGAGATTTCGAAAGTATTTAATCCAAGTAATCTGTTGGGATAAAAACAATTTTACTAATAAGTATTTTTCATTTATAAAAATTACTTTGAAAGTTGATACTTTATACTCCATCGACAATATCATGTTGCGGTGGGACACGATAAATATGTGCATAAAAAAATTGTAATTGAAATTATATTATAAACGCAAATTATTAACCTTTGTAGGACCATCTACACTTATTTTGTAGCAAAATAAAACATTACCGTACGTCTGTTACAAGAATAAATAAAAGTCTAAGGGCAAGAATCTATTTAACTAACTAGGAGAGGCCACATCCTTCGGATCACGGATCTTAACCAAACTCTGGGATATGTTTTGTAATATAAAAATATGAAGAAATCCAAATTTTTAGACCCTAACGCTGCGATTTATCAAAGTTATAGGCCATTAAAGCAAATTGTGAAGAAAAAGTACTTTCACTTTGATCGCTTATACCTCGGAAACAAATAGAGATAGACACTTGAATTAAGAACCATAAGAAAGTTGAGATCAAGTAGACACGATTTAAAAAAAAGTAAGCTCAAATCGGTCAATTTGCTTCAAAGTTATGGAGAAAATAAGAAATTGTAGAAATTTTAGCCAACAAATCAATGAATTTTTACTTGTAAATTTTGGCTAAAATTTCTACAATTTCTTATGTTCTCGATAACTTTGAAGCAAATTGACCGATTTGAGCTTACTTTTTTTTAAATCGTGTCTACTTGATCTCAACTTTCTTATGGTTTTTAATTCAAGGGTCTATCTCTATTTGTTTCCGAGTTATAAGCGATCCAAGTGAAAGTATTTTTTCTTCACAATTTGCTTTAGTGGCCTATAACTTTGATAAATCGCAGCGTTAGGGTGTAAAAATTTGGATTTCTTCATATTTGTATATTACAAAACATATCCCAGAGTTTGGTTAAGATCCGTGATCCGAAGGCCGTGGCCTCTCCTAGTAAGTCTAGAAATACTTACGTGTACTTAGACATTTTTTATTTTTATTTTTTAAATATATTTTTATGCTAAAAGTATGAAATAATCAAAATGGCACTTATTTGAAAAATTGACCACATACGAATATATGCCAACTTATAATAATGAGATGAGATACATCATGCAAATACACGCACGTGTATATATACATCGCACGCTTAGTTATTCCCGTTTAAATAATTAAACGAAGGCAGCTGCCATTGTGAGTTTCTCTATCAGCGATATGTTTATGTGTACACGCCCACAATTAATTTCATTAAAATTAAATGTAAAATACAGTTTTTTTTATTTATTAACCAGTTTTACAAACGATGCAACTCCTAATTGAAATAAATATTATTTACTGGGCACAGGTATTTAACTAACTTAAGAACTAAATAAGGTAATATAAAACAAACAAAAAAATAAACTTATTAACAAATATTGAAAACAATATATTATTGATTATTTATTTGTATACGTGTGTATGTGTATATATTTATGCGCGGGGTTATTGGATATAAGTATGTACATATCAAAAATTGAAAAAGTTTAATGTCATTTGCCGCAATTATAACGAGCATGGTAATATATATTGCAGCGTTGCAAATGGATTAATCAATTATCTTGGTTAATATTACATTGTCTCTAGCTAATTTACATAACGGTATATGCTCATTGGTTATACGGATGGGTATACGATTGCGTTTGTAAATATGGGTTTTATTTTTAATCGACGCGTTTTTTTAGTCGTTTCTTCACTGAGAAAAAATGTTAATTCCTTCAATCGAATATTTCGTTGAATACGTTAAGCAAACAATATTGTTTGAAAACAAAAAAAATTTAATATTATAAATACGGGGTATACATTTTACTTTTTAATCTACTTTTTGTAAATACTGTTTATAAATTATTATAAGTTTTAAACAAAGATTTTTAGTTCGTAGTAAGTTATTATTTATCAGTGTTATTCTAGCAATTTATGATTTTAAAACGTGTGACAGCAAAAATATTAATAGCAATTTTGTTTTATATTATACGAATTTAGAGTACAACTGAAAGATTATTTACTGGTAAATTTGCGGATTATGGAAACTAAGATGAAATTTGATAATAATCAATAAAAATATGTCTACGAAAATAAGTTTAAAAAGTGTATTAATAAAAGATTCCAAGGTCAATGCTTACCATTCCGAAATGTTTGATTAAAAATCATAAAATATAATAATAATAATATAAGTTATATAAATAAAAGTTAAGATTAAATAAGTGTTGCAGTTGATTTTTGTACATTATACTTTCAATGACGGAGTGTAATATACATATTATTCTAAAAATAATAATTTATGTGAAAATATTGAATGTTACTTAACAATTATTTATCAGAGCAAGAAAGAATTAATAAATATAAAAAGTCTTAATTAATACATTTAAGTGATTAGAGTAGGGATATTACTATGTATGTGCATGCGCATCTGAATCAGCTGATTGACTGCCAGACGGTATTACCTGCATTGCATATATAAGCCGAGACGTATACATTTCGATTATAAACCTCGAAATCTACACTTCTACAATCTAGTTTCTTTGTTAAAAATTTTATACAAAATTTGACTGTTGAACATCTTTTATTCGAATATTTGGTCGGCAATATAGTCTCAATATTTTTTTAGGGATACATTGCGAATTAATTAATAATCTACAAAACATTTTATTGCATATATTCCACGGATTTTTTTCAATTCATGAATTTCCTCATAAAGGGATGTTATACCTAGTCAATTGTTACCGACCGAGTTAATTGCGACGAAAACACTATTCTAGTTAAAAAATAATAATGGTGGAAGATGCCCATCTTTATAGGTAAATTTTGCCCCCATAGGGAACGTATACAAAACCTAATACATTGTTTAGCAAATATAAAAATACATTGGAAATCTGTTAAAGGGATGTCGGACTCAGAAAATAGTAATTTTTAATATTTTTTTATAAACAAAAGAATAAATTTTTGAAAAAATCCTGATCGCCATGCCCTTAGGTATGTTTTAAATAGTATACTTAAATTTTTTCAGATTATTAAATTTGTATAATTAAATTCTGATTTTTGCGTTGAAAATTCATGCCGTTTTAGATCAATAATTACCGACCAAAAATTGTTTATTCACTTATTATTAACAAATTTACTTTTTCTTAAAAAATCAAAACGCCATGCCCTAGGTTTTGTTTTAAACTATCCATATGAATTTTTTCAGATTTTTAAATCAATATTCCTAAGACAATTCTTATGTTGAAAAGTGTAGATCCCTGTAACTTGGGTCCGACATACCGTTAAACCAATTTACTCCTGAAGAAACATTTCAACCCTTACGGTTTCTTCAATGTTTAACAGGGTTTGCACAATTATTTTGCAAATTAAACCACAGCAATCGAAAATACGTTGACAAATACACTTACCGGGCAACTTGTATTTCCAGTGCCCCACCCTTAACACAGAATAAACATTAAAAGAGAATTTTGTCTAAACTACCCTTAAATCAAGATGGTGGTAAGTACTCGTCTTTGCACAATTTATTAGGGGCTTAAATAGTGCAAATTAAAGCTATTTTAATCAGCTTTCGAATAGGATTCATTGGAAATCAAGGCCGTACCCTACAAGGCTGTTAAACTGATTTACCCGAGGATTTACCCCTAGAGAAATATTTCATCCCTTACGGTTTCTTCAATGTTTAACAATGTTTGCACAATTATTTTCCAAATTAAACTACACAAATCCAAAAAACATTGTCCCTCGTTTTATAAATTTGAAACAAAACTAGATTGCCACGTGCGGCCTTAAGGCCGCCGTGACTTGCCGCTTCGGAGCTCTAGATCGAACGAGTCTTGAGCTCTTCTGCGTAGCGATGCAAGGCATGCAAAAGGTTATGCTTTTTGCATATAAGGTACGACCGTGTAATGCTCGCATCGTTTGTGAGTATTGGGTAAAATACACGACCCAACAATTCAACTTTTATTAACTTTCACAAAGCTTGGGATTTTTGGCCTAATACAAAATATAATACACATCATTAGAGATAGTAATAAAAACATGACTTCAAATTATGTGCTTATCATCTTCGCCTTCGGATCATGTCACAATTCACACGCACTGCGACATATTTAATTTTATCGTGATAAAACTTGATTATTTATACTATTTTCGTTATTTTGACCGTTTTTCTTTTTAATTTTTGAATATATTGTTCTAGGTGTAAAGTGTAAAATAGAAAAAAGTTTTGTTATTTTGAGATGAAAATTTCGTACATATAAAGTTTTTATGCAGAATTAATACCATAACTTAAAGTGTTTCAGTGCTATATATCTGAAAATAGGATTATTATCTAACTACATTATGACGAAGTTACCCTGTAAATCTCAGGTACATCGATGAAAAATTGACTGAGCTATCTTAGATACATGATTACCTGTATACATACGTTTAGGGGGGGCCTTAAATGAGTTCTAGTACGCATAAATTTCTCTTACAACCCAATATTTAGTATATTTTGATGCATCACACATTTTGCGATGATGAAAATATAAGGCTCTCCCGTGTAGCAGTCGTGCCTTAAAAATATGAATGTATTCAATATTGCTGAGGAAGGAAATTTAACTCCTCATTTTCTCTCACTGATTTAATATTTAATTTTTGTTCTAATGTTTTCTTTTTTGTTAAGGAAATGTGATAGTCAAATTACAGGGATCTATTTTTAAAAACCAAAAATTTTCTGTAATTTAATAACTAAAAATCTGAAAAAGATCATACGTGACGTTGAAGTAACATAAGAAACTGGCAAAGCGATTTTTTTAATAATTAATTTTAAATTAATTAAAAATTAATAATCACTTTTCATCGGTAATGATTTAATGTGAAATTGATCTTTGCGGCTGCATGAAAATCTCGAGCATTTAGTGATAAAAATTTTTGGAAAAAGTCAACTTATTGTTAATAAAAAATAATAAATGCATCCATATTTTTGTATGAAAGTCAGTACAGTGATGGATAATACTTAAACTTAAGGCTTCGTTTTCATAATTTATCATAATCATTTAATTAAAATAGTTTTGAGTTGCTTTTTTTTGGAAAATCGAAATTTATTTCTATTCCTGTTGAACGTATTAAAAAGTTTCGCGAAAAGGTATACCGGATTGGTGTACAAAAATGCGAGAAATTACTGTGCTTCGGAAATACATCGACAAAATTACTTGAAAAAAGTTTTTCGCTTCAATTGACTCGGTCGGTGCAACAATTTCACTATTTAATTTGCTTTGTTTGTCAATAATTTAATTGTGTCGAATTATGAAAAGAAATTTTACTGTGCTTTTCAAAATCATTTATCTCCAACTTGTACATATTTCTCCTAAAAAAATTAACTCTTATTTTTAACTGTATCGTTATATATTTGTTAATTTGAAATCAATAGCTACTTTGCAGTCGGTAAGGTAGGAAGGATCGAAATTGACTTTGTGTGATCGAGGACGTGTCATCGCGTAAAATAATATTTACGCTTATTCAACAAAATCGATTACTTTATGTATATATGCTCAAATATACACAGTGGCATTAGATGATTTAATAATATGTCATTATGCTAATTTGCAAGTCAATAAATAAAATACAATTTTAAAAAATGATATATTTCCGTGCAAATTTCAAAAAACTTTTGTATGCGTATTCATTTGCAGAATGAATATACAGAATAAAGTATTATTACATAATTTACTATATGTTTTTCATAATATAGTAAATTTAGTTAAATAAATGTAATATAACAATATCTTATTATTAATATAATAATATTTTATTTGGCTAAGTCGGTAACAGTTACATTGAGAAAAAATGATAATATTGTCTAGTAATAAAAATTAGAGATTGTAAACATTCAAAAAATGACTATACTGTGTAGTAACATTTACTAAAAGTCGATTAATTTTTACTATAATTTTGTAATATTTACCATAAGTTGCCTAAATTTTACTAAACAATATAGTAATTTATCGTTCTTTGACAGGATGTCGGACCCAGAAAATGGTCATTTTGTACTTCCTTTTATAAATAAATGAATAAAGTTTTTAAAAAAACGCTGAACGTCAAGCCCTTAGGTATGTTTTAAATAATATACCCAAATTTTTCCCGATTTTTAAATCCATAATTTGATCGCGATGTTTGGGTTGAAAGATTATGTTTTTTTTTGGACTAATAATTACCGACCAAACATTGTTTACTCAATTATTATTTAAAAAATGCTTTTTCGTTAAAAAATCAAAACGTCAAGCCCTTCCTTATGTTTTCAGCTGTCCGTATGAATTTTGTTCAGATTTTTAATGCAATATTTTAGATATAATTTTTGGGTTGAAAGGTGCAGATTCCTGTAATTCGGGTCCGACATCCCGTTAAACTTCATTGTCATTTTTACCGGAATTCTTTTACTCAATGCAAGTATATAATATTTCATAAATTTATATTGTGACGAGGTATTTCATACCTGTCAAATATATAAGCGAGCGAGTCCCACCAACCTATGCTATCCTACCTACCCTCACCTCTCGAAATCTACCTAACGTAACCCCAAGTTCTCCAAATTCCCAATATTTTCCCTGGTTCCTTCCACGTAGCACAACTAGTAGCATGTCAGGAGAGGCAAAATGGCTTCCAGGAGGCATCGCACCAAGACCAGATAAGCAGCCTACGATGGCCCAGGGTGCCAGGGTGAGCAGCAACAAGGACTCCAGGAAGCTGTAACACCTTAAGCAATTATTAATAATCCCAATTAGGAGGATACAAGAAAGCATGTAGTTGCACACATTAACTGACAGCTACATGCAAGGAGAGGATTAGAAGTGAGGTTATGGTAATCATAACATTACCATAACTCTCAATTAATAACTAATATTAAATATCCAGCACTCCCTCAAGAGCATCCAAGAAGAGCAGCAGTAAGTGCAGGCGCGACGCGCACCAGCTGAGCGGCCACCGTGAGAGCGATTGAGAGAGAAGAGTCGAGTATCGGCCGTCCCGTCTGCATCTGTAACGGAGAGGACTTATTAGCCGATAGGCCAACGTAAAGGAACGATAATCAAGATTTACCTAATAGACAGCATTACCAGGAATACCAATCTCTCCGTGGGAAGCAGTAGCCCAGGCAACATAGTCGCTTCGGTAAACATGGCCGCGAGCACTCACTACACGGGGCGCGCGAGACTCTAGCAAGGTTAGTTAGCTGCGCGCGCACGTTGGGCCCTAGCAACGAGGCAGCGAAACGAGCCCGAGGCCCGAGCTCGAGAGAGCTCATCGGAACACCAACGAGGCAACAGCTATTGACTGACCGCTATCGCCGAATTACCGATCTTTAGTCGAGTGTGTGTGTGTGTGTGTGTGTGTGTGAGGAAGTAGTAAACCGCAGCAGCAACCTCAGGAGACGATCTCCACGAAACGAAGGTGGGTGTACGCCTTGCAGCAGGTACATCCACAATTTCTCCAACTCGTAACTCGTAAGTGTGCTTCCACTTTCCTCTCCTCCCCTCCCCTCGCGCAGCAAGTCGTCGCAGCTCGCACGTAGCGAGCATCGTTTATAAATTCGCCGCGATCGTATTTATAATTATAAATAAATAATATTTTATTTGATTTAATTGATTACTAGCCATATATAGCTCGCTCCTAGCGTCGCTCGGTAAGACAAAAACTTGCTCATTTCAATTAGTAAAATGATAATTTTGACAAATATTAGAACTAACCTACACATAATTTTAGACATACTTAAGGGGGTAGCTTACTCGATGGATTACCGACCGAAAGGTAATGATTACATTTATTTAAAAAATACGCAATTTTATGGAAAACCCGAATATAGAAGCACTAAATCATTCAATAATAAGTCATTCTACTAAGTTTCAGGTCAATACGATAAAGACACCCTAAAAAATTTCTGCACCAAAGAATCACGGAGAATCGTACATTTTCGGTGCAGAAATTTTTTAGGGTGTCTTTGTTGTATTGACTTGAAACTTTGTAGAATTACTTATTATTGAATTATCTAGTGCTTCTGTATTCGGATTTTACATAAAATTGTGCATTTTTTTAAATAAATGGAATAATTATCTTTTTTTGCTCAGTCGGTAACCTACTGGGTATGCCACCTCCTTAAAGAGAACAATAGTGATATTTATCAAATATAGTTATATTGCAAGTTTTATGCAACGAAAAATAATGTGAAAGTTTATATTACACACGAGTTTTATTATTATGCTTTTGTAAGAAAAGTTTATTTTGTTTAATTTAGAATTTTCTTATCGCATCTTATAATAATTGTACTTCGGCAAATAATTTAAATTAAAGATATTTTGAAATATAATTAACTTTTATTTTTAAATATACTTAGTAGTCACCGACGCGGTGGCGGAGTGGCGGAGACGCACCTCGGCCGATCACGAAAGTTAAGCAGCACTGAGTGCGGTTCGTACTTAGATGGGTGACACCATTCTTGTGCGGCTTTCGGGATCGGTTAGGTGATTTTCCACACTTCACAACGTGAGCGGGAGGTATGAAACATTCGGTTTCGGTGTCAAGGCCTACGCAATGTGACTTTGACACCCAAAAATAATGTTTCGAATACACCGGCCATCTCGGGTGAGGTTTTCCCTGCTTCACAGGTTTCCCTCATCCACGGGCATAACCCCGAGCGAATGCGAGATGGTGGGGTTTTTAAGGGAGGGATAAAAGCACCCACACATAGGTGGTAGGTGGACACCGTTAAAGTCCCCAGGGGGATAAACGGTAGGAAGTGCCAGGAAAAAGAGTGCACAAAATCAAGAATAAAGAATACTTAGTAGTCGTGATGTATCCGAAATATCCAGGAAGTCCCGTAATTAGTGAAGTTATCCCAGAATACCTCAGAAATTCCCGAAATATCCAGAAAATCCCGTAATTACTGAAGTTATCCGGGAATAACAAAGAAATTTCCGACATACCAGCGTTAACCCTTCCACTCTACACATACTCTTAATTCTTACAACCGGACATCGGACACCGCCGTCAGACACTGGTCACCGGACTCCGGAGAACGGATGAATTTTAATATAATATAGAAACGATAAGCCCTTTAATATAATATAAGATATAAGATAAGAAAATTGTAAGAAAAAATTAAGGCCCAATAAGTTAGGCCCCAAAAAGGCCACAAAAAGGCCTAAAAAGGCCCAAACATTTCAAGTCCCAAAGTACAAGACCCAGTCTTTTTGGAAACTCAGGTTCATCCTTTGACGGCAGAGCCAAAAACAACAACTCCTTTAATACAATATAAGATAAGATTTCGCCATTGACGCCATGCCCTAATCCCCAGCGTGACCGTTACAATATACGTATGTAAATAAAAGTAATACGATAATATACTATCTTTGAAACTAAAAAAGAAAATTTTTATTTTAACTAAAGGTAAAATTCCTTATTTTATCAACTAGTTTATCGTCCATTGATTTGATGTATATACACATATGCAGAGAGAGCAAAGATATCGCGTGCGCGAACGACCAGCTGTTTTATATTTAGAGGACTTTCAATTTCTTTGTAGATATCGAGTTATTATTACAACGCAATCAAAGATTCATCAAAATTGTGGCATCTGAGCGATCGTCCGAATAATTCAATAGACATCGTAGACAAGCGTATTGATATATTATTATTATTCTATTATTATTTAATACACCGAGAAAAAAGATTTATTTGAATCAATAAAATATTTGTTGAAATTACTATATATGTGCAGTATGTAGATTAAATACATTTTTTATTGAAATAAAAATTAGACATATTTGAAACACCAAAATAGACTTTGGTTTCTAACAAATATTTTATTGTCCCTGTATATTCAATAAAATATTTTATTGATTCAAATAAATCTTTTTTCACAGTATTGTTATTTTTGGTAATAAATTATCAAAAAAAGCCGTTAAAAATTAGTTTTAGTTTTTTTTTAATTATGCTCATATGGTCATTCTAACTTAATATACGCCATTTTTAATGTATTTTCAAGAATCAACAAAAATATAAATCTTCACAACGGGCGCGAAAGTACGTGTATGTACAAAATTTTGCGTGTGCAGAACTACTATATAGTTTAGGGCGCCGAAACGCGAATATCGTGCACGTGTTACACAAAATAATTAAAAGATTATTGAAACGTTTCTTTAGATATCAGAAAGTAAGCATTTACACTAAAAAAATAGTTTCTTACCTCAAACGGAATTGCTCTTAAATGGACATCGAATGAATCCTCTGTAATTAAAATGCATCTCCTAATATCAACGCAGATTTCTTCTCGAGTCATATATTTAACAAGAATTCCGTATTTGAAGTAAGAAATTATTTTTTTTTCAGTAAAAACAATAATTGCATATATATATTAACATTTGAATAAATTTATTTCCCTCCTACAATTTGTATACCCGAAAATCCAAAAACGATACTAATATTAATATATTATTACAATTGACAATTTATCCATTATCAAGGATCCATAAGTAATAAATCCAATTACATTTAAATTACAATATTGCTATATATCTACATTGACATCCACTACACTAAAAAAATGCAAGTGTAGCACCGAGTGACACAGTACAATACAAACAAGTATCACGAAATAGAATTAGTAGTGAAACGTGCCGATTGTTAATTTGTTGCAGCAGGAAAGGAGGGTAAGAGTGAACGAAAATGCGAATAGGATCGTACAACTTAAGGCGTTTGGTACTCCTAACTGGCTTGATTGCAATCGTTTTATGTGCCATTCAGCTGATCAAATCCGAAACTAGCTTCAATGACGCGGACGACTCGTACGTTGACAAACTGTAAGTATATATATATATATGGGTTCTTAATGTAAGCAGATTTCTTCTCAAATATGCGGCAAATATAAATCCATTTAAATGATTCTTCCGTTTCCTCTTACGTTAATTAGCCTTAGGATTATTTCGTGAAACAAGAAGCATAATCCTTTAAATTTTAGAAGAACCATTTAACTTCTAGAGGATTTGTTTTTGCCCCACATTTCAAAAGAATTCCGCTTGCAGTAAGAAATCAATTTGTGAGTATACGTTTATTATTATTTTGCAAAAATATGTAAGGTGTATATATATATAATTGATTATCGATTTTAATGAGACACGCCATCGAAAGCTTCATGTCGGTATAGAAACACGAATTATTACATTTTTTAACTTTATTGTACATATGTCCGTTATTTTTAGATAATTAAATCAGATGATTGATTCTACTAACTGTTTTATTGTAAAACCACGATTGTGACTCAACCTTGGTCCGATACAATATACTCATGACCAGTTATTTGATATATGATATACCTTTTATATTACTTTTCTGAAGTCGATGTGACATCTTTTAAATCCCAGTATTTTAATGGTTCATCCTCGGAGAGGCGGTGTATCGTGTGAAACGAATCAATTTATTTTCATTCTCTTTTTTTATTCGTACACGGAGATAAAAAAAATTAAATAAAAATTTTTGTCCAAAATTTTTTATAAAAATTGCGAATTAGATTCACTATTTTTACCATAGGGGATATGATTTTTTCGGGAATACGTGATTTCTGTCTGAATTGTTGACAATACTGACACTGCGAACATAAATATTTAAATATTTTTTCCGTCAGTGTATGTTACGATTCTTTATCACTTTTGGTTAATCGAACTTTTTATAATAATCTGCTTGTCAAGCGGTTAACCCTTTGAGTCATGCTTTTTTCTACTGCATATTTTGACCTGAAATTTTGTACTTGGGGGTTTTCGAAGTAGCTGATCACGAATCTGAAGTTATATATTTTTTCTTTTTCTCAAACAAAAAAAAACAAAACAAAAAAAAAATACGAAAAAAAGCAAAAACAAAAGGAAATAAAAACTCTCCACGTCCACGTCGTTAGATCTGGGTAATGCTGAGTAAAAGTCTATTTTCTGCCATTTCCATTTTTTTCAAATCTAACCTTAGCTTCGTGATCCCGAAAAGCCATATTGGATTTACGTTGAATTTTCCAAAGCTAATAGTAGTTTTGTAATCAACGGCCCCGAAAACCCCCAAATACGAATATTTAGACTAAAACATGCAGTAAAATAAAGTTTGATTGGTTTTTCGACATGATTAGTTCAATTTCATGTTCAGCGACCCCAAAAACCCCCGAGTACAAAATTTCAGACCAAAATATGCAGTAGAACTTTTTTGACAGCGGTTTAAAAAGGTGGTACTCTGGCAGTACCACTGTGACTCAAAGGGTTAAGATTTGTAAATTATATTGAACCGACTTATCGAGTGACGTTTAATATAGAAGAAATTGTGACTTACAATAAACAATGAATTAATTGAATAAATCAAATAAAATATAACATTTCACATTTCTGATAACAAATTTAAAAGTATAAAGGTTATGTATATATATATGAAATATAAAAATTGCTACTTTATATACTTGCCCAAAAATGAACATTTTCATCTCTATATGTCGGATAGCTTTTACCACAATGAATCAGGTCAATATTGAAATTAAAACGCATATGGATCTGTAAATTGAATATCCCGGCATTTTTCAAACATATATATATATGTTTGATTCGACTAAAATATAACTTTTCGTTTTCAGTATGCGGATATGCCAATTAATTAAAAGTTCCAGTCAAGACCTCCGCTACATTGGGTAAGTCGCATTTGTATATTTATATTTATATTATATATTTATAGGTTGTATATTTATAGCTTACTTACATGAATATGACAAAAAATCGAAAGAATATATCGAATAACAAGTATACCCACTCAGTAAATCGCAAATAGTGCAAAATCACTTTCTTAATAGTGCAAATACGGGCACTTCTTTCAAAAGCGGACAAAATAACTATATTCTCTTTTTAAAAGTATAAGTATAAACTTTTTTTGCAAGTTAAAAATCAGTTTTTCGCAGTGACCGGATTTTTGCTATAGCAAAGTGATTATTCACCATTTGCAATTTAGAGAGCACTGTTTTTTTTAAATTAATAAAATAACGTTTGAAATGTTATAAAATTAAAAATTTGATAATCATAATGGCGAGAGTTTTAAACACGTGGAAAAATCTATAGCAGAAATATTTTTAAATAAACGTCATTTTTTTAATCATAATTAAATAATTAACTGGTAGATGGTTATAGTGATTTATTGGGTTATTAAGCGAGTTCTACAAAAATTATATATTCAAATTATCAATTGAACAACGTAAACAAATTTACGAAATATATCCTTGGTACGTTAAAAATTAAGGATTTTATATCTTTTAAGAGAATGCCGAGCCGTCCTGTTTTACCGACATTGCTAAATTAATTTTTTTATAAAAGAATAAGAATTTATCACAAAAAAATAAGACTTGTTCCTACATATTATAGTTGCTAGGAAAGAGAAATTTTGAAATACTGAGTGATATATTTTTTGAAAACAGATGCAATATATGGGAATCTCAAGCACGCTCAGTATTGCAAAGTATTCTGTTTCAAAAAACGTTTTATCAAAACAAAAAAAAAATATCGTTAGATTCATAGTAACTATAATAAGTGAGGACAAGTCTTATGTTTTACGATAAATCCGTATTTCTTTTATAAAAAATTAATTGAGCAATGTCGGTTAAACAGGAATGTTCGCGTCCTCAGGGGTATATTCAAATGTTACCGATCGATGTAGTCAAAATAGTAGTTTTCGTGCCAAGGCCGTAAAGTAGAACTTTTTCAGCTTTTGCTTCGCAGGTCCTCGGACGCTACTTTCCACACTCGGCTGAAAAAGTTTACGGCCGAGGCGCGAACATTACTTTTCGAGAGAGTATCCGTAAAGTTCTTAGCAATTTCAATACAATATTTTTTTTTGTACACGTGTCCGTAAAGACTGTACACGTGTTCGTAAAGTCGTACTTTACGGATACTCTATCGAAAAAAGTATTTTTATTAAATATAGTAAAAACAAGACCTCGTTGTCCTTCATTCGACTATTGCCCATCAGTGAGTTAAATATGAAACGAAAATATATTGATATAAGCATTTAAAAAATAAGGCGTTTAAACAAAATGTGACAAGATAATGAAGAATCAAATAACGTACCAATATATGCCACGTCTGTTATGGATAAATACTGATATGTAAGGCAATGATCTTTTGATATTTTATTATTTATTTAGAATAATTTTTTTCGTTATTTATTAACTTCTCAATTGACTCAGTGGGTAATAATTGACTGTGACATCTCCCTCATAAGGATGAAAAAATTTAACTTTACAATCTCTCGATATCTCTAACGAATAATTTTATTTATTGCCAACCTTTTAGCAGTAAGTACGGCCCTTCGTTTAGAGTAACAAAAATCAATCAAAGTCAATTATTATATAACTAATAATGCTTATTAATACACTGAAATAAGCAATTATCAACTCCTATATATATGTATTTGAAAATCATCAAAAGACAAACTGACTCGCTTCACACTTGTCGTTGGTAAAAATAAATAATTCGGTCGTGCACGAGACCAAGATTAATAGTAATGATCAACATTGATATATTCTTTTTAAAAATAAAAAATTACTGTGTGTGTGTGTATATATATATATGGGCTATTTCACGTCAAGTGGTACGATGAAAATTTTAAATCGCTCCAAAATTTGAGAACAGGCTGGAAATATCTTCAAGAAGATAGAAAAAAAATTTTAGGTGTTAAAAATAATTTGCCTAAGAGTTATTCCACCATGAAAAATGGAAATTTTACCATTTTTTAGAAAATTTTCTATTTTCAAAGCCATTTATCTCAAAATCTATTAACTTTTTTGAAAAAACATTACAAACAACTTTTGTTCAAAATAATCTTTAGAACTTATCTACCTGGGTTACAATTCTTAATTTTAAAATCTCGAAGAGATAGAACGACCGGAAATATTGAATATCAAAAAAAGGCGACCACGCCACAATCGATTTTGATCTATCACCGCTCAAAAGATCACATTTTTTGAGAGCTTTCGAATGGCGGTGATTAGATTATTGGCCAAGACCGCTGGTGTAAGTTATGCCCCAAAATACATGAAAATTAGTGATTTTATGAGGTTTATGGCGTATAACTTACACCAGCAGTTTTGGCCAATAATCTAACCACAGCCATTCGAAAGCTCTCAAAAAATGTGATCTTTTGAGCGGTGTTAGAGCAAAATCGATTGTGGCGTGGTCGCCTTTTTTTGATATTAAATATTTTCGAGTGCCCTATCTCTTCGAGATTTTAAAATTAAGAATTGTAACCGAAGTAGATAAGTTCTAAAGATTATTTTGAACAAAAGTTGTTTATAATGTATTTTCAAAAAAATCAATAGATTTTGAGATAAATGGCTTTGAAAATAGTAATTTCTCTAAAAAATTGAAAAATTTCCATTTTTCATGGTGGAATAACTTTTAGGCAAATTATTTTTAACACCTAAAATTTTTTTTCTATCTTCTTAAAGATATTTACAGCCTGTTCTCATATTTTGGAGCGATTTTAAATTTTCATCGTACCACTTGACGTGAAATAGCCCATATATATATATATATATATATATATATATAAATTTAAAAATAATGAATAAATCAATTGCAGAGATGGGTCGCCAGCGTGTAAAATGCCGGATCTCGATATATCGAATCCCGAGATAATGAAATACATCCACGATGTACCAAAAATCGAATGCTCACCCGAGGATTGGATAAAAGTCGAGGGATCAAAATTGTTTATCGATAGAAAGGCCAAAAATCGATACGGTCCAATAACATGTGCATTTAATGGTACGTATAATAATAATAATAACAACAACAATAATAATAATAATACACTTTATATACGCAGTAATCTCGGAACAACAATTTTTTGCGCGAAACCTACATATATACAAGCTTCCTTGTTTTTGAATCGACTCGAACTCGAGCGATAACATAACTTCGATACGGATTTGTTCAACAAAACACTTATGTATTCGTTTTTTACAAATGATAAATGTTTAAAGAATAGCATGTATGTGTGGACATTTTTGTGGAACGATAACCTCGTGATATTTACGTAAAATTTGCATATTTGAAAAGATTGATCAAAATATTTATTCGCGACGATAAATGTGTTTGATTTTCAAATATTCCGACATGTATTATGTCTAAAGTTCGTGCACGATGAAGCCGCGAAAAGCGGAGTGTAAGTTGGATGGATAATGAATAAAGTAACTGTAACTTATGGGACCTGGTTTAAAATGGACAAATAACTATTCAACATTAATAGAGTGTCATATACTCAATTAAAAGTTCAAATTTTGCGTCACAAAATAGCAGACGAAAAAACAACTATTTTTCTTGTAACAATTAATAAAAGAGAAACAAATTTTCACAAAATCAGGATTTAGTTGCTCTCCGTTATGTAATTATCTATCATTTTACAAAGTTTCAAGTAATTACAATATGTCGCCGGAGGGGAACTAACTTCTAGTTTTGCGTAAATTTGTTTTTATTAATTGTTATATGTAAATCAGCTGTATTTTCGTCTGCTATTTTGTGGCGCGCGAAATTTGAATTCTTAATTGAATATGAAACCTCCTCAATAATTAATAATTTTTTTATAACTATTGAAAAAATTTTTTAACTTTTTAAACAGACTGTGTTGTTACTAGTTTTTATTTAACATTTTTTGACCAATTTATATGTAACATAACTATTTTAATTAATTGATTGAATTAATGAGACTTCAGAATGAGACTGAGAACGAAAATGGTGGCAGGTTGAAGTGAAAATCGTATTAAAAAATCATTATCGCAAAATACGCGTTTTTCGGTTATAACTCAGAAACAAAAAATATTTTTAATATAGTTTAAATACAAAAAATGTAGGGAATTATGTCCTCTACAAAACCCAAAAGAAAAAAATTTTATTTTATTAACGTGAAAAATCGACTCCGTGGATAATACTTATCCCAGATTTTCAAGTATATATTATATACACAGTTGTGACTAAATGACTTTTGCAATTTTGTTAAAGTATTTCTATACTCCACGAACGGGTTCAGACCTGTTTTGTTTTACGCGACAGAGGATTCGCGAAGGATACACCGTCGTGTCATCATAGTCAGTTTAAAAACAGTACTCAATTGTGCACATATAAGAATAATTCTAAGTTCGTAACTAAAATGTTTTTGATGTAAGAGTTTTGTGTCACTAGTATACTTATCAGTACGTGTAACACTTTTACTAGTTTCTTACTCAACTTAATCCAGTTTTTTGTTATCAATTTACCAAAATCTTATTAATATAGATCGAGCAGCCATGTATTTTTCTGGAGACGCTTATCTGTTTATAACAAATATAATATTCACAAGTAATATCTCGAAAATTATTAGAGTGAAAAATGACGGGTTTAGAGACAAAAGTGAGTAAGTCGGTGAATCGAATTTCCTTCGAGAAGTAATAAATGACTGAGTGCAGTTTACTATGAAGTTTATAATCAAAAATATACTCACTCACAAGGAGGGGTTCCACCTTCCGGAAAACAGATTTTGTTGCAACGTTGAGAGCTTTTTTCTGGTACCTAAATATGAAAGAATTCATATGAAATTTAATCTCTTAGGCTGTTTGACGAAAATTATACGCACTTAATGAAAAATTTTGAAAAAATATGCTTAAGTTTAATCTCCAATAACTGAAGAAAGAAATAAACGTAGATACTCAAACTTAAATCCATTTAACAGTTGAGATCAAGTAGCCATAGATTAAAACAAAAGATGCTCAAATATTCCAGATTGGACAAAAGTTAGACGAATATTTGCCTAAAAAGTCTATTAAATTTTAATACTAAATTTTTGTTAAAATTTTATCGAATTCTTATTTTTTCCATAATTTTTGTCGAAATTGGAATATTTGAGCTTCTTTTGTTTTAAACTATGTCTACTTGATCTCAGGAATTTTTCTTTGTCAATTCCGGCATAAAAAATTTTAGATAGCATCAATTAAAAATATAAAAAATTACCTTTTTTATTTTTCTTTCATTTTTTTGAAAACATTTTCTTCCAAAAATACTATAAAATTATTATATGTAACACATAATTAGCAAGAATTGACAGCGGTTTTCATTCTTCATAAGAAAATTAATTCTGTTCTATCGGATTTAATTTTTTGCAACTGACAAAAAATGTTGATGGTATAAATTAAAAATCTAAAATATTATCTTTTTTTTGTGTTACGTTTGAACAGTAACGTCTATATAAACATCCGTGACGTGTATCCACACGTAACATTTGCTTTTCTTTAAAATATGGTTCGCCGAAAGATTTACACCAAAATTTGAGGTTACTCGTAATCAAAGATCGGCACATATTCGACCACATTTTTCGAATTTTGTAAAAAAAATGCGGTCGCATCTCTAGTAGAATTTTGAGCATAATTGAAACGGTTTTTAAGCCAGAAAGTGTCGAATTAGCATAAAATGCTCAAAATATGATCCTAATATGATCAAATTACAAATTTTGTCTAACCTTAAAATGCTCAATTTCTACTAGGGATACTTGCCGATCTCTACTCGTAATACGTTATACAGAATTGGACTGACATATACCAAAAAAAGTTCTCAAAAATTCGTCTAATATTATTGATAATTATAAAAACTGTTGTATGTCTATATATGTCGACGAAAACGCTATAGCTTCAACGTTCTCCTAAATTTTCTTGCAAATTTGCATTTACATCGTGTCATCCATAACTACTATTCTGTTAAACAACTTCTATTTTAACCTAGAATATGTGTACAAATTTTTAGATGTTTTACTTAGATATGACAAAAGTTATTAATAAGCAAAAAACACATGTTATGCTGTGTAATTGTATTTGTACAGCTATATAATTATAGTTAATATAAACTTTAGTTTACAATGCGGCATCTCATTAATATGAATCATTGTTTCCCATTGTTGACTGAACGGAAACTATATTATCGCTCACAGAATATTCAATAATTATTTATTTGATTGTAGTATGCATGTATATCGACACATCGTTTTTGCATATAGATATCGATATATATGTACATGTAGCTTGTTTTTTATTCGATTAATTTTTAGTACCGTAATGTCGCATATACCCAATAACTGTAACAGGGTTTTTATCTC
This sequence comes from Theocolax elegans, assembly GCA_026168455.1. Classification (NCBI taxonomy): domain Eukaryota; kingdom Metazoa; phylum Arthropoda; class Insecta; order Hymenoptera; family Cerocephalidae; genus Theocolax; species Theocolax elegans. The sequence goes on along the minus strand of CM047431.1, from coordinate 37,541,821 downwards.
GTAACGGCTCTGTTCTTAGCTCCGTAAATAATTGTTCAATTTGAAAAAAACATATTTCTGCAGTATGTTCAAGCCCGCTGTATCTTATCGATACTTTATACTCGTGTTCTATTAAAAATATATTGATACTGACACTTTTTTTGTTACTATTAATGATAAACTATATCGACAAACGTTTATACACCTCGTATATCTTTATTTTTTTTGTAAATCTTAAGATCGTATTATCTTTAAACTATATGTGTTCCTTATCAAAAAAGTCCACGTGTGGATAACGTATAAACAATACACGTGTGTGCTTTGTTTTTTTTTCGAAATGTAAAATAAGTTAATTGACATTTTTAACCGCAATTTATTACTCGGTTACTGACGCTTCCTCGGTTGTAAATTGGAAATTTTAATGGTAATTATTTAATTCATATTTTTTATAAGTTAAGTGTATGGAAAAAATTACAATAGTACTTGTATACATAGATCTGATGACTTCATAGTGTGTATTAAAAGCGTATTATTTTTAAATTTAAATTTATAACACAAAATAGAGATCTTGATAAATTAGCAATATAATAAAAATAATATAAAAATATTATTTTTTCTTTTATGTATTCCTTTATTCTATTTTTTATATATATTTTGGCTTAGATTTAAATTATATTCACAACGAACTAACGGTTTTCTTAATTATTGGCAAAATTAGATTTTTATTTCTTGTTGTACTGTTGGAAGCTAAAAATGTATTCTTTAAGTCTTGCTAGCAATACAAAATGAAATTAAGAACAAAAGTCTAATGCTTAAAGGCATATTTTTTTTATTTACGCGGAAACGAAAGCAACATGTGTAACTCGTGAATCAAAATTTATCACAGAATTAAATCCTTTGGAATTGATCGATTTGTGGCACGTCAATGCATTCGTTGAATGAATTGAGAAATTCAAACAAATTTTATGTAAAGATAAGTAAAAAATAATTGATTTAGAAAAATATATACACATAAAAATAATTCGTCTATTAATTTTTAACCACCTGATATAAAAATAGAGTTATTTTTAAAGTTTTGTATCTTTCTTGAAGATTTACGGATACATAAATCAGGTCGAGTAGCATTTTAAAACTTATTCATTATGCAATAAGTAAATTATAAAAATTGATTTTTAGATTTTGTTTATATGAAATTTAATGCTGCGCTTTAAAAAAACAACGCGATCATAAAATAGTCAGAGTAAATTTGTAGCTTTTTTCAAGATCTTTCGAATGCTACGTTTCATAAATTTCTTTTTCCAAAAGTTTTATTCTTTATATAATTTTTTTACATCCGATTTACTTGAAAACATTATTGTAGACACAGAAAATGTCAGATTTTTCACGAACAATATAAAAAGTATATGTTTGAAGTATAAAATTGGGCAATTTAGAAATATTTATTCTAAATTTATATTCAACACTATTTTCATATCAGGTAACCAAAAGTTAACGAACGACAGCGTATTTAATATTTTTTTTTATTTAACTTCACTCTCTTTTTACGCTCCCAATTAGGTGCTAATCAGTAATGGAGGTACAATACGATGTCTTTTAATAATTGTTACGCGGATAATTATACTATTGGTTTTTATACTCAATTTGTCTACATCGGTTATTTTTGTATCTTTGTGTAACCAAAGTGAATCTCCGATAATCAATGGGCACGTAAACCTTTACATACAGTTATAACTGTCCCCTCATTTTTTAACTTTTACTACATATATACTATTTATATTTTTAAGAAATTTTTTAAATAGCCCATTTTCCCCATGTTTACTTACCTTCACTATAACACATCAAATTTTGTCCAATTATTCATTCGTATATAATTAAAAAAAAGTAAATAAATTACTTTCTGATTTGAAACCTATATACTACACGAAGAAAAAATTGTAGTAAAACTGACAGTGTTACAATTCAGTAATGGCGGGACGGAGTAAATGATAAAAATGACTATATTTTGTTATAGATAAAATATGTTACTACATAATTATTAATATTTACTATATGTCTCGTAAATTTTTCCCATAACAAAATAGTAATTTTTATCATTTGTCAAATCTGCCTCTCCGTTACTAATCAACAATGTCATTTTTACTACAACGTATTTTTTTTCTCCGTGTATGCTACACATAAGTTTGCGATATAATATACGAAAATTAAAAAAACGAAAAAATTTATTTTTACAGAAATTCTTAGAGTAGACGATTTTAATTACAAATTAAGTGGCACCGTTGAAACAGACAGATTTTACACTCTACGGGATAGCGATTTTGCACAAGTTAAATGCGAGTCGCAGACAGGAAAACAGTGAGTATAATACATATATACATATATACAGTTTCAACCGTCTATTTATATACCGCATTTTATTTTTTAACGACCGTGATTTCAATTTTCTTTCGGGTTCTCGTATGTATATATTTCTTTACGTTTAACAAAAACGTGTATGATAGGTTTGCAACATGTATACTGTTAAAATATATAATTATGCATATCTGCGAAACGTTTTAATTAACAGTTTTGGAGTCATTAAATATAATTATAGAATTAATTAATTTATGAAACGAGAGATTAAAATTTAATATGTTCCGTAATATATGATGTATAATACATTAAAAAAAACTTATAATGACAGAATTTAATTTGATGTATAATTATATATATCACCGCGTTCGCGTACTTAGCTTAATATTCTAAAAAATGCGTATGATAAACCTTTTTCTCAAATAAAAAAAAGTTACAGATTTGCCGATAAAGATAATCTTGGTTTTACGTAACCGAAACGACTATGCTCAATTGAGTATGAAAAGTGCAAGTGGATATATATCGTGCAACCTTACATAGTTCAGTAATTCTTAAGCGCTTTTTATCGGGCTCGAGTTTACATCTCTCGTTTCTTTTTTCCACTAGAAATCATTTCACTCGACGTACTAATTATATATTTATAGCACAAATATGATTATTTTTTTCCTTATACTAGCATATTTTGTTATTTAAGGAGACGTGCCTAAGTTAACAATTTTGATTAGATAGTTTATTATAAATAACTCATCATTATTTGTGTAATAATTCAAAAACAAATTTTCGATATATAACAATCTGACACTGAGGATATAATTTGAATTAAATATCTAAATGCATTCAAAAATGGCTGCGGAAGGAAAATTGATTGTCAAATCTATGACAGAAAATTAAGAGTCAAATTTTTTTTCTCAGCCATTTTTAAATAAATTGATATGTTTGTTTCAAATTTTACTTAGTGTTAGATAATACTAAAAATGTATTAAAAATAAATTAATATACTTTTTTCGTCGCTATTGGCTCGGTCGGCAATAATTGACTATAACATTTCCATAAGAAGGTATGGCATAACCGGTGTGAAACCGACCGAGTAAAAAAAGATATTTGCTACATATTTCATAACAAAAATAACGAATTTAATCGAACAATCTGAAAATTTACGAAGTAAAATTAAAAAAGAGCGCGAATACTTTTTGAAATATTTATTATACGAAAATAATTTGTCTCTTTTTCACGTGCTTCTTATAATAATTTATAATCTTAGCCTATTAGCTATCAGCGGATATGCATAATACATCACGGTACGAATTGAAATACTTAATTGAATTATCTAAAACATTTCACATAAAAATTAATAAGAACAAAACTATTAAAACAAGAGGCAATGATGTTTTGTTATGTTCATAATTTATCATATTATTTAATTAAAATACTATTTTCGGATCCATTGACTCGGTCGGTACAACAGTTAGAGTTTTCAATACCGTTGAAAACTTTAACTTCCAGAAAAATTATGTTTTTTTAATAATGATTGAAAGATGTACATAAAATATGTTTCTAATTACTTTTTTAATGAAAAAATATTTTTTGATCATTTTTTAATAAATATAATAATGAATGTTACATAGCCCAATAACCCAATGATTCGCTATATCGTGCTTCTACCCATTGTTTAGCTGTCAGGGTTATGGCTGTGGTTCTTATGTCTTGTTAAAAACCCAAACACCGAATGATGCCAGAAGCCCCTAAATTTACGTTTATATATATATATATAACCCAATAATTTATTATCCAATTTATTAACCACTACTTAATTTCTATACATTATTATAAGTTTACTTTAAATCAATATAGTAATATTCATAAGATTAGTAGTTGAAATTGGGTTATTGGGTTATACATATATAAATTATTTTTATGCTAAAAAACGAACGGAAACACATTTCTTCACTAAAGTAATTAGAAACGTAATTTATGTATTTTTCAATCAAATGGGTAAAATTCCGAATAGGCACCCATAATAATCTTAAATAAAGATTAGAACTGTTTAAATAAAAAAAATTTAGAATTTGCCAAACTTCGGCGTTAATATCCTGATTCGATCAAAATATCGGTAATAAAATAAAATATCGGTAGCTCGATGACGACGATAAAATCGTGAGACGCATGACCGTATCCCCCTTTACAGATGGCAAAGCGTGATAGCAGGCGTGAAAGAAAACCCGGAAGAAGAAAGGAACCACGATTGGAAAAAAGTACCACGGGAAACATTGCCAGTGAACGTGTTGATGTTTGGTTTCGACTCGTTGTCCCGTAACACGTTCATACGAAAATTACCACGTTCCTACCGATACCTTCGACAGAGCTTGGAGAGCCTCGTCCTCGAGAGTTACAACATCGTTGGCGACGGCACGCCTCAAGCGCTCATACCTATTTTAACCGGTAAGATTGAGCCGGAATTACCCGAGACGCGGAAACGCATGGGCGACAAGGCGAATTACGTCGACGTTTATCCGATGATTTGGAGGGATTATCAAAACGCCGGGTATATCACTGGATTCATGGAGGACGTGCCGCACATTGGGACTTTCACTTATAGACTCAAAGGATTTAACGAACAACCGACTGATCATTACATGAGGACTTTTTATTTGGCTGCTGCACCTTATTTTAAGTACTCGAAGCAGTTTTGTTTGGGTGGACTGCCCAGGCATATGGTTAGTTTCTTCAGTTCGTTGATCTTTAATATTTTGAGGGGATGCCGGACGCTGAAAAAAAGTTATTATTTTGAAAAATCGGACTACCTTTGTATTTCCTTTAAAAGATATCTATACATTTTTTTAGATTTTCAAATTGATAATATCAGTATAATTTTTGTGATTAAAATAATGTTTATTAAATTACCAACCAAAACTAGTTTATTTAAAATTAATAAAAAATATTATTTTTTCAAAATAATCGCAACGTCAGGCTTTTTGTTGTTTTTGAAAGTATCTTTTTGAATTTTTTCAGATTTTTAATTTAATGTTTTAAACATGATTCTTAACGGGATGTCGGACCCAAATTACAGGAATCTGCACCTTTCAACCCAAAAATTATATCTAAAATATTGCATTAAAAATCTGAACATAATTCATATGGACAGCTGAAAACACAAGGAAGGGCTAGACGTTTTGATTTTTTAATGAAAAACATTTGTTTTTGGTCGGTAATTATTAGTCAAAAAAGGCATTAACTTTCTGCCCAAACATCGTAATCAAATTGTCGATTTAAAAATCTCGAAAAAATTGGGTATATTATTTAAAGCATATCAAAGTCCTGACTTTAGGGATTTAATAAATATCTATTTATTTGTTTATAAAATAAGTAAAAAATTACCATTTTCAAAGTCCGATACCCCCTTAAACTTTTACTTTAATAATTTTCATTAGATGAGTAGAAATAAAAATTTATAAATATTTGTCGTGCAAGCAACTACAGGTACTAAATATATGCAAAATTAATCTATTTATAATTTATTAAAAGTTTATCAGAATTCAAATTATTAAAATTATTCAAAGAATTCAAATTATTAATTTTGAGGCCTGTGATGGCTCGGTTGATAGGGCGTCGGGCTCGTAATCTGGAGGTCCCAGGTTCGATTCCCGGCCCCGGCCGATTGATACAAGCACCACTGGCGAATGTATTTTCAACAAGTGCTTTCTTCACCAAGACATCGTATGACCTCCGTCGCTGATTAGCACCGGTTTGGGCGCATAAAAAGAGCGACGTTAAAATAATAATAAAAAAAAAAAAATTCAAATTACTATCAATTGAGGAGCTGGAAATAGATAATTCGCCGATAATTAATGTCCACAAGAAGGATTTTTTATATTAATAAAAAAGAATTTTTTTCTTTTGCAGTTTGTAAAACATTTAAAAATATTTATAATTTTCAAATCGTTTAAAAATTTAAATATTTTATAATTCAAGTTAACCTTTTGCTCTACATAATTTCTCGGAAGTATCCTTCGAATATATTTGCAATAGTAAGGATGTTGTAAAATTGATTTAAAATCATGTGGTAGTTTTTAGTTACACAAAATTAGAAATCTAAATATTTCATTATTAACGAGAAAAATCAAAATTATAGAGGTATATATTTTCCAAAAATTTTCAGATATCTACGTATTTAAAAAGTTAAATAGCGATATTTTTCGAAAAGGTATACATGTATAGATCCTATATATATTATAGCGGAATTGTTGCAAGGATCAACGATTAAGATATAAAGAAAATTATGGTTATATATTTATATCTTAATCGTTGATACTTGCAACAATTCCATTATTTAATACAAAAAAATTTAATGCTCTTGTTCTTAAACATAAATTCTGGTTACTCTATGACACCTGTAATCAAGAGGAATACCCGCGTAAAAATGTAAAATTAATATCAACTTGATATAAAGTTTATGTTTGGCAAAAGTTGATATCAACATACGCAATGAGACTATCCCGAACTTCGAAAAATATTAATTAAACATTTGTATAAAGTTCAGATAAACTTGATATAATCTCTTAAATAAGTGTAAAAATATTATTTTTGAACGGGTAAAATTTTATTAATAAAAAAAAAAATATTTATTCCGAGATTCGAACCTCCGATCTTTTACTTCGAAGTCTCTCGCTCTATCAACTGAGCTATTTTATTGTTTATGTTAAATAAGTTACATTCAGGTTATAAACTTAGAAGCATGTTTCAATTGTTCTTTATAACCAACATTTAATATTATGACATAATAATAAAAATGGCTCAGTCGCCCGAGCAGAAATGATTTCCAGGCAAAAAGAAGGCCCTGTTCAGGTACCTGACGAATATTAAAAGGCCCTGAACAGGTGCCTGTAAAGGGCCTTTAGGAAATGTAATGGGGTGGAGATCAGGGCCTGTTTTATGTAATACTATTTTGTGGGTATGTTCAGGTGATATTAAGGCACTTAATTAGTAGTAAAAACTAAATCTGAATGTATTTGTTATTTTACATTTGTTTTTAATTGTTAACCTTTACAGGACGGGAATTTTCAAAACCACAAAATATACTAATATAAAGTTATAAATATAAGGTTAATTGGGCGTGCGTACATGCGTGTGTGTGTGTCTGTGTGCGTGTGTGTGCGTGTAGGTCTTGTAAATAAAATAAAATGCATTTGAATACATTAATATTTATTAAACATTAATATTATAGATAATACAATTAAAATATATGGTTTAATATAATTTCCAAATACTTACAACAATCTTATAATATAATATAATATTAATTACTTTTTTTGCACTTTTTTTATACAATACAAAATTAAATCTTTTCACATATTTAAAACAATATAATACTGCATAAACTTTTATATTATTAAAGTGTTTTTTTAAAGTTTCACTATTTATATATTGTATTTTCCTTTTCAGTCGATACCTTCGAACTCTTAGTAAATTAAATTTCTGAGCATAATCAATTTTTTTACTCATTTTATATTTATAAAAAACTCTTGATAAAATTCTAACCTGAAAATTTATATACAATACTATATAATTTGTAGATACTATTACTAACCTCACATTCGAACTAACAAAATTGACTTTTACTATAACCTCACATCCGAACTAACAAAATTAGGCCCTGACTTAAATTCCATTACATTCGTATCCCGGCCCTTAACAGGCGGCCTTTTCAGGCCCTGTTTTCTAATTCAGGCAGCCTGGCTAGAATTTCTACTCGGGCGGTAGAGTAGTATGAGAGACTTCGAAGTAGAAAATCGGAGGTTCGAATCTCGGAATAAATTTTTTTTTTTTTTATTATTAAAATTTTATCCGTTTAAAATAGTATATTACACACCTAGGGAGGTAAAGTATTGGTCAGTCCATAGCACATGTAAATTGGCACCTGAGCCGAAGGCGAGGGTGGCAAACATGTGCTATGGGGTGACCATTTTACCTCCCGTGGGATGTATACTATTTTTCACCACCAGTAGGCCGAAAATAACACATTCCTTTTTCGGTGCCGGGAGGGAATGTGGTACTTTCGGTCTACGTGTGGTGAAAATGATATTTTTACACTTATCTAAGAGGTTATTTCAAGTTTATCTGAACTTTATATAAATGTTTAATTAATATTTTTACAAGTTTGGGATAGTCTCATTGCGTATGTTGATATCAACTTTTGCCAAACATAAACTTTATATCAAGTTGATATTAAGTTTTACATTTTTACGCGGGTATGCTTAATTTTAGGATATTGGTTTTTTCAGTTAAATTTAAAATTTTTTTTGAAATTATAGAAGAATCCACTTAATTATAAAATAATCATTTTAAAACGAACAAACAGATTTCCCGTTTGAGTCGTACTTGACAAGAATTTCTCTAAGAACGAGAGTCAATTTCTTAAAGTGCAAGGAATACAGTATTTTTCTAAAAGTCCGAAAATATCACGTGGAATTGCACGTCAACTTTTCAAATAGGGGTTTACGCGCCCTTTTTATTTCCAGCTTAATTTTCGACAATATAATCCAAAAATTAAATATCAAGTCTATGGTAAAATAATATTTGTAATTCCAATTTATGTCGATAAATTATAGATATAAAAGTGTTGTTCATATAATTAATTTGAAACACGAAGTCCTCGATTGTTCACCGAGAAACTAATCTCAAAAAATCGGAGTGACATTGATGACAACCTAATACATAAATATATAATCTTAAAGAAAAGAATTGAATGATTTGAATCTTGGAAAGAATGCGAATGAAAAAAGGGAGATAGATAGATGTAGATTTATCTATATAGAGACAGAGAGAGACAGGCACGAGTCAAAATTCAAAGGAATGCTCTGTGAGCACGTGAAGTTTAACCTATAATAATTTAATATTTATTTTGACAAAAACGGTAAAATTTAACGAAATATAAAAACAGAGAAGAAAACAGCGCACTTAAGACTGCCCTTGTTGATTTTTTTTAAGAAAAATTAATTTAAATAATCATTGAGTAAACAATGTTTGGTCGGTAATTATTAGTCAAAAACGGCATAAACTTTCAACCCAAACATCGTAATCAAATTGTGGAAAATCTGCAAAATTTGGTTATACTATTCAAAACACTGCACCTGCGAGCCACACGTTCAGGATTTTTTAAAATATATATTCATTTATTTATAAAAAAATTGTAAAAAATGACAATTTTCTGAGTTTGACATCCTTCTAAAGTTGTTCCAGCAACGTCCAACGAAGTATATCGACAACACGTTGTCAAATTTGTACCAGAACAACGTTTGTCATAACGTTTTTACATTGTACACTGTTACATTACATTACATTACTGATTACATATTACATTGTATATTCACGATTAATTATTAGAAATTGAATTAAATACTTGAAAGGAATTAAATTAAAGGTATATTACGTACTTGAACCAATAGCGAATTTAATAGTTCAAATAATTTTTAATTTATTGTATCTTACATATTTCTTTATATTTATGGTCCTAATAGTTTTTTTTTGGCTGTTTTTAACTATTACCGCGGTGCCCCGGTTTATGTTATTTTTATAGACAGTGTAGTTTCGTAGTTTAAATGTACTGTTGTTTTTTAAAAGTGTTTCGTCAAGTAGGCAAATGTCAATGTCTTTTGTGTGTAGTAGTGTCTCTAGTTCGAGTTTTTTGTGTGTTAGTCGTCCGTTGGCGTTCCAAGCACAAATGGTTAGTTGTTTATTTGGTGTATTATTCATGGTCCGGTTTTTTGTTTATTGGATGCAACCGCAAGGGCCGAATTTAGAAGTTTTTGAGTTATTACCGCGACTTGGATATACGCGTCGTTTATTGAGATTGATCCCGAGGAGATACTGATAGAGAGGTTGGTTGCCTCCCGCAGTATTTCTAACAGCGCGGTTGCGTCTTCCGGGTTGACGGGTTTTTTATCATTTTTAATGTTATTTTCATTTTTGTGTTTGTTTTGTAATGATTTAATTATTGGTATGTTAATTGGTGTTTGGGTTTTAGGTTTAACCGGTAGTGTGGGAAAATGATCTTTATCGTTTAGCGGAATATGCATATATTCACCAAAAATAAAATAATAAATAAGTATACGTTATCGATAAATTTCTAATAAATTATATATTTTCTAAAACCATTATTCACACTATATAAACATAATGTATTCTCGAACAAATACAGTACAAAATGATGAAACCCAGATGTGTAAAATGCAGAGGGCAGAGGCAATAAAGATTGCTCGGAACCGAAACGTTATACGCGTACATCTTTTTTCACGAAGAGATAAAGCGTGAAACCTCAACCTGCTTACACGAAAAGATAAATAAACTTTAATATATTACTTTTAGTTCATTATAAATAATAATAATAAATAAATTAATTAAATATATTTATTAAATGATACATAATAAAATAATTCAACGGGCTTTTGGCTATCGAGTGTTGACCTTCTTAATACACACGCAAAGAAAGTCAATAATCCGCGGAGTCAAGGATTACATAACGCAAGAGAAATTGATCTAATTTAATAATTTATTATCGCGTTTGATACGCTCGATTTATTATTAGACGCGAGATCGAGCGAACCACCATGTCGACGAATTGTATATAACATATATATAATGCATCTTTTTTAATCGCGATATGTATCGTGTATATATAATTAATTAAAATGTCATTTCAACGCGATGTTTCAGCTGATGATGAATCACATAAAGACCATATTCGACAAGTACAAAAATCAACCGAAATTCGTGTTTGGATTCCACGGCGAGCTTTCTCACGATTCGTACAATGACATTGGGGCTGTGGACACTGACCTCTTGCAGTGGCTGATCAGCTTGAAAGAAGCCGGCCATTTAAATAACACCGTATTAATTTTAATGAGTGATCACGGGCACAGGTACGATTTAACATATAGACCTTTTTGTATCCTTGCTAGAGAGGGTTAATCCATTTTTAGACAATTTTCAGGTAATTCTTGAAATGGTTATGGTTTATTTATTAACAAATTAGATAATTCTTTCAAAAAAGACGAATTTATCGTTCGGTGATGCGTGTATAAGAAAGTTCAATGTTTGTCGATGTATCGGAACTATATAAATCTAATTTTACATTATAGAAGGCTCGATTCTACTCTTCGTCCACAAAGTTGATAATTTTCGGTTCAAAATAATATTTATTTCTTTTATTGGCTTTATTCAATTTTAATATATTAAGCAACAATGATAAGTATTAAATTATTTTTGTATTAATATTTACATTATTACGATCAATCCACTACTATTTCACAGAAATTTAGAGGTGATCAATGGACTAAGAAAAAGTTTAGATTTAAAATAACAATAACGAGGGACTGCGCACTTCAAAAAGTCAAATAAAATGTTATAATATAGAAGCTGCAGATATCTTTGGAAGTCTTTAGGAATCTTCTTGATAATATTTTCAATTGATTTAACGAGTCAAATTGTAATTATATTTTGTTTCCCTCTTCAGATGCACTCTTATATTCAATAATAAAATTTATAAAGCAATTTATAATCATCTTTTAAGAATCATCTTTAGGATTCTTATTGAAATTTCACTGAGAAAAATTTTTTTTATCTCGATTTGAAATGTGAAGACTTCCAAAGACTTCTAGATACTTCTAGAGACTTCTGAAAACTTTTATAAAGACTTCTGAAGTCTTTGGAACTCTTTTCGAGTTTTCGGAGTGCGTAGCCTCTCGGACAATAATCATCTAGTTTCTAGTAAATAAATCACAGATTGATAAATTAGGAATATTACTAGAATTTCCAGTAAAATTGACTATATAGTTTATAATACAATTTACTATAATGGCTTGTAATATTTACTTCAATTTTTGCAAATTTGTAATAAACTACAGTAATTTTCCTCAATTTGTTATTCTGTTATTTGCTTATTAGAAACATATTGTAATTTTTAATACAAAATTCCTCTCAGTGTGGAAGAACTTTTATTTTATTGTTATTATCGTTTGTATATATTATATTTTGACTTTAAAAAAAAGGATTCTTTTATAAAAATATATATTTTATAAAATTCTCTTATACAATATATTCTTGAAATGGTTGGACAGGTTCGCGGACATCAGGAATACGGTGCAGGGTAAACAAGAAGAAAGACTGCCATTTTTTTCTTTCACTTTTCCACCTTGGTTTAAGCAGATTTATCCACACGCGTACGCCAATTTTGTATACAACACTCACCATTTGTCGACGCCTTTTGACGTTCACGCTACGTTGAAACACATATTGCATTTCGATAAGCCAAAGGAGGGTGATATCGGCAATCGTGCCATTAGTTTGTTCGATAAGGTAACGACAATTTTTATTTTATTTTTAATTACTTATTGTTATTCGAGCTCTTTCGGAACATCTTTTTTGCCCTGTAAGCGCAATTGATCTACCAATACTCAATAGTCATCAAAAAGTACCTAAAGAACTTTATTAAAGAATTATTTAAGTAATATATATACACTGATATTAACAATAAGATATTAAAAATTACTATAATATTTATAATAAAGTATAGGTATATGGATGTATTTCGATTTTTTAGCTAATATTAACATGTACATATAGTAATTTTGAGTACAAACATTTTATTTATTACATATGTTGAAAAATTGCGGTTATATTTATAGAGTACTGTTTACGTTGAAATTCTCAATTTTTTAAAACGCATGTAATTCACCGCGAAAATTTATAAAACTATGACTTGCGAAGTTTTGTGAGTCGCTAAATACAAACCTGAAATTAGATTTAGCCAATTCATGATTCCCACTCACATGCTCCAACATAGTCTTGTTTTTCAATGATCACAAAATTCGATGAAATATGGTGAAACTGAATTTAAAATTTTAATTTTTAAATTTTATAAATCAGCCTTAGATCTGCTCGTAAGCAATCGCAGTAACCAACATATGAACATTTTTTTCAATCTGATTTTAACGGGGTTCCATAGTCAATATTTATCCTCCCTATCTTGTCGGCAATCGTGATTATCAGTAATAAATTTGTAAATAAAACAGTATGTGAAAAAATAAGAGAAGAGGTGCCTTCGTTTGTCAATAATCTAATTATGTGCTGAATTTGAAATTGAAATATTATTGCGTTTTCGAGAAAAGTCTTACCAACAAATGTGAACCTAACCTCAACGAGGTGAAAAGATTTGATATTTGTTGGTAAGACTTTTCTCGAAAGTGCAATAATATTTTACTCTTAAATTTAGATTGTTAATAAACGAAGGCGCCTCTTCTCTTATTTTTCACATACTATTCTACTTTTTTATTAATTAAACATCAAACATTAAGTATGGAACCCCCTTAAGGGGATGTCATACTGATTACAGATTACTGTAATTGATTTTTCAAATATAATTTTTAACTTTCTTTTTTTTTATATCTTTTTAGCATACGCACAATTGTTACATATAATAGAATGTGCCTTAACTCATACAATTGAAAAAATATGCAAATTGAATGATACATTTGAAAAATCAGTTTATGTCGGTAAGTGTGTATTTTAAATGAAGGTACGACATCCCCTTAAGGCACGGTTAATGGTGTTGCCAATGAACTGTTAGTCTCATACTTCAAATTGTTTTAAGTATTAATAAATCGGCAAGATTTTTTGACATAGTCGTAAATTATTGTTTTTGTGTAATTAATTAATAATCAATTATTTCGCAAAAATCTCTGTGTCACAGCATTCTACTTGTTTTGAACAGTATCTATGAATTTTTTCAGATGTTTCGTTGAATTAATTTTCAAAAAATTTTCGGTTTCTCTAGGTAGACCTCTGCAATTTGGGTGTCACATCCCCTTATATTATTCTGAGTGTATAATATATGTGTATATAGGGTATTTTTTTACGTATACAAAAATATTTTAAAGACGATCGTTTATACATGATTTTAAAAGAAAATAAAAATTTTGGTATTTTCGCTAGATACCTCTGGAACGGACTTGCGCGGACGCTTTCATCGAGCCCCACTGGTGCGCCTGTTTAACCTGGCAGGAAATCTCGGTGGACGAAGATGCTGTCCAAGAAGCTGGACGGTACTTTGTCGAGTTTTTGAATTCTTATACCGAAGAATATCAAACTATATGCCAAAGACTCGAACTCGACCAAGTGATGTGGGCAGCTAAATTGATTCCCACTAAAGGTACACCTCTATATATACATATATACATATATATATATATATATATATACACCCCCGCTCACACGAAGTTGTCCACCCTGATCGAAGTAGGCTAAACATAGACACTGATGTACCTCCATAATTAGTCGCTCATAAAAATTTTGCGTAGATAGCTTCGAAACATCTTTTCAAGACCTTTCAAATGACGGTGGTTAGGTTAAAAAATATTTATTTGTAACAACTTTTTTTCAGATTAAAAAAAAAAATGTATGATAATTTAATGAAAGACAAAAAATTTTCATAAATTTACATGTTAAATCCCATTTGAATTTTCCAATAACAAGCAATAACAAGCTACGAATCATTAGAAAGGTATTGCTTCAAGATTTTTTTAAAGACTTTTGGATACAAAAATCGATTATGGCGTTGTCGCCTTATATTATACATCAATATATTGACTTGTACTTTATGAGTCATTGGCTTTGCGATTAAAAAAATTTTAACCCGAAAAGATAAATTATAGAGAAAAGCAGCAATCAATGTTACATATAATGTTATATAGTAAAAGTTGATAGATTTTGAGATAAATAGTTGTAAAGTCAGCTATTGTAGAAAAAAACTAGATAAAACTCAATTTTTGAGGTTAGATAACTCTTAAACCAATTATTTTCTGCACCTAAAAATTTTTTTCTGTTTTCTGGATAACATTTCCAGTCCCTACCCAAAATTTGGTTCTTTTTAAAATTTTGATCCTATCAGTTGACCTGAAATATCTATATATATATAAATATACTAGAGGGGCTTCGTCCCTCTGCGCGATCGCGCGCCAACCCCCTATTTTTAATTTCGAAAAACGTTTCTCGTAATTAATTTATTTAAAATAATGTTTCGATTATACGTACAATCATTATAAAATTATATTATTTTTTCACTACCATGGACACTTTAGAAATGAAACAGATTTACACACCACCTTGGAGGTACTGTTAAAGTGCGTTGGGTTTTTTATACCAAAAATTTAGTGTAATGAAATAAGAGTAAAATTAATAAAAAAAAATGGATACATATTAAATATTAACTGTAAATTTTAAACTGTATGAATTCTTATAAAGCTTAAATTTATATTTTAATAATTATAAATGTTAATGAAAAATTAACTTACCGAAAATAGTAAAGTGCATAAACTTACCAAATTGTAGTATTTAGTAAATACTTATTAAACTTTTTGATTATTGTAATCGGATCTAAATAGAACTTCACCTCCTAAAATTAATTTATCTAATGGCGAAGGATCATCTAAAAGATCTATGTCATTAATATTTTGTACTTTTAAAGTAATAAAACTTTCTTCTTAAATAAAAAAATTTTTGTATTAATTTTACAAAAGGATTTATAACATTTTAGCGGCATAAAAATAATAACCTGTTCTTCCATTTCTCCCGTAGTTTGTAATTTGCACCCTCTTTTAAAATATGCATTTTAATTCATAATTATATCCCGTTTATTTTTCCTGTTAGTTACGGAGACCACATATTTATTTTGATTATTGTAAACTGTATTGTAAAATGTAAATATAAATATACATTTTCTATTCTCTTATTATATCCATGCATTTTGTAATTGCATTAAAATCAATAACATTTAAATTTGATGTATTTTTCGGATATCAAATTCTGCTAAATTATTAATTTGGAAAAACTTTTCAAACGTAATTCATATTTTATTACCACTGTTAAAATTTGAATTTTCTTTTGCCATTACTGTTTATAATAGAATTATCTTAAAAAATCCAATAATTAATGTATTTAATTTTTATCCCATTGTATATATCATATGGATATTTGGAAAAGTGTATGATATACTTGATTATAATTTATAACTTTGCATCTGCATTTAAAAATTTCATATTTTTTATCAGTAATCAGTAAACTAATACAGATTCTTCAAGTTATATCCACAACATGTTTTTACGCACTGAAAAATGCATATATTATCTATGCTTGAAAAAACATAAAGAAATATATATCACATAATTTTCCGCCACCGACGAATCTAAGATTACAGGATTGGAGGCTACATATGTATATATAAATACCCTTTACATATATATATAAATTTTCTCTCTATTGAAATATACTCACGCACACGCAGACACATACACACACACACATATTTCTACAAAATATATATATTGGAGATTTTAAAATTAAGAATTGTAACCTGAGTAAATAAGTTTTAAAGATTATTTTGAACAAAAGTTGTATGTAATGTTTTTAAAAAAAAATCAATAGATTTTGAGATAAATGGCTTTGAAAATAGCAATTTTTTTTTAAAAATTGAAAAATTTCCATTTTTTATGGTGGAATAACTTTTGAGATGTGAGGAATGTTTCTTTGGCTTGTGAAGATCAATAAATTCATTTATCATGTAACTTGGAATAACTTTTGGTTAAATTATTTTTAACACCTCAACACTTTTTTCTATTTTCTGGCAGTTATTTCCAGCCTGTTCTCAAAATTTGGTGCGATTTAAAATTTTCATGATACCACTTGACATGAAATAGTCCATATATATATATATATATATATATTTATAAATTTTATAATCATATATATATACCCCATATATATATATCTCTCTATAATATATAAATATTTCGCCGCCGCCGCCGCCGCCGCCGCCGTGTCTAAGAATTCAGAATTCAACATATATATATATGTTTTATATATATATGTCATATATATGTTATATATATATATGTTATATATATATGTTATATATATATGTTATATATATATGTCATATATATATGTTATATATATATGTCATGTATATGATATATATATATGTCATATATATATGTGTGTGTGTGCATGTTTGTATGTGTGTGTGTGTATTTGTGTGTGTGCGTGCGTGTGTGTGCTTGTGTGTGCGTGTGCGTGCGTGCGTGTGTGTGTGTGTACGTGTGTGTTTGTGTGTGAGTGTGTGTATGTGTGTGTGTGTGTGTGTGAGTGTGTGTGTGTGTGATCATACACTTTTCCAAATATCCATATGTGATATATACAATGGGTTAAAAATTAAATACATTAATTATTGCATTTTTAAGATAATTCATAACTTTTTACAGAACTGAAGGCCATAAAAATGCTACAGACTATTTGAAAGGTATTGCTCCAAGCTTTCTTTCAAACTTTTGGATAAAAAATCAATTGTAGCGCACTTACACTTTTTTTAAGTTGAATATTGGCATGTATTTTATATAAAATTTACATTGAAATTAGAAATTCTAACCCAGAAGTGTGTGTGTGTATGTGTGTGCGTGTGTGTGTGTACGTGTTATTTGTTTTTTTCAAGAATAGATAATATATGTATTTTTCCGTGCGCAAAAAAAAGTGAATATAACTTGAAAGAATGTGTATTAGTTTACTTATTCCTGATAAAACTCATAAAATAAAAACGGACCTAAAATTTAATGTAATGTTTTTAAAAATATGCACAATTTTACGAAGATAAAATAAATATTAATCAAGTATAACATACACTTTTCCAAATATCTATATGTGAAATATACAATAAATTAAAAATTAATACATTAATTATTGCATTTTTAAGATAATTCTATTATAAACAGTAATGGCAAAAGAAAATTCAAATTTTAACAGAGGCAATATAAAATACGAATTACATTTCAAAAGTTTTTCGAAAATTATTATTTTAGTAGTTTTTAATTTAAATATTATTCAAATCAAATTTAAAAATTGTTTGGAGATTACGTATATTTATATAAAACAATATTTTAAATAAACAAGTATGTATTATTAGATACAAAAGGTTATTTAAGGAATGCCTTTGTTTATAATAATTAAAATAAATATATGGGCTCTGTAACTAAAGGGAAAAATAAATTGGATATAATTATGGATTAAAACGCAAATTTTGAAAGCGGGTGCAAATTACGATTTACGGGAGAAATGGAAGAAACAGGTTTTTATTTATATACCGCTAAAATGTTATAAATAATTCTTTAAAGCTAATACAAAAATTAATTTAATTAAGGAGAAAGTTTTATTACTCTTAAAGCATAAAATATTAATGACATGTAGAACTCTTGGCGATGACTTAAATAAATTAATTTTAGGAGGTAAAGTTCTATTAAATCCGTTTCAAATAATCTAAAATTTTAATAGGTTTTTACTAAATACTACAATGAAGTATATGCACTTTACTATTTTTGGTAAGTTAATTGTTCATTACCATATATATGGGCTATTTCACATCAGTAGTACGATGAAAATTTGAAATCACTCCAAATTTTGTGAACAGACTGGAAATATCTTCCAGAAGATAGAAAAAAAATTTGAGGTGTTAAAAATAATTTGCCTAAGAGTTATTCCACCATGAAAAATGGAAATTTTTCAATTTTTTAGAGAAATTATTATTTTCAAAGCTATTTATCTCAAAATCTATTGATTTTTTTAAAAATACATTATAAACAACTTTTGTTCAAAATAATCTTTAGAACTTATCTACTTGGGTTACAATTCCTGATTTTAAAATCTCGAAGAGATAGAACGCCCGGAAATATTGAATATCAAAACAGGCGACCACGCCACAATCGATTTTGATCTAACACCGCTCAAAAGATCACATTTTTTGAACACACAAACACCAAATTTTTTTAAAAATTTAAATGGGTAATACCATGTTAATTTTTGTGAATTTTTTGTCTTTCTTTAAATTATCATAACTTTTTACGGAATTGAAGGTCATAAAAAGCTACAGACTATTTGAAAGGTATTGCTCCAAGCTTTCTTTTAGACCTTTGGATAAAAAAATCAATTGCGGCGAACTTACACTTTTTTAAGTTGAATATTGACATGTAGTTTATGTAACATTGACCTTAAGATTAGAAATTCTAACCCAGAAGGATAAATTCTACACATAATTAGCAACGAATATTTGTATAGTAAAAGTTGATAGATTTTGAGTTAAATAGCGATAAACCCAGGCATAACTTACAACAGCGGTCTTGGCCGATAAGCTAACCCAAGCCATTCGAAAGCTCGCGAAAAATGTGAACTTTTGAGAGGTGTTAGATTAAAATCGATTATGGTGTGGTAGCCGTTTTTGGATATTCAATATGTCCGGGTAATATTTATATAATATATATATATATATATATATTTTAAAATTGTTTTTTCAAGAATACATAATATATGTATTTTTTCCGTGCGCAAAAAAAAGTTGTGAACATAACTTGAAAGAATGTGTATTTGTCTACTCATTCTTCATAAAACTCATAAAATTTTTAAACGTATACCCAATAATAATAACGGATCTAAAATGCAATGTAATGCTTTAAATACAGATGCAAAATTGTTTGAAGATTAAATAAATATTAATCAAGTATAACATACACTTTTCCAAATATCTATATGTGAAATATACAATAAGTTAAAAATTAAATATATTAATTATTGCATTTTTAAGATAATTCTATTATAAACAGTATAGGCAAAAGAAAATTCAAATTTTAACAGTGGCAATATAAAATACGAATTACATTTGAATAGATTTTCAAAAACTATTAATTTAGGAGCATTTAATTTAAATATTTTTTAAATTAATATTTCAAAATTGTATGGATATATAAGTGTGTAGATAATTTATATTTATATAACACAATATTTTAAATAAACAAGTATGTATTTATTAGAAATAGAAGGATATTTAAGAAATGAATTTGTTTATAATAATCAAAATAAATATTTGGGCTCTGCATAGTAAAAATAAATTGGATATAATTATGGATTAAAACGCAAATTTTGAAATAGAGTGCAAATTACGAATCACGGGAGAAATGGAAGAAACAGGTTTTTATTTATATAGCGCTAAAATTTTATAAATAATTCTTTAAAAATAATACAAAAATTAATTTAATGAAGAAGAAAGTTTTATTACTATTAAAGTACAAAATATTAATGACATAGAACTTTTGGCGATGATCGTTCGTCATTAAATAAATTAATTTTAGAAGGTGAATTTCTATTTATAACGGTTTAAAATAA
This sequence comes from Theocolax elegans, assembly GCA_026168455.1. Taxonomy (NCBI): domain Eukaryota; kingdom Metazoa; phylum Arthropoda; class Insecta; order Hymenoptera; family Cerocephalidae; genus Theocolax; species Theocolax elegans. The sequence goes on along the minus strand of CM047431.1, from coordinate 37,521,244 downwards.
TCCAAAATGTTAATAAGTTGTTAACTAAAATACTACAATTTAGTAGGTATATGTACTTTACTATTTTTGGTAAGTTAATTTTTCATTATCATTTATAATTATTAAAATATAAATTTAAGCTTTATAAGAATTCATATAGTTTAATATTTACAGTTAACATTTAATATGTCTATTTTTTTATTATTTTTATTCTGATTTCATTACACTAAATTTTGGTAAACTTTTATTTATAAATTATAATAACTATAGCAATACCTCCAAGGTGTTGTATGAATCTGTTTAATTTTTAAGGTGTCCATGGTAGTGAAAAAATAATACAATTTAAAACATTATTTTAAATAAATTAATTACGAAAAACCTTTTTCGAAATTAAAAATAGGGGGTTGGCGCGCGAAGCGCGCAGGGGGGCGAAGCCCCCCTAGTATATATATATATATATACCCCATATATATATATATATGGGAGATTCCATGTGAAGTGATCCAGTTAAAAAATAGAATTTTGTTTTAATGTATGGAATCAGTAAAAAACTACTTGAATAGAGTGTAGCTAAATTTGTAGACCTGAATTTCAATTAGTACCAGAGTTGTAGCCAATCAAAAAATCGAATTTTTTGAAAAAATTGACTTTTTGGCAATGTTTATCACTTAATAACTCAAAATCAAACAATTTTTTCTTATATACATTAAATTTGAAAAAGTTTATTAATTTCAAGAAGAATCAGTTCAAATATTTCATTTATTTTATTTTAAAACTTTGAATATAGTTATAATCAATAAAAACCTTTATAGTAAAAAAAAGGGTTATACGATCAAAAATATTTTATCCATCCAAGAATCTAATTCATCGATGATTAATTACCTTCAAAATGGTGCAAAGTTTGAGTGCGGCAGAGCATTTCAGACAAAGTTATGGTGTTTTTAGGCAAATTTCTTAAAAAAAGAGAGCGAAAGCATTTTTATGAAGAAAACAAACTAACCGTATACTTGCATTCAAACAATATGGCACTATTATTCCTCAATATTACTAAAATATACTATTTATTGTTAGTCACAGATACATTCTAATCTCTAAGTTGCTTATAAACACAAAACAGTAGGTATAAGCAGTTATACCTGTTATATAATTGGATAAATACCTGAAACTTTTTATAATTCCAATAAATCCAATTATATAACAGGTATAACTAAAAGTATCAGACTTAAATAACAACTAAATAAAAGTATCAGTAACTAACAATAAATAGTATATTTTAGTAATATTGAGGAATAATAGTGCCATATTGTTTGAATGCAAGTATATGGTTACTCTGTTTTTTTCATAAAATGCATTTGCTCACCTTTTTTAAGAAATTTGCCTAAAAGCACCATAACTTTGTCTAAAATGCTCTGCCGCACTCAAACTTTGCATTATTTTGAAGGTAATTAATCATCGATGAATTAGATTTTTGGATGGATAAAATATTTTTGATCGTACAACCCTTTTTTTTACTATAAAGGTTTTTATTGATTATAACTATATTCAAAGTTTTAAAATAAAATAATGAAATATTTGAACTGATTCTTCTTGAAATTAATAAACTTTTTCAAATTTAATGTATATAAGAAAAAATTGTTAGATTTTGAGTTATTAAGTGATAAACATGGCCAAAAAGTCAATTTTTTCAAAAAATTCGATTTTTTGATTGGCTACAACTCTGGTACTAATTGAAATTCAGGTCTAAAAATTTAGTTACACTCTATTCAAGTAGTTTTTTACTGATTCCATACATTAAAACAAAATTCTATTTTTTAACTGGATCACTTCACATGGAATCTCCCATATATATATATATATATGGGGTATTCCACGTGAAGTGGTCCGATCAAAATTTTAAAATGCACCAAATTTTGGGTACACTTTGCAAATGTTTTTCAGAATACAGAAACAAATTTTTAGGTCCTGGAATCTATTTGCTCAAAAGTTATTCTAACCTCAAAAAGTGAATTTTTCCATATTTTTTTCAACACCAGCTGGGTTTACCGCTATATAACTCAAAATCTATCAACTTTTACTATAGAACATTATATGTAACATTCGTTGCTAATTATATCTAGAATTTATTCTTCTGGGTTAGAATTTCTAATCTCAAGGTCAATGTTACATAAACTACATGTCAATATTCAACTTGAAAAAAGTGCAAGTGCGCCACCTTTGATTTTTTCATCCAAAAGTCTAAAAGAATGCTTGGAGCAATACCTTTCAAATGGTCTGTAGCATTTTTATGGCCTCCAATTCTGTAAAAAGTTATGACAATTTAAAGAAACACGAAATTTTTTTAAAAATTTAAATGGGAATTACCATGTTAATTTTTGTGAATTTTTTGTCTTTCTTTAAATTGTCATGACTTTTTACAGAATTGGAGGCCATAAAAATGCTACAGACCATTTGAAAGGTATTGCTTCAAGCTTTCTTTTAGACTTTTGGATGAAAAAATCAAAGGTGGCGCACTTGCACTTTTTTCAAGTTGAATATTGACATGTAGTTTATGTAACATTGACCTTGAGATTAGAAATTCTAACCCAGAGGAATAAATTCAAGATATAATTAGCAACGAATGTTACATATAATGTTCTATAGTAAAAGTTGATAGATTTTGAGTTATATAGCGGTAAACCCAGCTGGTGTTGAAAAAAATATGGAAAAATTCACTTTTTGAGGTTAGAATAAATTTTGAGCAAATAGAGTCCAGTACCTAAAAATTTTTTTCTGTATTCTGAAAAACATTTGCAAAGTGTACCCAAAATTTAGTGCATTTTAAAATTTTGATCGGACCACTTCACGTGGAATACCCCATATATATATATATATAAACCGCTGTCAATTAATTGGCACGTAGCTTTCTCAAATTAACGTGCCAATCTTATACCTAATATATTACTTAAATATATATTATTACTTAATTATATACAACAAAATGTTATAAAATTTATAAAAATATTATTCTTTTCTGATTGAAACTTATACAGCTAATTATAGCTAGCTAAAAAGAAATAATGTATTTGTGTAATAAAAAATGTACACATTTATATGAAAGATGTAACAAAAAAATTGATTAAAATAGAAAAATAAAGGTCATTTCGTCAATTCTCAATTAATATTATTCATCATCTTCTGTTTCAAATATTCCAAGAATTTTTCTTCATTATAAGAAAAATGTGTACAATCAAATTAAATTTTTCATCAACTGGCATAGAAGAATTTAGATGGCATCAATTAAAATATAAAAAATTATCTATTTTTTACTTTTCTTTAAATTTTTTAAAAACATTTTCTTCCAAAAATGCTATAAAGATATTATACTGAACACATAATTATCAATGACAGCGATGTTTATACATAATAAGAAAATTCTATTTAATTAGATCTCATTTTTTGCAAATGACAAAATTTTTTGATGATATCAATTAAAAATATAAAACATTATCTTTTCTTACTGTTCTAAAAACATTTTCTTTCAAAAATATGGTCAGTTCCACATTAGACTACTTTATGAGTAAACAAAATTTTAATAAAAATTAGATTTTAGATTATAATTTTTTTCTCAAAAACTAATCCATGAAAGATTTTGAAATTTTTACACAATTTTTTTCAACATATTTGATTAATTATTTTCTGAGATATAAGCAATGAAACACGTTGTACAAAAATATGTAATACTTAATAACTTGGATAATATGATATTTTGAGCTGGAAAACAATAGGGATCGAAACTACCAAAAATACTATTCTTTCCCAAAAATTCACTAGGATTAAATGTTTTTTATTCCTGAAAACATTCGACATAAGAAACCCAATTTTTTCACATTTTAATTTTTTAAATCAAAACTAATCGATATAATTACTTGAAATGTTTACAGTTTATGGCCATTAGATGGTTCTGTCATCATAAATTTTTTCAGCACATTTGACTGATTAATTTCTAAATTATAAAATATTAAAAAAAAAATTTTTTTAATTAACAAGTAAACTAAGAGGTAATGTCAATCCAAAATCGAGCAGATAGATTTTTTTATTCTTTATAAAGTACATTTGGTCCAATTAAAATAATTAATAATATCCAAATTTTTGAAAAATGAATGTTTTAATTTCGATCCCTGACATGTTAAAACGTACATATAACATATTTCTAGCTTATCGAAAAATTTTACTATTATAAAGCTTCCTCTATGAGAAAGCAATATATGTGTAGTAATTTTTAGAATTTTGACACTGTAATTTCATTACTAATATATGTTTATTTCTTTTTATTAACGACTCCGTCTCTATTTTTAGGACTGCTACGTTTTGAAAAATCTCGAGACACCGACGGGTTCGAAGCCGATCTAAGTGCCAAGACTCAACTTGTAACCGAATTGTACCAGTTGAAAGTTCGTACGATACCGGGAAATGGTTTGTTCGAAGCGAGTATTACAAGAGATGTCGAGAAAAATATATTTTTTACTAAGGTTCGTATATCAATATTTTAAATTTCCCGCAGTATTGTTTTTTGTTTTTTACAAATATTAATATTCGACATATACACTTTTTTATATGATGCAATTTGCTCGAAACTTTCCATGTTGATTAAGCACAATTTTAAGGTGGCTCAAGCGCGGTTAAATTACAGCTACATTAATGCCTGAAACTGTTAAATAATTTCCGACTTTCGAAGTCGCTTAAATCATGGCTTAACGCAATGCTGATTTTTCTTCTAAATAGTTTTGGAATTATATTTTCGAATACCGCCGTGAAAATCGATCTATCTCGTTTAAAAAAAAGTTATGTTTTTTTAAATAAAAAAAAATGCAAAATAATTGTTCCTCCTTTATTATAAAAAATTCTTTTAAAACAAAAAATAAGTAGAAGTCGTACAGTTTAAGTTTTAACCTTACATTTTTCGATTTTTATTCTCAGACAGTTAAAAAATTTGATTTCAAGGCGAATATACGAAAAAATAGTTAACTTTGTTCAATTTCTGCTATTTGCTTCATATATTTGCGTTAAAATCTGATTTTCGGTATTCGAAATAATAGCTTCAAAACTATTTTGAAAAAAATCAGCATTATATACTTATGCGTAAAATAAGGACAGCAAAAGTCTGAACATTTTTTAGCATTTTCCGGCGTTAATGGGTTAATAAGTTATTGTTTCAAATTGTACAAGTTTCTAAATTGTTCTTCAAAAACACTTGAAAATTTCAAGGGCAACTGATAAAACAAACACCTTTTTCCTCTCTTCTTTTATTTTTTCAGTCGATAACCCATACCTTTTTCTTTAACGTAAACATAATCTTTACAATCAAATCAGCAACTGTATGTGTTTCCGTATACTAAAAGTCACTTTTTTAAGAAAATAATAACTCTTTATACCATTCTCTAATATTTTATCTCATCATTCTCATTTATATACAAAAAACTACACAGTTCTTGAAACCAATGAAAACTAAAATATCTTCTCCGACATTTTTCAGTAATTTTTATATATCAACCCGCTCCTAAAATAATATCGCTTATACAGTCATAAAAAGAGAAAGTGAGAGAAAAGTGTCCATACACACATAGCATTAAAACGAGTACAAGTAAATTATATTTATCCTCTTTATTTTCCAGATATCGGATGTAAGTAGGATAACAAATATGGTACGCAGCGAGATGTGTGGAGCACCACCTGTTCCATTTACGAAAATATTGTTACTGCAAGGACTGACCGAACTAATTAAATCTCCCGGAATCCCAAAGTGTCAAACGGATATTGTGATAACACACACGCACACACACACACACACACACACACACAAACAAACAAACAAAAACAAACAAACGAGTGTTTCAAAATTACGTGACATATCACGATGTTGCAAATTGATCAAACGGTCGCTATCAGTGATATTTGTACGTATAAGAAAAACTGCTGAAAACCGGGAAATGGTTTGTTCGAAGCGAGTATTACAAGAGATGTCGAGAAAAATATATTTTTTACTAAGGTTCGTATATCAATATTTTAAATTTCCCGCAGTATTGTTTTTTGTTTTTTACAAATATTAATATTCGACATATACACTTTTTTATATGATGCAATTTGCTCGAAACTTTCCATGTTGATTAAGCACAATTTTAAGGTGGCTCAAGCGCGGTTAAATTACAGCTACATTAATGCCTGAAACTGCTAAATAATTTCCGACTTTCGAAGTCGCTTAAATCATGGCTTAACGCAATGCTGATTTTTCTTCTAAATAGTTTTGGAATTATATTTTCGAATACCGCCGTGAAAATCGATCTATCTCGTTTAAAAAAAAGTTATGTTTTTTTAAATAAAAAAAAATGCAAAATAATTGTTCCTCCTTTATTATAAAAAATTCTTTTAAAACAAAAAATAAGTAGAAGTCGTACAGTTTAAGTTTTAACCTTACATTTTTCGATTTTTATTCTCAGACAGTTAAAAAATTTGATTTCAAGGCGAATATACGAAAAAATAGTTAACTTTGTTCAATTTCTGCTATTTGCTTCATATATTTGCATTAAAATCAAATTTTCGGTATTCGAAATAATAGCTTCAAAACTATTTTGAAAAAAATCAGCATTATATACTTATGCGTAAAATAAGGACAGCAAAAGTCTGAACATTTTTTAGCATTTTCCGACGTTAATGAGTTAATAAGTTATTGTTTCAAGTTGTTCTTCAAAAACACTTTGAAAATTTCAAGGGCAACTGATAAAACAAACACCTTTTTCCTCTCTTTTTCATTCTTTCACAGGTTTCAGTAATTTTTATATCAACCCGCTCCTAAAATAATATCGCTTATACAGTCAAAAAAAGAGAAAGTGAGAGAAAAGTGTCCATACACACATAGCATTAAAACGAGTACAAGCAAATTAATATTTATCCTCTTTATTTTCCAGATATCGGATGTAAGTAGGATAAACAAATATGGTACGCAAGCGAGATGTGTGGAGCACCACCTGTTCCATTTACGAAAATATTGTTACTGCAAGGACTGACCGAACTAATTAAATCTCCCGGAATCCCAAAGTGTCAAACGGATATTGTGATAACACACACACACGCACACACACACACACACAAACAAACAAACAAACGAGTGTTTCAAAAATTACGTGACATATCACGATGTTGCAAAATGATCAAACGGTCGCTATCGGTGATATTTGTACGTATAAGAAAAACTGCTGAAAACCGGGTGTATCAAAATGTGTCAAGTCCAACGAGATATATATGTATATAATATATTGATATGGGTTAATGATATACACGTACATAGGAGGTTTATACGGACATATCGTTATCGCGTATATTGGGAGTTCTTTTTGATCAATGCATATCTCTCTAGTCTATAATGTCTGCACAAATTCTCAATGATAAAGATTTATATATATATATATATATATGTACATAATAATCTCCTCTTGTTACATTGTCCAGACAATTATCTTATTTTTTCCATTTTTTGTTTCATTACACATGCTGCCCGACGATTACGATTAAACAGTTCGATTGCAACGACACGCCTCCGACTAGTGTATGGTATCGCAAATTAAAAGAATACGCGTTCTCTCTTGCGGACAATTCAACAATTATTGTACTTTACGTCGAGGAGAAAATTAATAACTCTTTCAATATAGTTTAGTAGTTACACGACAAAAAGAAAACAAAGTATTAAACGTTGACAATATATACGTGAAAGAATGTAATATTTATCGCGAGAAATCACTGTGTAATATATACGATAAGACGCACTAGTCAAATTTATTCGTGTCGGCAATAAGTTGCAATATTCTCACGTTTGAACTCCTATATATATTATTGTACATTGAAATTATTTGTATACACACGTATAAATCAGTTAATTATATAGGCAAAATACAAAAAAAAATTAAACGCCAAAAATATACCGCGAATAGGCCAAAAAATAAAAAAAAATATAAAAAATTCTTATGCAGTATACAATAATAGAAGACGCCTAATTGTTTTTATTATATATATTTGTACATATTTTAATTAAATCGGTCACTATTACGGATTAGTGAATTCCCGTTAATTAAATAGTAAATATTCATTGTCTAATAGTGAGAATATTCATTTCAAGGGACATGCCTGAGCTAAAATTGAAAAAAGTTTATTTAATTTTAACAATTAATAATTTGTTTCATAAGAATTAAAAGCATTTTTTAATTTTTTTAAACAAATTATATTATTATTAACTGTTATGTTAAATTTTTTGATCAATTTGTATGTAACATAACTAATTTAATTAATTATGACACTCAGTACTCTCATTTTTAGGGACGACCGCTACACGGGAGAGCCTTACATTTTCATCATTGCGAAATGTGTGATGCATCAAAATATACTAGATAATGGGTTGAAACAGAAATTTATGCGTATTAGAACTGGTTTGAGGCTCACCCTAAAATGTATGTATGGATGTATTGTATGTATGTATGAAATCATGTATCTAAGATAAGTCAGTCAATTTTTGACCGATTTACCTGAGATTTAGAGGGTAACTTCGTCATAATGTAATTAGATAATGGTCCTATTTCCAGATTTATAGCACTGAAACACTTTATGTTATGGCACTATTTTTAATTGCTCAGAAACGGTTATGTAGCATTATCTTAAAATGTATTAATCCTACATAAAAAATTTATACGGACGAAATGTTCCTCTGAAAATAACAAAACTTTTTTCTATTTTACACTTTACACCTAGAACAATATTTTCAAAGATAAAAAGAAAAACGGTCAAAATAACGAAAATAGTATAAAAATCACGTTTTATCACAATAAAATTAAATATATCGCAGTGCGTGTGAATTGTGACATGATTCGAAGGCGAAGATGATAAGCACATAATTTGAAGTCATGTTTTTATTTCTATCTCTTATGAAGTATATTATATTTTGTATTAGGCCAAAAATCCCAAGCTTTGTGAAAGTTAATAAAAGTTGAATTGTTGTGTCATGTATTTTACCCAATACTCACAAATGATGGGAGCGCGATACACAAATTTTAAAAAAATTGAAAAATTATATAAAAAACAGCTAAATAATTTTTTTTAAATAAACATTTAGACTTTCACTGAAATTCTGTTCCACTCAAGTGGATTAAAATTATATTTAAAAGTAACTGTTAAAATTTCAGAATTAATTATGATAATTATGTTATAAATAAAATAGCTAGAAAAAATTATATGTTTACAATCATTATGAAAAAACTTATCAATTGTTAATATTGAATAGTTCTTTTTCAATTTTAACCCAGGCTTGTCCACTTAATTACATTATTTAATGTTTACTATTTAGTGATAGTGATTGATTTGTCACTGCGTATTCAGATGAAACTGAAGTTAGTAGCCAGATATCAGCGGTTCTCAACGAAACCTTTTTTTATATTTGTCCCTTTTAAACGATGCAAAATAACAAACAAGACATGTAACTCTATCTGGCTACTGCTATCTGGCTGCTAATTTCAGTTTCATCGTAATTAGTAAATATAAACAAATTTATATTTACATAGTATAGGGGGATGGGTCGGTAATTTTCGATTGCGTTACAATATGGTGAGGACGTGGAGAAGAAATCGAATAAAGTAAAAAGGAGCGCTACCTCAGTCACACATACACACACACACATATATATAATTTACTGCAACAGTATTAATCAAATTTATACGAGCAATAGTCCATTAGACGGTTAATGTCGACAAATTGATTTCGCGTCAATTGAAATTTATCTAAGTATTTAGAAAAAGAATATAGGAAAAAAAAAATTTATTACAAATATATAAAACTAGATTTATTTAGCAATGACTAATATTATGTAGCAAATGAATTAGCTGACATTTGGTTTATTATTATTATTATAATACATGATATTTAGAATTAATTATTTTTTGTCGATTTGTTACCGACCGGGCGATAAATGTCAATTTAGGCACTTCTCTGAAATGTAAAACCTATACATTCCAACTGCACTTTTAAAACTGTATGCACGAAAAATATACGGATTTTTAATTAATAAATAATAAATAAATGAATAAATAAATAAATAAACAAATAAGTTTGCTTAATAATAATATCTAATGTTTCCATATTTCGCTAATTAAATATAAATACTCTTCTTTGTTGAATATATATACATGTATTAATAAAAATAATCTTATCTCGCTCGGTCGCTAAAAATCAGATCGCCGTTATAAGCATCTTTTCACGTTATTAATTTTCATCACCTATATACGTAATAAAAATATGAAATATTTAAATTCTTTAAACATTGCTTCTGTGTATATACATCGGAAGTTTAGGAAGATAATAGAATATAATTATAATTACTAAAACGATTTAGTTGAATAGTTTTGTATATTTTAGGTATATACGAAGGCAAGATAGTAATTAACGCAGCATCTAAATATATATACACAAAATGTACTTTTCTTTTTACACATCACATCAAATATATATTGTAACGTGTGGATACACTCCACGACGATTCGTATATAATAATTTGTTCCAATTAAAATTTCTTAATTGTTAAGACTGCTGACAATTCGGGGTCAGCAAGCGATGCCACGCGCCTTCGCAACTCGATCGCTTGAGTAATGTAATGCGAAGCGCGAGAATCAGCTGTCGCCCCACCGAACACCCACAAAAGGAGATCATAATTTACGTTTAAAAGAACATCGAAAATATACAAGAAGAGCATCAGTTATATTACAAGGAATTAACGCGGAATCTACGCCCGACAACGTGAGGTTCAGGAGACACGGTCCTGGGGCATCTCTCCCTACGGCCTTACATATACAACCGCGATCAACCTACGTAACAGGGACTCTATTTCTGATTAATAAATTTATTAGTATCATTCAAAAATGTTACCTTTCATTCGTTCAGTTTGACTTCACGCCCTTACTCGTACAAGTAATTTGACGAGCCACGGTACCCGCGAAGATTCCTTCGACTCGTGAGAATATATATATATATAACGTCCCGAAGGAAAAATATATCAATACTTTACGGCCTTTCTATTGTATAAAATGCATACATAAGCCTAAAATGAATAAAGACAAATTTTACAGTGTGGTATACTTTCCTTCTATTTGATAAAATTTTCATGTTAATAAAATTCCAGTCGCCAACTATATACCGCTTAACTGTTATATATACATATATAAATTTTATTATCCTTTGGACGAACAATTCCTACATACGTATTATAAATATATGTGTAAAAAGTCAAATAAACAGGTTGTATTTTTCTGAATAACGTAGCGATTTTAACTGAAAGTAAATAAAATTTTGTAGGTGGAATTATTTCAAAAGTCATACTGTATATGAAAATGTTATATTATATACGCGTATATTGCATATACCTTTGTGTGTGTGTATACACACACACACACATATACATATATGTAAAATGAATTAGTACGATTTACGTATATATATATGTATACACACTCGTATGCCAATTTTTACATTGTACTGCTGAGATATAGGTACTGTATAAAAGAGAAAAGCAAAAGAAATTTAAGATTATTCAATAAATTATGAATATTTGACTTATTAATTTGCTTCGTGTGTATTTCATTGCATCCTTTATATAATATTATATAAGACCGTATGAATCAATATTATAGGGAAATTTGAATGGAGGTTCAAAAATTCTATATGCTTATTTATAAATATCGATTTTTCCATCAATTGTTCATTTTATTTTGTTTATGAATTACATTTACAAAAGAACATACAGCTGTAAATCTTATAAAGTCTAAAAATCGATGCTAGAATGTGTAAATTGGTAACGTTAAACTTTAAAATAAGATGAAAAGCTTAAAATTACATTTTTCACCCTGATCATCTAAAAAGTTTACTTCATTGAACTCTACGAAAGGAGTGAAATTGCATCTTTCTATCTGATCATCTAAAAAGGCTACTCATTAACCTTTACGAGTGGAGTAAAATTGTATTTTATTCCTTCGATCACTTTATTCCCTGTAGACTCACCGCACTTTCTATAGACTCATTTTATTGTCCTTAGACCCATTTTATTCATCGTAGTCACATTTTATTCATTGTAGACTTACTTTTTTCTTTTGAACACCAGTTTAGCTTTTTCCTACAAATCCATCCACGTTATATTAAAATTTTATACTGTCAAAATGACGATTTAAGTATAAATTATGTTATATTTTGTTAAATAGTTTGTAAAATTTATTTTTTTTAATTCAATATGATCGCGGCACCCAAAGGAATAATTAGACATAGTGTTTGACTTTTTTTATAGGTATTTAATTAATTTTTTATTGGTTTTAAAGTTTAAGTCTGAGCGTACGTACGTACGTCCGTACGTCCATACGTCCGTACGTCCGTACATCCGTACAGGCGGCTTTTTATTTTTTAACTCTTCTTATAACTCTCTTGGATTTTCGAAAAAATGAATTTTTTTTTAATGAAAGTGATCGCGGAACCACACGCATTAATTAGAAATAGTGTTTAACTTTTTTATGGGTGTTTAATTACTTTTTTATTTACTTTTTTTAATTTTTTATAGTCGATTAGTTATAACTGAAGATAACATTAAGGACTGGACATCATCAACAAATATATGGGAATATTTAAAATATAAGGGAATATTTTTTTTTTTATTTCGTAATATGCCTTCCAGTAGATGATGCCCCGTCGACCTGGATGGTAACAGTAGGGACCATGACATCTTCTACAGGAAGAAAATTTTTTTTTTTTTACGTAATAGGTCTTTCTGTAGATATTTACCCCGATAACCTGGAGGTAACATTACCGACCTGGACATGTTCTACAGGAAGAAAAATTTTTTTTTATTTCGTAATAAGTCTTTCTCTAAATGTTGCCCCGATGACCTGGAGGGTAACATTACCGACCTGGACATCTTCTACAGGAAGAAAAATTTTTTTTTTTTTGGTTTCGTAATACGCCTTCCAGTAGATGATGCCCCGTCGACCTATGGGTAACAGTAGGGACCTAGGACATCTTCTACATGAAGAAAATTTTTTTTTTTTTTTTACGTATAGGTCTTTCAGTTGTACCGACCTGGACATCTTTACAGGAAGAAAAATTTTTTTTTTTTGGTTTCGTAATATGCCTTCCAGTAGATGATGCCCCGTCGACCTATGGGTAACTGTAGGGACCTAGACATCTTCTACATGAAGAAAAATTTTTTTTTTTTTTTTACGTAATAGGACTTTCAGTTGATATTTCCCCGATGACCTGGAGGTAACATTACCGACCTGGCCATCTTCTACAGGAAGAAAATTTTTTTTTTATTCCGTAATAAGTCTTTCCTAAATGTTGCCCCAATGACCTGGAGGTAACATTACCGACCTGGACATCTTTACAGGAAGAAAAATTTTTTTTTTTTGGTTTCGTAATATGCCTTCCAGTAGATGATGCCCCGTCGACCTATGGGTAACTGTAGGGACCTAGACATCTTCTACATGAAGAAAAATTTTTTTTTTTTTTTACGTAATAGGACTTTCAGTTGATATTTCCCCGATGACCTGGAGGTAACATTACCGACCTGGCCCTCTAAATGTTGCCCCAATGACCTGGAGGTAACATTACCGACCTGGACATCTTTACAGGAAGAAAAATTTTTTTTTTTTGGTTTCGTAATATGCCTTCCAGTAGATGATGCCCCGTCGACCTATGGGTAACTGTAGGGACCTAGACATCTTCTACATGAAGAAAAATTTTTTTTTTTTTTTTACGTAATAGGACTTTCAGTTGATATTTCCCCGATGACCTGGAGGTAACATTATCGACCTGGCCATCTTCTACAGGAAGAAAATTTTTTCTTTTATTTCGTAATAAGTCTTTCTCTACATGTTGCCCTGATGACCTGGAGGTAACATTACCGACCCTCGACATCTTCTACAGGAAGAAAAATTTTTTTTTTTTTTGGTTTAGTAATAGCCCTTCCAGTAGATGATGCCCCGTCGACCTATGGGTAACAGTAGGGGACCTAAACATCTTCTACAGGAAGAAAATTGTTTTTTTATTTTTATAATGAACCTTCCAGTAGATGATGCCCTGTTGACCTGGAGGTAACATTACCGACCTAGACATCTTCCACAGGAAGAAAATTTTTTTTTTTTGGTTTCGTAATAGGCCTTCCAGTAGATGTTGCACCGTCGACGTGGAGGTAACAGTAAGGACCTGGACATCATCTACAGGAAGAAATTAATTTTTTTTTAATTTTATATAAGCTATCAATTAGATGATGCTGCGATGACCTGGATGACCTAGCTAAAATCCTCCCTCGCTCACGATCGCTCGATGAAAAATTATTTTATAATAGATAATATTAAATGAACTTAAAAAATATTTTATTATTTAACTACATTCAATTATTATTTATTAAAATGTACCCATATAGAATTATTATCATATGTATAATAATTAATGTTTATTATTATTATACGATGAATTAAAATGATAATATTAAAAAAATAGAAATTATCTATAAAAATATAAAAATAATTACTTTTGTATGAAATAGAGTTAAATTATTATTGCAATAGCAATTTTCATAAAGGAATTATTATTGATTTTTATTGTCATGTGATATGTACACATCCTTTGCAAATAATTTATTTATTTATTTAGCAGTACTTATTAATTTGTGTGTTATTGGTAATTTGGTAATAGCACTTTTTATACACTGAGTAAAATATTATAAACTATATTACAAAAAATCTATATAAAATAATCTATATTAAAAATTACTATATTGTATAGGAAAAGTGTGACATCTCAGCAATATAATAATTTTTGCTATGTTATATAGTAAAATTTAGATATACTATCTTTTAATGTCCAATATCGTAATTTTTGATATTCAATATAGTAAATTTTATTATATAAGTCAGCAAATTTTATTATTCAATCTGGTATTTTTTAAATGCGAATGTAAGGAAGTAAAAATGAATTATATTTTGTTTTTAATTAATTCGAAATAGAATGTATATATTGGGGGAATTCCATTTGTCAATTAAGTACTACAGAAGCATTTAATATTTGGAGATTTAATTATATACTATTCTTACGCAGTTGATCGCAATTTTTATTCACTCGCATATATTTATTCATTACACTTATTAGTCACTAACTTAAATATTGTTTCAATCGCTATCATTGAAATACGCTGAACGGAAGATACATTTTCGCATAATAGGTACACATTTTTGAGCATTTGCGAGAAGAACTGGAAAAATAGAAAATTTTATACACGCCACCTATTGGACGAACGGAATAATTAGAATAGCCTTAAATTAAAAAGTCGTCTCAAAACAATTGAATACTGAAAAAGAAATGAACGTATACGCGTATATAAAATATTTCTACAATACATCTTATACAAATTTTAATATATGTAGTATATATATTTAAAAAAAATCAACCAAATAATTAAATATTGATCATACATATCCACATTATATTAAAATTTTATACTGTCAAAATGACGATTTAAGTATAAATTATGTTATATTTTTTTAAATAGTTTGTAAAAATTAATTTTTTTTTATTCAATAGGATCGCGGCACCCAAAGGAATAATTAGACATAGTGTTTGACTTTTTTATAGGTATTTAATTAATTTTTTAATGGTTTTAAAGTTTAATTCTGAGCGTACGTACGTACGTCCGTACGTCCGTACAGGCAGACTTTTTATTTTTTAACTCTTCTTATATCTCTCTTGGATTTTCGAAAAAATGAATTTTATTTAATGAAAGTGATCGCGGAATCACACGGATTAATTAGTAATAGTGTTTAACTGTTTTATAGGTGCTTAATTACTTTTTTAAATGGTTTAACCTCGATTATTTAAAATGATTATTTATTTGTTTATCTCGATCAGTTACAACTGAAGTTAACATTAAGGACTGGACATCATCAACAGGAAGGGAATATTTTTTTTTAATTTCGTAATATGGGCTCCAGTAGATGATGCCCCGTCGACCTGGAGGTAACAGTAGGGACCTGGACATCTTCTACAGGAAGAAAATTTTTTTTTTTTGATATCGTAATAAGTCTCACAGTAGGAGTTGCCCTGATGACCTGGAGGTAACATTACGGACCTAGAAATCTTCTACTGGAAGAAAAATTTTGTTTTTTAATTTCGTAATATGCCTTCCAGTAGATGTTGCCCCGATGACCTGGAGGTAAAATTAGTGACCTGCACGTCATCCACAGGAAGAAAAATTTTTTTTTTATTTCGTAATAGGTCTTTCAGTTGAAGATGCCCTGTTGACCTGGAGGTAACATTACTGACCTACATATCTCCTACAGGAAGAAAAATTTTTTTTTTTGATGTCGTAATACGCCTGCCAGTAGATTATGCCCCGTCGACCTGGAGGTAACAGTAGGGACCTGGACATTTTCTACAGGAAGAAAATTTTTTTTTAAATTTCGTAATGTGCGTTCCAGTAGATGATGCCGCGATGATCTAGAGGTAACATAAGGGACCTGAACATCATCTACTATCTAGGAAAAATTTTTTTTTTGGTTTCGTAATATGCTTTCCAGTAGATGTTATCCCGTTAACCTGGAGGTAATATTAGGGACCTGGACATCATCTACAGGAAGAAAATTTTTTTTTATTTTTATAATGAACCTTCCAGTAGATGATGTCCCGATGACCTGTAGGTAACATTATGGACCTGGACATCCACTACAGGCAGAAAATATTTTTTTTTGATTCCGTAATAGGCCTTTCAGTAAATGTTGCCTCGTTAACCTGGAGGTAACATTATTGACCTGGATATCATCTTCAGGAAAAATTTTTTTTTGGTTTCGTAATAGGCTTTCCAGTAGATGTTATCCCGTTAACCTGGAGGTAACATTAGGGACCTGGACATCATCTACAGGAAGAAAATTGTTTTTTTATTTTTATAATGAACCTTCCAGTAGATTATGTCCCGATGACCTGGAGGTAACATTAGGGACCTGGATATCTACTACAAGAAGAAAATTTTTTTTTTTGATTCCGTAATAGGCCTTTCAGTAAATGTTGCCCCGTTAACCTTGAGGTAACATTAGGGACCTGGATATCTACTACAAGAAGAAAATATTTTTTTTTGATTCCGTAATAGGCCTTTCAGTAAATGTTGCCCCGTTAACCTTGAGGTAACATTAGGGACCTGGAAATCATCTCCAGAAAGAAATGATTTTTTTTAATTTCGTAATGAACCTTCCAATATATATAGTATTATTATAAATTTATGATAATTTTGTTAATAAACTAAGAGATATTAACAACGTTACTAGAATGTAGGATGTACGTAGTAGATCAATTTTCAGAAATTCAGATAAATACAGTTCATTAAGTAGATATTAAATGATATTATCCACATCCACATCCATCCACATTATATTAAAATTTTATACTGTCTAAATGACGATTTAAGTATAAATTATGTTATATATTTTAAATAGTTTATAAAAATTAATTTTTTTTAATTCAATATGATCGCGGCACCCAAAGGAATAATTTGACTTAGTGTTTGAATTTTTTATAGGTATTTAAGTAATTTTTTAATGGTTTAAAAGTTTAAGTCTGAGCGTACGTTCGTATGTCCGTACAGGCAGACTTTTTATTTTTTAACTCTTCTTATCTCTCTTGAATTTTCGAAAAAATGAATTTTTTTTAATGAAAGTATCGCGAAACCACACGGATTATTTAGAAATAATGCTTAACTTTTTTATAAAAAAACGTCGATTATTTATCTCGATTATTTATTTGCTTATATCGATCAGTTATAACTAAAGGTAACATGAAGGACTGGATATCATCAACAGGAAGGGAATATTTTTTTTTTAATTTCGTAATGTTTGTTCCAGTAGATGATGTCGCCATGATCTGGAGGCAACATAAGGGACCTGAATATCATCTACAGGAAGAAATTAATTTTTTTTTAAATTTCGTAATGTGCGTTCCAATAGATGATGTTGCGATGATCTGGAGGTAACATAAGGGACCTGGACATCATCTACAGGAAGAAATTAATTTTTTTTTAATTTCGTAATGTGCGTTACAGTAGATGATGCCGCGATGATCTGGAGGTAACATTAGGGACCTGGAAATCATCTTCAGAAAGAAATGATTTTTTTTAATTTCGTAATGTGCGTTCCAGTAGATAATAATAAAAATAATAATAAATAGTAATAAAATAATATAAATAACATAAATACCATAAATACTTCAAGTACCATAATACATAATAACATAAACTACCTAATATATAAATAGATTATAATTATATATGTATGATCAATATTTAATTATTTGGTTGAGTTTTTATATAAATTAGTTATATATATAGACAAAAATTATTAAAATTTTCATACTATATTTTGTTATTTTATAAAATTTATAAAATAAAGTTTTACAATATTTAATATGTAACGTTATAATTAATCTTACGTAAATAGCAAATTTTAATATCAAAATAACAAAAGTTCTTACATCATATATGTATAGTGAAATATATATACTACATATATTAAAATTTGTATATGTTTTGTAGAAATATTTTATATACGCGTATACGTTCATTTCTTTTTCAGTATTCAATTGTTTTGAGACGACTTTTTAATTTAAGGCTATTAAAAATTTAACGCTATATTCTAATTACTCCATTCGTCCAATAGGTGGCGTGTATAAAATTTTCTATTTTTCCAGTTCTTCTCGCAAATGCTCAAAAATGTGTCAACTAGTATATAAGAAACAACAAGATATTTAGTTATTAGATCACGCAGATCATTCTCGAGTGTTCCGCGTCGCGAGTAACATCGCTGCCGCTTACCTCCTGAATTTTGCAGCCTTACGGCTACCCTACCTACAATTAATCGGTCCTTTTCAGGACCCTAACACAAACTATTCAAACGTATTCTCCTACGCCTTACTCCTCTTCTCCATCCACTTTCCTTTCCTAAATCTCGTACATTCCTGAAAATCACCCTATTAAGCCGCCGGTCCAAGATTCCCCGAGGTTTACTTCGGTGTGCCCTCGACATGGCCTCCATGGACATGGAGACCCAGCCTACCATCGAACAACTGATGACCATCATCAACAACATCCAGGCAGCCCTAGATGAGGAGAAAGCCACATCCGTCCGTCTCCGAGAGGAAATCACTTCTCTTCGTGCTGCACGTGCCCCCGTGTACACTCCAACACCAAGTTCCATGCCGGATCATGATCTCTTCCCGCCGCTAACGCCATGCAAGCAAACTCCAACACCCACCATCAACGATGACACCGGTTTCACCAAAGTTCGCCGTAGCCGACACAAAAGGACACGCTCGAAAAGTCTTTCGCCGACTTCCAGCTCCTCTGAGGATTCTGAATTCGAATCATCCCCTGATAAGGTTAGTAAAAACGCTTCCCCCCCGCCCATAATAATTAAAAACAAAAAAATATGGCCTAAACTTCTTGCGGCCTTAACCCGAAACAAAATTGCTTTCCGCCGCGCCATTAACACCTCCGACTCCATTCGCGTCTATCCCAGCACCATCTCCGACTTTCGTTCTCTCGTGTCCCGGCTAGATAACGAAAAAATTGAATATTCCACCCACCAGCTCACGCAAGATAAAGATCTTATTGTAATCCTTCGCGGAGTCACCGAAACAATTCGTGATGAGGATATCCGCAATGAATTAGAATCCCATAAGCTTCCCGTTCGCCATATTCACCGCATGCGCAAGGGTGACCAAATCTGGCCTCTCGTTGCAGTCCACCTCGATCCCGCCTCTCCCGAGGCAAAATCTATTTTTGACCTCCAAACAATTGGAGGAATAAATATTAAAGTCGAGCCCAAACGGAAAGCTAAACTAATTCCCCAATGCCGTCGCTGCTTAAAATTCTACCACACTGCCAACTACTGTCACTCGCCCTGGGCTTGTTCCATCTGCAGTCAAAATCACGCCACTCCAGCCTGTCCCAAGATCAAAGACAAGCAGTTCGCCCCAGTTTGCTTTAACTGCAAAGGGCCTCACCGTGCCACTTACCGAGGTTGCCCGAAAGCACCCTCCAAAACCCCCGTCAGCATCCCCACTATCCCGCCACCCCTAGGCAGTCTCATTAACACTCCAACAATCAACACACCTACAACAAGCATCGCTCCACCAAAGCCTTTGCTTATAAGCTACGCCAACGCAGCTAAAACCCAACCGATCCAGCAAACAGCCCCCTCCCCTCCACCCCCTTATAATTCATGTGCCTCAACCACCACACCGACTCCCCCGGCTCAATCAATCCATCCAATACTAGCCAGTCTAATTCCAGCTCTCATCAAAATCACCAGCGAATTTACCTCAGTCCTTCAATCTCTTTCTCATGGCCCCTACACCCAATAAAAACCTTTCTCTCATCACATGGAATGCCAATGGCATACTGGCCCACAGTAAAATCCTCGAGCTTCAAGCGTTCCTCGAAAGCCGCCAAATAGATATTGCTTGCATTTCAGAAACCCACCTGGACCCAAGCAAAAAATTATACATCCCCAACTACGTCTCGATTCGTAGAGACCGTCCTAATTCCAAAGGCGGTGGCGTAGCCATCCTCATTCACCGCAAACTTCGATACAAGGCTCTCAAGTCACCAAACTCCTCTATTGAAATCCTATGCATTGAAGTATCTATGCACAACGGCCCCATTCGCATAATTGCGGCTTACGCCCCTCCTTCTACCACTATAACCTCTTCAGACCTGAGTAGCATCTTTCGCGACAACATCCCCACTGTCTGCGCTGGGGACTTTAATGCCAAGCACACAGCATGGGGTTGTGCTACAATTAATAAAATCGGCACCAATCTTCTAAGATCCTCCCTCCGCCAGCACTTTTCTATAGAAGCCCCCTCCTCCCCCACCTTCAACTCATCTAACATAGTTTTCAATCCCGAAATTCTAGATATTTTCCTCACAAAAAACGTGACCCTCCCCGTCGACCCCATCACCCTGAACGAACTCAGCTCTGACCATTACCCGGTACTTACCACCTCAAGCTATCCCGTTATAAACTCACCCAGCACCAATAAAATAGACTGGCTTCATCTTCAATATCTCCTCGAAACCTCCACACTAAAATGTTCACACCTGAACAACGTTGCTGAAATCAACCAAGCCATCGAAGCCCTCACCCACGACATCACATCAGCAACTACCAAGGCAACCACCACTTCCCCCCTCCCAAACAACTCGTTGAATCTCCCCCTCGAAATTATCGACCTTATTAAAAAGAAAAATCAAATTAGGCATCAATGGCAAAAACGCCGCCTACCATCTCTCCGCACCCAACTAAACTCCCTACAACGTGACATCCGATCCCGGTTAAACGAAATCCGAAACGCTTCTTTCAACAAATTCATTGTTGAAGCGGAAACCCATCCCAAAAACACGTGGAAGGTAATCAAAGCTCTGCGCAATCGCGCTCCCCAACTCCCAGCCTTAGTACATGAAGGAACGGCCTTCTCAGTAGACTCCGACAAAGCCAACATCTTTGCACAATCACTTCGCAATCAATGCTCTCCCCTCCCTAGCCCTCCCGATCTCGCCACATTTCACGAAGAGATTCTGAACACCGTGAGCTCCCATAATTGTCAAGATGACTCCCTCTCCCTCACTTCACCCTACGAAATAGCACTCGTTATCCGATCCCTTAAAAATAGGAAAGCACCCGGCTGTGATAACATCCGCAACAACGTCCTTAAAATCCTACCCCGCAAACATATCACCGCCTTAAACAATATCATAAACGCCATGCTCCGTCTTCGTTATTTCCCTCCTGTCTGGAAACACGCAATAGTTATCAACTTCCCCAAACCTGGTAAACCACTCAGCTCTCCCTCCAGCTATAGACCAATTATAGCCAATTATACCAAATATAGCCTTCTCAGCTCTAAGCAAAATTGCTGAGACAATAATTCTAAACCGCCTCCTATCCCACACAGATGAACATAAAATCGTTCCCGACTTCCAACATGGTTTCCGCAAACAACACGGAACATGTCACCAACTCCTCAGAGTAACCGAATTTATCGCCGCTAACCTCAATAAACGCTATCATTCCACCATGCTCCTTCTCGATGTACAACAAGCCTTCGACCGCGTTTGGCACGAAGGACTCATCTATAAACTCATCACACTTAAATTCCCTAACTACCTCATTGGGATCATCAAATCCTTCCTCTCCAACAGAACCTTCCAAGTACGAGTAGGTAGCTCTCTCTCCTCTCCTCATTTCATCACAGCGGGTGTCCCTCAAGGTGCCAAACTTTCTCCCCTTCTTTTTAACCTCTTCTGTTGCGACTTGCCCTCACAACCTCCCATAATGACTGCCCTCTACGCGGATGACATAGCCCTTCTCGATACCAACAAACAAATTGGTGCAAGCTCCTCCAAAATCAACAGATTTCTCCCCAAACTGCTTGACTGGTACCGCTCCTGGCGCTTAGCTATTAACGAAGCTAAATCAATAGCCGCCTTTTTCTCACATCGTAAAATAATTACACCACCACACTTCAAAGTTAACTCCAAACCCATCCCGTGGAGCACTTCCGCTAAATATCTAGGCGTGACACTTGACAGGAAACTCACTTGGAACCCTCACCTCCGAAACACCAAAAACAAAATTCAAGGAGCCTTCACTCAGTTGAGACCTTTCCTTTTGAACCCATCAATTACCCGGAAAACCAAGATCCGAGTCTTCAATGCTATAATTCGCAGCATCAGCACTTACGGTATAATCCCTATTTGGGGAACTTCCGTCTTCAACAAAAATAATCCCCTCAACGGCACGTATATGCGCCTACTCCGCTCCTCCCTCCGAATACCCTGGTATATAAGAAACACCCAAGTCATCCGCGAAACCGGTCTCCCCACACTTAAAAAAGCCGCCACTTTATACGCCTCCAACCTCCGCACCTCCATTGCGAACCATCCCAACCCAACGGTAAAAATCCTAAACAACCTAGTACCTAAACCAACTGACAGAGTCAAAAGACCCTGTCAACTGCTGTCTATCTAACAAATCTGTAACCGTCTCTTCTTTTCATGTTTCGCAAATAGCGCGAGTGACCCTCACTTGGTGTGGGCCCACCTTTTCTTCTACAGTTTTCATTTCTTTTATTCTTCAGGGGTCAAAGCTCTCTAGCTGGAACCCACGAGGAGGGGAAGGTTTTAGTCGGTAGGCGCTGGAATTTGCCAGCGAATCCGACACTGGCCCCAACAACATCTGGGGCCGTAAGTCCTTTGAAGATTTCCCCCCCTCCCCGTAAACAAAAAAAAAAAAAAAAAAAAAAAAAAAATTTAGTTATTATGCGAAAATGTATCTTCCGTTCAGCGTATTTCAATGATAGCGATTGAAACAATATTTAAGTTAGTGACTAATAAGTGTAATGAATAAATATATGCGAGTGAATAAAAATTGCGATCAACTGCGTAAGAATAGTATATAATTAAATCTCCAAATATTAAATGCTTCTGTAGTACTTAATTGACAAATGGAATTCCCCCAATATATACATTCTATTTCGAATTAATTAAAAACAAAATATAATTCATTTTTACTTCCTTACATTCGCATTTAAAAAATACCAGATTGAATAATAAAATTTGCTGATTTATATAATAAAAATTACTATATTGAATATCAAAAATTACGATATTGGATATTAAAAGATAGTATATCTAAATTTTACTATATAACATAGCAAAAATTATTATATTGCTGAGATGTCACACTTTTCCTATACAATATAGTAATTTTTAATATAGATTATTTTATATAGATTTTTTGTAATATAGTTTATAATATTTTACTCAGTGTATAAAAAGTGCTATTACCAAATTACCAATAACACACAAATTAATAAGTACTGCTAAATAAATAAATAAATTATTTGCAAAGGATGTGTACATATCACATGACAATAAAAATCAATAATAATTCCTTTATGAAAAGTGCTATTGCAATAATAATTAAACTCTATTTCATACAAAAATTATTATTTTTATAGATAATTTCTATTTTTTTAATATTATCATTTTAATTCATCGTATAATAATAGTAAATTCATTAATTATTATACATATGATAATAAATCTATATGGGTACAATTTAATAAATAATAATTGAATGTAGTTAAATAATAAAATATTTTTTAGTTTAATTTAATATTATCTATTAGATAATGATTTTTCAGCGAGCGAGCGTGAGCGAGTGAGGATTTTAGCTAGTATAAAATTAAATTGAATATATCAAACAATTTTACAATATTGAAAAATTTTAGAAATTAAAAAAAAATTTTTTGCCAAAAGTGACTTTATAAATGATCAGGGTGAAAAATGTTATATGCATACGATTATTCCTTTGAATGAATTACTGCCAAAGCTAAAGCGAGGAAGCAGCAACTTTTCATCCCGGGAATAAATGCCTATTTTCACTCTAATCATCTAAAAATTTTACTTTATTGAATCGTTTTTTATTATTTTTTCGTCGCTCTTTTTAAGCTCCCAATTCGGTGGTAATCAGCGACGGAGGTCATACAATGTCTTGGTGAAGAATGCACTTGTTGAAAATTCATTCCCCAGTGGTGCTCGTATCAATCGGCCGGGGCCGGGAATCGAACCTGGGACCTGATTATTAAAAAGTTCATGTTTATCGGTAACTAACAGCCATACGTTGAACTTTTTTATTTATGCAGTTAGCTTTACAAAAAAAAGTGTATATCTTTAATCCTATTAATTATGCCACTAAGCGGCTTGGTACACACAAAGTACATGTAATTTGAAGTATCTGTGATTTGTAAACTGTTTTACTGAAATTTTCCAATTCTCAAGTGACATTAACAATAGATGTTATCTAAATCTGTTAACTACGTATAACTAAAACTATTTGCTCGCATCATGTCTGTATGACAGTTTACATTCATCTGCTACCTTTAAAGATAACTAATAAGTACTTTGCAACTATAAGCTAAGATTCAAGTGAGCGTAGAGGCTTCAAACTGCTTTGATATAATTTATTAAGAAATTATTTAATTGTTTTTGACTATTAAAATTACTATAACTTGTGTTAGAGACTGAGTCCATTAATCTATCCAGCTTTATTTTCAAGCTGTTGAAATATACTTATTTTTGAGACTGATTAGATCAAAATCAATTGTGCCAAAACAAAGTTATGGGTTTTCGAAGACATGTGTTACCTTGGCCAATATCAGACTTTTAAAATTATTATTTTTAAAAATATGAACATTTTTTACATGTAATTTACAAACTTTTTTGTATTTAACATGTATCACAAAAAGTTGAAAGTTTTTGAGATAATAATTAATAAATATCTCTCTGCTCTTATTATATGTCTTTTATCAGTTTCCAACTATTTTTAATGGTTTTTATTTTTTGACCCGATCAGTTGACGTGAAATTACCCATATATGGGCATATCTCAGAAGATGGGATAATTTGGGTTTCGCATAAGGTATACTAATTAAACACTCGAAAATAAAATATTTTAATGTGCTAACAGAACAAAAAAGTTTGTTTCTATTTATAAAAGCTCTTAGAAAGGTTTAATATAAATATTTAAATCAATATTTTAATAAATTTGTCGGTTGAGAATAGAAAAATCCTAAAGATTGATTGTAACTCTTGTCGATTCTGCCCACTAATTTCATTGTAAAAGGTTCAGCACTTTATTAATAAATCTGAAATTATAGAAGAACCTTCTTTTTATCATATTAGTTGTAAAAAAATTTGTTAGAACGGTGTGCCTTCACTAGATCGAAAATGGCAGCTAAGCAAACTAGCGTTCCTTTTTTTTTAAATATGAAAATTATTCTTAAAAGTGATGTAACTTTTTAAGCATTTCTTCAATCTTAAAAATTCAAAATGGAAAATCTTCCTTTTATCAAAATAAAAAAGTTGTTTCGAAGAAAAATGATGTGCACCCGTTTTTTAAAAACATACAGTAAAGTGAAGCTTACATATCAAAGCGTGATTGGATTAAAAATTTCAGTTTTTTCTATGGCACATAAATATTTTACAATAATGTGCCTCAGTTGTAAGTATGAATAAAAGAAAACAGTTTAAGTAATTGTAAAACCAAGCGCTAAAGCCGTATATAAACATTAATTGTTTTAAATCAATATTCAAAATTCAAGAAATATACGTGTACACAAATAGATATATATACACAGTGTATATTAATAATACATCTATTTATTTTTACAAATATTTTGATTAACTCGTAGTAGTTCTATTGAAATAACAAATAATTTTTCTTTGAAATATGTTTAAAAGTATTTTAAAATATTTATAAAAGTATTTAAATTATTTATCTTGATTTTATTGCATAATTAATGAATTAAATTATGAATTTTGTAATCACTTTTCTCTTACACAATATAATTGGTCTTTTGAAAGTAAAATTTGTAAAAAGTATAAAAAGTTAGAAAATTCTGAAACAGCTAAAAAATTAATACAAAAAAAAGATCAGTTCAAATTGCAGAATCTAATACTGTACCTGAAAAGCGATTAAGCCTGTCGCAAAATTGTAAATAAAAAAAAATTTAATTTTTTATTATTTATTGTTTATGTATTGTTTATGTATTGTTAAAATTATTGCTTAAATAATGCAATGTATAATATATTTCTTGAAATATATTTATAAAAACTTACAAAAATGTATTACTTATAAAAGAAACCTGGTCCCATGCACATGGTTATTAAAAAAAAAAATTTCAGGTTTTTATCCTATAATTCGCTTAGCAATAAAAAAAATGAATCACGCGAATAGTTAATCATTTCTAACTACTTATTGAACCAATTACAGTACCTATAATCATTGGGCCACGTTGTTTAAAAAATTCATATTTTTTTTTTAATTTTCCCATCTTCTGAGATATTTCCATATATGTGTACACATAATTCAAAAAGACGGCAATGTGTCAACTAACTTTATACCTATATACGCCGCTATTTATACAATAATAGAGAGACATAATCACTCAAGTGTACAAAGTTTTATAAATAAATATTACTATTCCTATGCGTTTAAAAATTTAATGTGATTCTCAATTATTTTTTAAAGTGCTGAACAAAAATTATAATAACGTAAGGGAACGTCGATAACGTTACCCAGAACATTAGGGTTGTTTTTATTCGACTTTCACTATGTCTGTGCGGCTACCCCAAAGAATGTCAATTCGTAAGGTAAAAAAGTTATTAAACAAAATTTTTAAGATGATTTTCGGAGCAAGTAAAATAGCGTTAAAGAGATTTTTTCAAAAAAATAAATAAATAAAGATACGAAGTGAATTTTTACTTTTAAAAAGTACAAATTGATGTAATTCTTTTTTTAAGAAAGTTTGAATTCTTAAATGTTAAAAACATAACTTTTTTATTCTGGAACGTACATGTTGTAATAATTATCATTTTAAAAAATGAAAATCTTCAATTTATACTTTTCAAAGTACAAATTTGTATATTTTCTACTTTTCTCCCGTTACTTTCTGTACTATGGGATTTTTAGCGTACTGTTAATAAAAAATTAATTGTATTACATTACGTCATTCAAACGTCAAATAGTTCTCATAAAGTTTACAAAAACTTTATACTCGTCAGAAAATATTTTTAAGAATGTCAAAATATTATTAAATAAACTGTATATAGCCTTGTAACATCAAAAAGATTCGGATTAATTATTTATTTAACCAGTTAAAAAAATTACAAACATACAAAAATAGAAGAAAAGTACAGCTTGGGGAAAAACTAAAAGTTAAGGGGGTAGCATACCCGGTGGGTTTGCTGACCGAGCAAATAAAGATAATTATTACATTTATTTTAAAAAATACGCAATTTTACGTAAATCCCGAATACGCATTATGGAAAATCGTACATTTTCCATGAAAAAATTGTTTCGGGGTGTCTTTGCTGTATTGACCTGAAATGTTAAAGAAAGACTTATTATTTTATTATCTAGGCTTTTCTTTATTCGGGTTTTGCATATTTTTATAAATAAATGATATAGTTACAATCTTTGTTTGCTCGGTCGGTAACTCAACGGATTTACCACATTCTTACGTCGAAAATGCACATTATTTCAAAAATTTTTCTTGCCTAAACGATAAATTAAACAAATTTTTCCTACAGTTAAATGATTCTTTAAAAATCGTTACGTACATTCGGACGGCTTTATAAAGTGGTCAATAAACTTATAAAAACTCATAATTGTACGTCTAAAAGTTAAGAAAATTAAAAAAAAAAATAAATTAATACTTTTTCCCGATACGATTATTAAGTGCCAAGTTAGGAATACTTTTTCGTGAAAGAAATCCCTTTTTAATAATTTTTTAGTATCTCACGTAGTTGTGGCCACGTTATATACTACGCGGCATACACAAACCATTTGTAAACTGTCTTCACTTTTATTATTATTATTTTTCCAAATCTTTGTGGACATTTTAATTTATAAAGAATATTATTCATAAGGTAAATTACATTAAAATGCATTCCGGACATTTACATTATAATTTATGTTTCTCTCTCCTCCAATCTTACGCTTTATTGAAAAATCTCCCTCGAGATTTGTGCGACCTCTCAAAGTCAAGACGTTCGTAGGAAGTTAAAAAATTTTCTAGATCACCGGCACCAAGGAACATCAACAATCTAACAGTTAATTATCAGTTTAAAAAAGGATTTGGGTCAATAAATGCAAATGCAGAGCGACAATCGTTGTTTATTAAGACAAATATACAAAGGACTGGCGGCGAGTCGCTCGGTTTACCCGTCGATTCTTCGGCATTCCCGAGAAAACTTCAAGGTGATCGACCTCCATTCGGTAAAGTACAACCCGCTGAGTCGAACTGCGGGTGCAACGTTTCACTAGGCCTCGACAATTAATTTAAAAAAATTGTCCCAATCACCGATCGGACACGGATGAGACAAGAGCACCGTGGAGTCGAGGCGTCGCGAGTCGAAGGCCTCTCTCCGAGGTCCGCGCTCACGTTGTAAGTACGCGCTCGATCGCCGCAAGCGACATCTGTCTCTTCTTGAGTCTCGTCCGAGTCTGACCAGAGCAAGTAAAAACCTACCTAGTCGAAGCCATGACCGAAACTGTGACTGCACCAGCCGAGGCAGCGGCGCCCGCTAAGGCCTCGCCGAAGAAGGCGTCAGCGACGAAGAAGCCTAAGGGACCGGCGAAGCCCAAGACGCACCCGCCGGCGAGCGAGATGGTCATCGCCGCCATCACCGCCCTCAAGGACAAGAAGGGATCGTCCCTCCAGGCCATCAAGAAGTACATCGCCGCCACGTACAAGGTCGACGTAGAGAAACAATCCGTCTTCATCCGGAAGTTCCTCAAGTCCGCGGTCGAGAAGAAGACCATCGTCCAGACCAAGGGCGTCGGCGCCGCCGGATCGTTCAAGCTGGGTGGCAAGTCCGAGACCGCGAAGAAACCCGCTGCCAAGCCCAAAAAGCCAGCCGCAGCCAAGAAGACCGGAGCTGCCGCTAAAAAACCAGCTGGAGCCAAAAAACCCGCTGCGAAGAAACCAGCAGCCAAGAAGGCCCCAGCCAAACCTAAAGCGGCCAAGGCAGCCAAGCCAAAATCTCCATCGAAGGCGAAGATGAAATCGAGAGGGCGATAAATGCGGACCTCGTGAAAATAAGGAAGATTTTGTTGATAAAAGTGAATTGTCAGTACAAATGGATTACGAAATCGAGGAGGGCGATAAATGCGGACCTCGTGATAAAAATGTTAGTTATGTTGTAAATTGAATAAAAGAATTGGTTATGTCGGGGGAAAAGTTAGATACTATCCCGAGAACCGAAATATTATGGATAAACAAACAAGGAACTGAAGAAACTGAAAATGAGATAAATAATGAGAATTTAATAACATACAGGAAGAAAATGAACAGGATGAGGACCCTAGCGATTTTTATTGAATGAACGAGTTATAAACGAAAATTTACGAAGTGAATTTGTTGAAGCCATACACGAAAACGAAATGAATAACAGTTATTGGTTTATTCAAATAAACCTTATATTAATAATTTTTATAGTTATGAAAGTGAAGAGGTCGACATACACGACATTTCTGACGATCGATCTGAAGCGAGGATACTTAACATAACGGAGGATACAAGTACACTTAATCGTAATGAACGGTTAAAAGAAGCCTTGCATTTTGATAAAATGGACGAGGACAAAGACAATCTATAGAAAATTTAATTGATAAATATTCGGATTGTTTCTGTCTAAAAGAGAAAATTAGGCGTGACAAATGCTATAGAACATAAGATACCGACTGTCGACGACATACCAATCACAGCTAAGCCATATAGATTTCCTCATGCTCTCAAAAGCGAACTTGATAAACAATTAAAAGAAATGATTGAAGGAGACATAATTGAACCATCAAGTTCCAATTATACATCACCTGTTTTCTAGTAACAAAAAGCCTGATAGTCAGGGTAAAAACGATACCGACTAGTTGTCGATTTTCGA
>CM047431.1:36546457-36772899 GCA_026168455.1 Theocolax elegans | reverse complement strand
CTTGGACTTGGATTGCTCCTTGTCCTTACCAGGTGGTGGCACCTCCTTGCGAGGTTTCTTCTTCTTACGGGTTTTAGAGGCCTCGGGTGGGCTTTGAGGGCCCTCCCTACTCCTCTTTTGAGCCTGTATCTTGGCTGTAGCCGCGATGACGGCTTTAGCAATGATGCCTCTTCTCTTAGGCCGCCGACGATTCTCGTGGCCAACTCGATAATCCTCGACTTGGCACTTGTAATCATCGACTGCTAAAGACATCTTCTTCGTTTTCCCGTAGAGCTCTTGTACAAGAGCGTCTACGGTTTTCAACCCTGTTTTGACGACCATGGAAATGTTCGGCTGCTTTGCACAAGCTGCCAACATTGCCTGAAGTTCTTTTTTCAGATGGTCGTAAGTGGAGTCGATCTCCTCCTGCGCCTTCTCCACCTTCTCGTATTCCGCTTGAGATGCCGCTGATGGCGCTACCAATGCTGGTAACGCTGCCGCTTCGTAACCTGCTTGCAGAAGGAAGACTCAGCATCTGGGATAGCGGCTGCTGTTGGGGGTTTTCTTTCGAGGACCCCGCCTCTGACGTGATGTTAGAACTAAGCGGTTTGTGGCCTCCCCCAAAATCCATGAGGCCAGCGCCGGCCACCGGGGAGCAAATCCACAGAACCTTTAATTCTGGGGAAGCGGGTAATATAGTAGTAAATAAGCAGACTTAGCAACATTATAACAACGGTTTCTGGTAGAAAAAGTAATTCGATGAAGGGTCCTTATCATTTTTTTAAAGTTGTTTTCATTAGCTTTTTGTTAGAGGCTTCATAAAGTTGCATTTTTGCAAATTTGACGATGGAAGTAGTACTCATCTTCTATTTTTTAAGCTTATAGAAATTATAATTCTTCACCAAATATTACAGAAATTTTTTTTGACAACCTACACCATCTACCCTATTAAACTAAAAGTGTTAGAATAGTGTGCCTTCATGATACAGAAAAATAAAAATCGCAACTCTTGAGGAAGTCAGTTTTTGTAAATTTAGGAAATTTTAGAATTTTGATATTATACAAAGATAAGTTTTGTTTATAGCTATTGTGACTAATATTGCTTTTTTCGATTTGCAATAAGGATTCTTATTCTTTTTTGTGCTTAGCTGTGCCTCTTTTTCTTTACTAGCAATTCTACCTTAAACTTTTCAAAATCTCGGGCCCCTAGTCTTCCAAATTTTCATTTTCGCATGGCACACTCGACATTCACAAAAAAGCATATATAAACTATATCTCTTTACTTTTTAGTAGATTATTGAGTCATCTACGTAAAACCTCAATTGAATTTTTTGTTAATTTAGATAATATAAGCTGTATAAAAGTATAAAATTTTATACCTTTGAACTGAAGTTCAAATTGACTATACGAAATAGGTTATTTCAACAGAAAAGCTAATATAAATACGCACGCACACACACACACACACACACGCACACACACACCACACACACACACACACACACACACACACACACACACACACCCGCGCGCGCGCACACATACACACACATATCATTCAGTCAGCCTTACGCAAGTAGTTTGTTTACCATTAAAGAGAAGTATGCGAAAAGAAAATTATTTATCATGTAATGAACGTTTCAAATAATTTGCCATGTACTCATTACCAATTGAAACCTTCAAGTTGGAAGATTTATGGAGCAAAAAATGAAATTCCTGTTACAAGTACTCAAACAAAAAAAACCATTGTTACTAGGAAAAGAAAATTACAGTACTGTAACGGCACTTGAAAACATCCTTTTATATGAAAAATTGTTGTTAGATATTTCAATTTTTGTTAAATAAGAGACTTAATTATGTTGTTATATTCATAAATTATAGAATAAAACATGTTCTGTTTATTTACGAAGTGATTTTTTATAATTTACCCTATGATACCCCTCATTAATATTTTAATCGTTAATTTCTTAGATAAGTCTTGAAAAGAAATAGGGGCCCTCATATTTTCCTACTATTTAACCTCTAAAGAAGTAGAAATCTCCATTAAAATCAATGTGCCTCCAAAAAAAAAAAAAAAAATTTTTCAAATGAAAATCAAAGGTTCCGTGGATTTGCTCATATAACGACTATAAAAGACGTTAATATTTCTTGTCGTACCGACTATAACAGACTTAGTGCCAGTACAAACAATACCAAGAGAAAAACTTCAAATACCAAATAATATTTCATTAGCAGATCCGAATTTTCAAAAACCAGCACCAGTTGATATGCTAATCGGTGCTGGTACAAGCTTGTCACTATTTTCTATAGAATCAATAAATTTATCTCAAATGGACATGATTTTTATTTACAAAAACTCGATTAGGTTGGATAATTGGGGGCGGCCTAGAATACTCGACAATTCCAGGTATAAAGAATCAAAGGGTACCGAAACAATGCATGCTTTCTGAACTAAAGGATTTAATAGAAAATTTTTGGTTAACGGAAGAAATTTCTAAAGAGTCGAAATATTCGCAAGAAGAAATAGATTGTGAAAATCATTTCAAAAATCATGTAACGCGAAACAAATACGGACAATACGTAGTTGCCTTACCGTTCAAAAGAAATGCAAACATTTTAGGAGAATCCAAGATAATGGCTCAAAAAAGATTAAATCATTTATTAAATAAATTTAGTAAAAATTTCGAATTTAAAAAACAATATACTGAAGTAATTAACGGTTATTTAGATTCAAATCATATGAGTTTAGTGACAAAACATAATGACGATGGTTTTTATCTACCCCATCACGCAGTTACGAAAGCATCAAGTAATACAACAAAACTACGTGTTGTATTTGACGCTTCGGCAAAGAGTAGTACCGGAATATCTTTAAATGACTTATTAATGATTGGCCCGACCATACAAGATAATCTATTTACTTTAGTCTTGAGATTTAGAACTTATCCTTACGTTTTAATGGCCGATATAGAGAAAATGTTTCGACAATTTTTAATTCGCGAAGACGATCGCAAATATCAAAAAATACTATGGAAAACAAATAGTACTATAAAGGAATATGAATTGAATACGGTAACTTTCGGTTTTACAGCTGCGTCCTTTCTTTCTATACGATGTTTACATGAATTAGCTAAAGATGAAGGTCATAGATTTCCTGTAGCTGCAAATTTACTAAAAAGGGATTTATACGTCGATAATTTAATAACGGGTGCTAAATCTAAAGAGGAAGCAAGAGAAATCTATGAGCAAATGACAAACTTATTAAAATCTGCTAAAATTAATATACGACAATGGGTTTCTAACGAAGAAAGTATTTTAAAGGGGGTAGACGAAAAAAGCCTTGATACCGAGTTTAGCTTAAATAAAGACTCCATTTTAAAGGCCCTTGGAATTTATTGGAAGGCTAATAAAGATTGCTTTATTTATTCAATAAAAATACCTGATACTTCAATGTTTACAAGCAAACGAACTGTTTTATCCGAAATAGCAAAATTATTCGACCCTTTGGGTCTTATTGGCCCGGTTATATTATATGCAAAAAATTTTATGCAAGAACTTTGGCAAGCTAAATTAAATTGGGACGAATCTCTGCCATCTTCATTAAGCTACAATTGGAAAAATTTCTATTGTTAAATAAATTTAGTAAAAATTTCGAATTTAAAAAACAATATACTGAAGTAATTAACGGTTATTTAGATTCAAATCATATGAGTTTAGTGACAAAACATAATGACGATGGTTTTTATCTACCCCATCACGCAGTTACGAAAGCATCAAGTAACACAACAAAACTACGTGTTGTATTTGACGCTTCGGCAAAGAGTAGTACCGGAATATCTTTAAATGACTTATTAATGATTGGCCCGACCATACAAGATAATCTATTTACTTTAGTCTTGAGATTTAAAACTTATCCTTACGTTTTAATGGCCGATATCGAGAAAATGTTTCGACAATTTTTAATTCGCGAAGACGATCGCAAATATCAAAAAATACTATGGAAAACAAATAGTACTATAAAAGAATATGAATTGAATACGGTAACTTTCGGTTTTACAGCTGCGTCCTTTCTTTCTATACGATGTTTACATGAATTAGCCAAAGATGAAGGTCATAGATTTCCTGTAGCTGCAAATTTACTAAAAAGGGATTTATACGTCGATAATTTAATAACGGGTGCTAAATCTAAAGAGGAAGCAAGAGAAATCTATGAGCAAATGACAAACTTATTAAAATCTGCTAAAATTAATATACGACAATGGGTTTCTAACGAAGAAAGTATTTTAAAGGGGGTAGACGAAAAAAGCCTTGATACCGAGTTTAGCTTAAATAAAGACTCCATTTTAAAGGCCCTTGGAATTTATTGGAAGGCTAATAAAGATTGCTTTATTTATTCAATAAAAATGCCTGATACTTCAATGTTTACAAGCAAACGAACTGTTTTATCCGAAATAGCAAAATTATTCGACCCTTTGGGTCTTATTGGCCCGGTTATATTATATGCAAAAAATTTTATGCAAGAACTTTGGCAAGCTAAATTAAATTGGGACAAATCTCTGCCATCTTCATTAAGCTACAATTGGAAAAATTTCTATTCTCAATTAAAGGTTTTAGAAAATATTTCATTTTCTCGCAACGTTTTAATAAAAGATGCTAAAATCATACAGTTACACGGATTCTGTGATGCAAGCCAGAAGGGATACGGAGCATGTGTTTATATAAGATCTGAAAATAATAAGGGCAATATACAGAATAGTTTATTATGTTCAAAGTCACGGGTAGCCCCGTTAAAAAAATTAACGATACCGAAACTCGAATTATGCGGTGCTTTGTTATTAACTAAATTATATCACTCAATTATAAATTCAATTAACATTCAATTTAACAAAATATTTTTTTGGACAGATTCTGAAATAGTTATTCATTGGTTACATACTCAACCAAATTTATTAAAAACCTTCGTATCAAACAGAGTATCCGAGATTCAAGAAAACACAAATTTAAAACAATGGCGACACGTTCGATCGCACGATAAACCAGCAGATGGATTATCGCGCGGACAATTGCCAATAGATTTTATAAAAAATAAAACATGGTTTGAAGGTCCCAAATGGTTAAATCAATTTCAAAAATGCTGGCCAATAATAAACTTTAGACCGAATCAGAAAATTTTACCGGAAACTAAGAAGATCAATTGTTTAAAATCGAATATTCAAGTTGATATATTAAAAAGGTATTCTTCAATTATAAAATTGAAACGAATTATAGCATTTTGTTTACGGTTTTCACCGAAGTTTAAACATTTCAAAGGTAATTTAAAAATTGTCGAATTAAGGAATGCCGAATTAGTAATTATTCGAATGATACAGATTTCATACTCTTCCAAAGAAATTGAAAGCTTAAACAAAAATGGTATGGTCGAAAAGAATAGCCGTATTTACAATTTAGATCCAATTGAAGACTCCGATGGTTTAATACGCGTAGGCGGACGATTAAAAAATTCAAACATAGCTGTCATAAGGCGCCACCCAATATTACTACCAAAATCGCATTTTATTACTGACATGATAATTAACTATTACCATCAAATAGGTTGCCATTCTGGAATACAAACGACTCTTTATGCGGTACGACAGAGATATTGGCTCATTGATGGCCGGAATGAGATACGCAAAATCATTAGAAAATGTATAACTTGTTTCCGTGCAAACCCAAAATTAGCTGAGCATAAAATGGGTAATTTACCTTCGATTCGTGTTATAAGAGCGAGACCTTTCGATAATGTAGGCGTAGATTACTGTGGACCATTTTTCATAAAGGAACGTAAATATCGCAATAGAAAAAGAATAAAGGTTTATATAGCAGTTTTTGTTTGCATGACAATAAAAGCAATACACATAGAAGTGGTCAGTGACTTAACCACTGAGGCATTCATAGGCGCGTTAAGACGATTTATTGCACGTAGAGGTAAACCGACCTCTATCTATGCCGATAATGCGACAAATTTCCAAGGAGCAAAAAATGAATTGAATGAATTATACAAATTAGTAAACTCAAACGATTTTAAGAATCATGTTCATAATTACTCGAATCAAAATGAAGTAAAATTTCACTTTATTCCACCTTCCTCACCTCATTTCGGAGGTTTGTGGGAAGCTGGAGTAAAATCATATAAACACCATTTGAAAAGAGTAGCATCGAATATGCTATTTACATTAGAAGAATTCAATACTCTTTCACATGAGATTGAAGCAATATTGAACTCAAGACCATTAACTCCTATTTCATCAGACATTAACGATTTATCTGCTTTGACACCGGGACATTTTTTAATCGGAGATTCACTGATATCATTACCTGAACCTGATTTATCCATTCTCCTATCAAATAGGTTATCAGCTTGGCAATTAATCTCTAAGGTACGCCAAGATTTCTGGAAGCGCTGGAGCATTGAGTATTTAAACGAACTCAATGTTCGCACGAAATGGAATATCAGTACAGAAAATCCAAGGGAAGGTATGCTAGTAATAGTAAAAGAGGATAATATTCCTCCTATGCAGTGGCCACTAGCAAGAATACAACAAGTACATCCAGGAAACGATGGAGTTATTCGAACCGTAACAATAAAAACAGCGAAAAATGTATTAAAAAGACCTGTCAGAAAAATCGCAATTTTACCATTTTCAACTGAACATTCCAGCGAGTAAGTTGATCGTTTAACACTCTCAACGGGGGGAGTATGTTAAGTGATAGTATAATTAATTAAGCAATGAAATTGTGTATTTACATGTAATATTAACATTTACCCAGATAGTATTTACATTACAACAATTAAAATAAATATAACATTACATTTAATCATTAATATTGAATTCGTGTATTTCGATATTTAATCTTCTTAACATTATACTTAAATTAAATAAAAAGGTTATTTAAGATAGGGCCCATCAGGGTCTAAGATTACCGCAAGAAATGCTTAGGTTAGTTATAAATGCTCGGGAAAACCCGAATGAACGCGATTTATTGTTTTATTATTCGAGACGTTTACTTACTATACAATATAACGTTTGTATGCACATGTGTCGAACTACGTCGACCAAATAACTTACAGAATAAATGCACATATTATATTGTAAAACTACGAGAAAATAAGGGTTTCGGCTAGGTCGACAAGGCCTGACCAGTCAGTACGCAGAGAGAGAGAGCATTCAGTTCACACCTCTGTATTCTTGTATATTGGAAGTAAAATAAAGACAATTTTCAATTATTTACCAAGTCTACCAAAATCATTTTCCTTAAATTAAATTTTACGGGAAAGCATCAACATTGATGCAAGAATAAACAGTATAAATTACCACAATTTCACCTGCAATTGCCAATGTAAAAGCAAGGATTAGAAGTTGGAAAAATCTTGGTAACTCATTGGCACATTATCTTTAAAATTACTATATTTATTCTACGAATTATTCTGTAGATATGCTAGGGTTTATCAATAAAAAGCTCTGATTTTTCGTGGAATATTCTTTTACTGTTAAGGTAATATTTACATCCTGCTGAATGCAAGGCTTTTCCTAAGGAACTGTTTATGAAGAAGCAAGGATTTGCCTATAAAACAAATAGGGATTTTCGTGAGATATCCCTTTTATTTTTTTGTTAAAAATAATAAACATAAAATGACACGAATTTACTATTCTTGATTTTGTGCTCTCTTTTTTTCTGGCACTTCCTACCGTTTATCCCCTGGGGACTTGAACGGTGTCCACCTACGACCTATGTGTGGGTGCTTTATC
This sequence comes from Theocolax elegans, assembly GCA_026168455.1. Classification (NCBI taxonomy): domain Eukaryota; kingdom Metazoa; phylum Arthropoda; class Insecta; order Hymenoptera; family Cerocephalidae; genus Theocolax; species Theocolax elegans. The sequence goes on along the minus strand of CM047431.1, from coordinate 36,765,130 downwards.
CCTCCCTTAAAACCCCCACCATCTCGCATTCGCCCGGGGTTATGCCCGTGGATGAGGGAAACCTGTGAAGCAGGGAAAACCTCACCCGGGATGGGCGGTGTATTCGAAACATTCTTTTTGGGTGTCAAAGTCACATTGCGTAGGCCTTGACACCGAAACCGAATGTTTCACACCTCCCGCTCACGTTGTGAAGTGTGAAAAAACATCTAACCCGCCACGAAAGCCAAGCGACCGAGAGCGCCACCCATCCACTTGGGTACCGTGCTCAATAGTGCTTAACTTCCGTGACCGGCCGAAGTGCATTTCCGCCACTCCGCCACCGCGTCGGTCAATACTATAAAAATTCTATTTTTGCAATAAAAATGTTTTTTATTTTTCTTGCAAATACCTGGCTTCTGCTCATTAGCAATGATTCTGGCACGATAATGCTTCGGTATCCGCCATTGGTTTCCAAGGAAATTATTATCCAGGAATTATCCAGGAAATTTTTTCTACGCGGGCAGTTACTTAAATGTTAACAATATAGCTTTTGAAGTGAGTTTTGGGAATCAGAAAAATAATTCACTTAACGGTAAAATAGTAGAGAGGGAGTTACTGCCGGCAAGAACGATCGGTAGCACAATTGCGAGCGAGCGAGACACAGAAGCGAAAAGTACATAAAATGGTAACGGCAAAGAATTAAACGCAGAGACGCTACTTATAACATTATTTAACAAGATAGAGGCAGTGGAAAGTCGAACTATAGCGTTAGAAAAGGAGAAAGTTAAGTTGGCAAATGAAATTGCAGAGCTCAAGTATAAGATAGAAGAAAACAGAAAAGCATATAGGGACGACTTGAAAAGCATAAGAGAGGAAATCAAAGACTACGGAAATAGGTTAGAAATTTTCATAAATTCAAGCAGAGTAGTAGAAGAGGAAGAGGCAAATAACAACGAGGAAAAAAGTCTGTCTAGTAATAATACGGAAAGGATAGAAAATAACAATGATATAATAAATGAAGAAGAGGAACTAGAGAATATTTAAAAGTGATACCGGAGGCATTAAGTAAACAAGAATTGGAATATGAATTACAAGAACGAAAGAAAAACATTATGGTGAGAGGTGTGAAAACAGTAGGCAGAGTAAAAGAGGAAATGAAAGAATTATAAAAGGAAAATTAGGTTTCCCGGCATATATAAAAAAAATTAAACTGATAGGTGAAGGACTATTACTGGAAATGGAATCGATGGAAAATAAAATTGAAATCATGAAAAAGAAGAAACTATCCCAAGTGAAAATAATTTATAAATTTTTTATAAAATTTTTATAAAATACATTTTATATAATTTTTATAAAGAATTGGCCATCTAAAAATAGTATAAAAATACATTTTATATAATTTTTATAAAAAAATATATAGAAGGACTATTTAAAAACTAAATTAAACGTTTCAAATGAGCTGTACCATCCTGCAGTAACAGATAAAAACATTAAGATGGCACAACCGAGAGGTTATGGACACCAAAAAAATTAGTATTTCAGTGCGACGAAGAATTACTGCTGCCATCGACTATATTGATAAAAAAGTCCACAGTTCCTCCTTCGATTTGGCTGAAAGTTTTGAACGCCTTTTTGCTTTTTTCAAAATTGTTGCATCCGGCGGACTCTTTAACATCGACGTGGACATCGTGAATGTTAGACGGGGTCGGACCAAATGTTTTGTTCTTTGGTTGTCAAGACAGTTTTCAACTTTTTCATTAGCAACTAAAGAAAAAATTGAATATTGACTTGACAACCACAGAACAAAACATTTGGTCAGACCCCGTCTAACCTTCACGATGTCCAAGTCGACGTGTTAAGAGTCCGCCGGATGCAACAACTTTGAAAAAAGCAAAAAGGCGTTCAAAACTTTCAGCCAAATCGAAGGAGGAACTGTGGACTTTTTTATCAATATCGTCAGCGGCAGCAGTAATTCTTCGTCGCGCTGAAATACTAATTTTTTTGGTGTCCATAACCTCTCGGTTGTGCCATCTTAATGTTTTTATCTGTTACTGCAGGATGAGTTGGCGGAATCCTGTTCTCAGATTTCCTGAGTTGGGAGAGGGTGAGTGACTCGGCCCCCAGTTCCGAGAGTTCGAATTTTACCTCCTGCGACAGTGGAGGAAGAGGATTGCCACTAGTGCGCCTCGAAATCGAGTTGTTTCGTCGAGCCTATGTCGGCGATCAACTGTTTAACATGCGATATTTCTTGGTTACTAACACGCTTGGTTATCGAAAATATGCCGTTAACGATTCTGCTATTCATCTGGGCGACCTCGTCAAGGGAGACTCTACCTAGGGATGAAGGGACGGCCGCTAAATCAAAGTAGACATCCTTCGGGGTGTACTACGTGCAGCGTCAAAATACTGAGGCGGACCTTTCGAGGTCTGCCTTGGGGCACATCCGGACCAAAATAGTTTCTCATCCAGACGAAAGTTGCTGGGATGTCTCATAGAAGGGTGTCCCTTTCATCAAAATTCTCTTCGTATAAAGTCAGTAAGTCGAGTTGTGATACACATCCGAACTGAAGACTTTGCGCTGAGTGAGATGTTAAAAACACCATTGCGTACAAGCTTTTGCTTGTACGCAATTTTTCTCTCTTTCAAGGGATTTTTCGAGCGGTATCCCTTGGAAGGCTTATGGAAGGATTGTCGAATGTTTTACCTTTTATAAGCTATAGCGTACAAGCCTTTTGGTTTGTACGCTTTTTTCTCTTTCAGGGGATTTTTGAACGGTATGCCCTAGAGAGTTCGTGAAGGGAGTGACGAATGCTTTACCCTTCACGGACATTCGAACGTTAGGCTATCTACCGCAAAACCTCCTCGGGGATCCGGGGAGTAATAGGGAGGCGTGCTTCGGCATGTCGACAGTTGGACCAGGATGACTTTACTCTGGTACGCAGGGACTGGGATCCGAGCCCCACGTTGGCGTACCTCTGAGTTGAAAGTGAAACGCCAGCGTGTCCCCAGTATTGGGTTGGACTCTGCGGGGTGTGTGGTTGCAAGCAGGCTTGACGGGTGAAGCGATCTGACCCGGATGCTGCTTATGTTCGAAAGCGGAAGACGGCGGGGAGCTAAACACCGCCGAATTCTTACCAAGAATTACGACTCTAGGCTAGCCGTGTAATGCGGTGGGCTGTAGTAAGGAGTTTTGGTACACTTAGTGGCCTCTCATCGAGGTTAATTGATGCCATGAGGCCCACATGAGAGTTTTTACTTTTTGAACGCATCGGGGAAACTTTAGGCACCACCGCCGACAAGTGAAACCGACTAACTGTGAAGCTTGTTGACGAGGGCTTCGGGGCAACAAATACTGCGGATTGATGCGATGATATTGCCCTAAGGAAAGACTCTAAGACAGTCATAAACTACTGTTACTACAGGATGGTGCAGCTCATTTGAAACGTTTAATTTAGTTTTTAAATAGTCCTTCTATATATTTTTTATAAAAATTTTTTAAAATGTATTTTTATACAATTTTTATATGGCCAATTCTTTATAAAAATTATATAAAATGTATTTTATAAAAATTTTATAAAAAATTTATAAATTATTTTCGAGTCATGGACTTTTCTCCCAAACGACAAAACTCTCACCAATCAGAAGTTCGGGATTTTAAAAATTCCCACCAATGACAGACGAGTTTTTAGTAGATAATAAACATATGAAAGTATCAAAATGTTGATAATGTAGATTTATATTTTTTCTTATGGTAACAGATTTTCGATCGGTATAATTAATTAATTTAATTCCGATTCGTAAGGTGGCGTTAAATTTAAAAGTCTTTAGAATATTATTATGTGGTGAGGGAGGGGCGGGGTAGGGTGGTACGCGCCACCCCAGCGATAAAATAAATTGTCCGAACAGTATTAGTTTAGCATAAGAAGCTTGTCGGAAGAATACAAATTTGTCTTTCTTCCCGAAATTATATCTGGAGTAATGGAAACCGCGTAATGACTTGAGAACGTCATCCATCTCGGCTCTCTCGTGTGCGTCATCAAAGGTTAATTTGAAGAGATCACAGAAAAAACAAACGATTGTAAATTTTCAAATTTTTATTTGACTTTTTTAATTTTCCACGACCTGCGCGCGTAACAGAAATTGTCGACGAACTCAGTAATACTATTATTTGTCATTTTTAAATCTATAAACATAATTATAACAAATATTTTAGTTAAGAAACTATTTAAAAAATATATACACATTTTTTATAATATCTGCCACTCTTCTTTGCCGTTTGTTTCAGATATCACCTTTTTAAGTTTTAATGGTTTAATTCGCTGCACCTGTAATATTAAGTATTATAAATATTATATACACAACTACTATATTAATACAAAATAATTGCAAGAACATATGTATTTATATTTGAATACAATTTAAATTTAGTTATAGATTACTAAACTAAATAATTAATTACTTATTGATTGATTTACCTCTGCATTTTCAATTTCCATACACATTTCTTCTCGCGAAATTTTAGACGTGAATGTGCCAAGGTGTATGTAATTATTATCATCTAAATCGGACGATTCGTCAAAGTCGGTAGTAGTGCTATTATCACTAATACCATCTAAAATATATATTTTGCTCAATGAACATATTCTATAACAATTCAGTATTTGTAATATCGATAATTTAATATTGCTGAGCCATAGTCAATCAAAATATATTTATACCAAATGCGTCATCTTCTTTATATCCAGAGAGTTCTCTTAAAAATGTCTCCACTGACCATGGTTTAGTTGCTTGCAACTCCTTCCACGCATTACGGATTGCAAGGTCGCGCATCAGCACTTTTGGCTTTTGTGCACTCTTTGGTTGCAAATAGTTCCTGGCTCTTTCCAAATCTAGTAGTGCCTGCACTTTGATTTTTAAAATAGAATCTATAAATAATATAAAAACATTATTTTTGAAAACACAAATGCATGTATGAAATAATAAATTTTACAAATTATGGTCGTTTGGAAAGTTCGAATTGGAGCTTGACAGCGCATGCATAAGCACGTACTATTTGTTTATATTGTTGACAAAACACCGTGTAAAAAGTGCTTTCTTCCATAAGCAATTTCAAAAACAGATGTTCTAAATCGGACTTTCCACGCGTCGAATTAAAAAATCTAGTATAATACATGTTTGGGAAAGAGAAGCTTGTCTTGTGTAATCCACGTATTTACATCCAACTTTCTACCGTCAGTACTTTATGAAACAACAAATTTTTACGAGTCAACTTTTAAGATAATCAAACTTATCGCTTAATATTATTTTCACAACATATATATATACTCCGGCTTTGACCGATAGGATTCCCACTTATTACATATTACATTTTTCAGAATATATCCTATATGTTTTTTTAAACTTCATTTAATTCGGTAATTCAAAATGTTCAGCGAACATTTTAATAATTCATTTCAAAGCATCGTTTCTACGAAATATTATACGAATCATTTCTACGAAATTATACGAATTCAACTCCCTTTATTATTATTTTTACAGATTGATATTTTAAAAAATTTAGTTCAAATTAATAAATTTTGATTATATCGATTGATAATAACATTGGCAGCAATGTTATAAAGTAGAGGCCTACGATGGCTCGGTCGGTAGGGCGTCGGGCTCGTAATCTGGAGGTCCCAGGTTCGATTCCCGGCCCCGGCCGATTGATACAAGCACCACTGGCGAATGTATTTTCACCAAGTGCTTTCTTCATCAAGACATCGTATGACCTCCGTCGCTGATTAGCACCGGTTTGGGAGCATAAAAAGAGCAACGTTAAAATAATAAAAAAAAAAAAAAAAACAAATGTTATAAAGTGTGTGTGACATCCATCTTGAAAATAGAATGTCAAATGTTCTGAATAGAAAAATTACTAAAGATCCGTATAAAGAGTTCCGAGTCTTGATTTGCTCTTTTAAAGCCTTTACCCTCGTTTGCGTACGTTATGTTTTATTTTGCAGTGTTGTACACCAACCGATTGCAGAGATAAGGAAAACCTGATAAATCTACCTAGTGGAAATAAGAGAACAAAGTTCCACTACTAATCCAATGCTCGATCGATTCTATCACTGCTTGACCAATGCTATGTCAATACTAAACAGTACTGGCAGGTCAGCAGTTCTTTGATACCGAATTTACGACTGGTCCAGTACTTTCCATACCTTAATGAAGTATTGATACAACGAGAAATATGCTCCCCTTATATTTCCGTAAGATATTGCGACGTGTAAAACCAGGCAGTAGTCACTTGAATATTTTGATTTTCCATCATGTCACACCTAACGGTGGTTCCCAAGTTTTTAGCGTTGTACACATTTATTTATGCAAGCGTATACAGTGTTTTGTCCGGATGACATATGTCACAATAATTTACAAAAAACAATAAGAAAAGAACGTATCTCACGTTGTTCCAAGTTTTTAGCAACATTTAACCATTTTATCATAATAACGTTGGAAAGTTGCCAAAACAACGTTGTCGGAACATTACGCGGTGGGGTTGGTTAAGGGTTTTGCTGTACGGGTTCGTTTGTACAGCTTCCCTTCCTTCCTTCCTTCTCCCGTCCTTCCCTCCCTCTCTCTCATCCACTCTCTCTCTCTCTCTCTCTCTCTCTCTCTCTCTCTCACTTTGATTACGCTTGCGCGGTCTACAATGACCTGGACCAGACCAGAAACATTAAGCTCCAGAGGCTCCTAAATGCTTGCGTCAGATTTGTTTGGGGAAACTTGCGTAGATTCGATCATGTTACGCCCTATAGGTTGAAGTTGGGCTGGCTATCTGTTGAGTCGAGACGATTATTTTTCATTTCCTCTTTGTCATTTATCATCCTATCACATAATTCTCCTCACTACCTAGCAGATCACTTCGTCAAACTTAGCAGCTCATCTAACATACGCATCTCATCTCGTCATCCTCCGAAACCGTTAACCTACCTTCCCCCTCGTACTGAATCGCTTCACAAATCATTTGTCATCACAGCCACCAAGCAGTTAAACTCACTCTCTATCACGTCATTCGATCCATCCCACATCAACACATTCAAATCATCTACCTTTACTCATTTTCTTCGTCTCGACTCCTTAGCTTGGGAGGAAAGAGCGACCCGTGAAAATCTCATCCGTCCCCAATTAAGCGACCCTACTGATTTAGATATAAGTTTTATGCGTGATATTAGCTATGTAAGCGATTTATCGTTACAGAATGAAGCGAATGAGGAAAAATAATGTTATAATTTGCGCTGTGATACTTTTATTTATTAATTGTCTATTATTTTTGTGATATTTTTATCAGTATTATTTTTTCTATAAGTTATTCCTTTATTTTATATTTTCTTGCGCTCATTTTTATTTTTATTTTTATTTTTATCTTTATATTTTTCTCTGCGCCCACCTTTTTTCGCTGCTCATTCTATTATGCATTACTTGGAATTGTATTATTAACTTCGCTTGCGTTTTATTTTTGCGTTTTATTTTATTTTTGCGTTTTATTTTTATTTTTATTTTTATTATTTGTTACTTTCAACTGTTTTTATTATTATTTTATTCCTGCGTTGTATTTTATTTGTTAATTTTACTCTGTTAATTTATTTTTTGTAACACTTTACGATGTATGTATTTTTGTGTTTACGGGGTTTCTACCCCTAAAACCCAATAAAGTTTTCTATCTATCTATCTATCTATCTCTTTCTCTCTCCCTCTCTCTCTCTCTATATATATATATATATATATCTCCCCAGCTCGCGTTAATTATCCATATGAATATGAATTATTATACTTTATTTACACTGACGTCAATTTTAAAGAAAAACATAATTTTGGGACAAACCACGATTTTTAATTTTTATCTCTAATGTATCATTCTATAGAAAATGTTTTTTATTATTATGATAATCGCGAACTATATAGGTTTAAGATAAATAAACGACATTTATTTGTGGTAAACTTTGTTTTTTAGTTTTCTTAATAAAATTCTTCACGAATTTTAAATTTAAATTTAAGAGAAAAATAACATTCAAAAGTTTTGGTCAGAATATTTTACTTTAAAAAATATTTAAAATACAGTTGTTCTTTATTATCATAACGTTTACTCTCGACCAAAATTAGATCTATTTTACCTGACATGTACTGCAATTAACTAATCATTGTACTATCAAATTAAATGATTACTTACAAATAAAAGTATAGGTGCTTGGCCTTTTTCGTAGTTGATGATTCAATGTTTTGTGATATGATTCAACGAAGTTATTTGTTCGATCAACCATACCAAACACAGAAAATATTTGTGGAGTTACTTTCTTCATCCAAAAATCGAACAAGTATAAATTCACAAACTTTCTCCATTTTTTTAATAAACTGTCATTATTTTGTATTTTCGATTCTATTAAATTTTTTATTACAAGAACCCCTTCTTCGACTTTTTCCTCTTGAAGGAGTGCTAGCAGGAATATATTTTTCAAAATTTCCTTTGCAATTCCATTTGTAGATTTGTTTGACCTTGAATATAGTCTATATTCCTTTGTTTTTGCTTTACGTAAAATTGCCTGCATAATTACATTTTATAAATTAATAAATAGCAAGTAATTCTGCCAAGATTTTTATTACATTGTATTCCTGGTGGAATAAAATTTTTTTTAAAATAATTCAAATGAGTTGAAAATTAGGTATGCCAAATAGTTTAATTTGAGGGAGTAATGCTATTTTATTTACAAATAAATCTGTAAAATAAATAAAATATTCAACATATTTATTTTTTAATTTGTTAACAAGTTTTGCAGACAGGTTTGATGGTATTTTTATTTATTAATAATATCTAATAATTATTTTAATTTTACGAAATAGCGTTATGCCAAAACCACATAAAGCCACAATCAAAAAGTTACATACTTTTTTTTAAATTTTTAAACAAGTTTATTTTTGAAACGTCATCATATTGCTATATAATTCGTACTTTACCTAAAAGTTGTATGATCAATAACTGATTATAAGCATTCATCAGATAATTCACAATTTCTATTGTCAATGTTATTTTATTTTAAAACAATATTTTGTTACTGTAAGATAATGAATCGCAATCTTAATATACTACATAATTATGACTTAATTGGGTGAAATGAAAATAGCACCCTTGAATTCTTACGTCAGGAAAGGCTTCTTTAAGTGATTTCATTAATGCTCTCTCAAAATCGCACACTATATATAGAAAATATATTTTCTGAGGAAAAAAGGCTGCAAGAGTTTTCAACTCCATCCATACTGCACTATATACCTCAGTCGTTCTCCTTGTCATCAGTATCCAGATGCCAGGAACAACCCATTATTATAAAAATGAATTAAAACAATTGAATTTTTTAATCAAACGCAATTATTTTTACCTGAATACTTAGCGGACATTTATTTCTATAAAAATAATAATAAAAATAAATTCTGTATGAAAGGCCTCCGAGCGGTTGGTTGGTTTGGTCGTTCAGATTGGACTCTAAAGGTAGCAGTTTTAATTTGCAGTTTTTAGCACCAAATATTAGAAAAAATATAAAAACAAAAATAGATATTCAATAGTATGTTTATATAAACTTTATATAAATGTAGTATAATTATTTAAGAAAACTGGTTACTTACAATATTATTTTTTTTAGACATAATCGTCAAAAGTTGCATAACTCCTTTAATTTTGGGAACGACGTCAAAAGTGGCGTCAATGAATAAGTCATTCATGGGTTCCAGTTTTTTAATCAATTTAATATCATAAAATATTAATTGATCTGATTTTGCAGACAGAACTTGGAAAGATATTTTTACATCATTTTCTGTAAATGACAATAAATCCGGGTATTTTGCTAAGTGTTTGCCAAAAGTTTCCAAGGAACTATACTCGGCGTTTACTCCTCTATTATTATTGCTTTTTCTTGCTCGCTGAATTGTCTTCTGCATAGCGGGAAACGCAACTAAACCAGCTATATGAGGATTTCTGGAAATTTAATTATAGTAACTATTATAACTTGAAATAAGTGTGTGCAAATATGCATGCAAGTGTTTTATTGGTGTGCATGAGAGAGTTATTGTACATATCTGTGTTAGAACGAGGATAATTAAATGTGTTATTGGATTTGTCTGTATAAATAAAAGTATCAGAGTGCCTGTTGAACTTTTGTGTACGTAACACTACCGAATTCGTTAGTTTATGCATTTTTTTAAAAGTTTGCAGTGTACAAATTGCCATTACAAATATGTTGAATATTGAAAATAATTTTTTCAAACTTATTCATAGCTCAGATGTAGAACAAATACAAGTTTTAATGGTTGGAAATATAACCAAATAATATTAACAATTAATGTTTCATAAAAAAGCAAAAAAACGTTTCACTTGAGGCCTAGCCTGCAAGTTTGTACGACTACTTGATTCGACTACAGAGCATTTATTCTACTAGGACGGGCGAGTATCATACTTAATCGAAAGAGACCTGGTCAAATACAGCTTTCGAAGTAGTAGCGATACTCTGAACTGCTTTCTTTTGGCATAATTTGCGCATTATTTTTTTTTCCATCGATTCATGTTCTGATTTAGAACAAGTGTGAGGTATGAGCAAACGTACGGAATTTAAATCGTGGCTTTCATTGACAATTAATTTAGTTTTGCAATTTTTTTTTATACATCCATATCTGTAATCAATAAAAAAGTTAAATTCTTAGGTTACTACCAAAAGTACTTAACTGATTTTGATAAAATTTTAGTATATTGTAGAAGATAAATTAGGGGGGTGTATGAATATCAAATTAGTAATTTCGATACTATTGTATCGAACTATATTTTTCTATACAACGAGCGCAGAACGAGATTATACCACGCCAGGTTTTCGGAGCGTGTGTAAAATCGCGTCTCCGCGCACGGCGTAAATATTTTCGTATATATATTCTATAATAAAATCGTGTATAGATATTCTACTTACCGTGTCCCAAATTTGTCTTTCTTTCCGTAATTATATCCGGAATAATGGAAACCGCGTAATGACTTGAGAACGTCATCCATCTCGGCTCTCTCTCGTGTGCGGCATCAAAGGTTAAGTTGAAGAGATCGCAGAAAAAACAAAATACGCTCGCAAGACTAAATTACCTGTCTATGATAAAATGTTTTTGAACAATATGCAAACTTGTCCAAATCATTTATTTTCTTGATCTTCCTTTAAGTATTTTTTTAGAACACTTCTGGTAACATCTAAGCTTAACGAAATGCAGGTAGAGTTACAAAAAGGAAGTTGGCGTCAATATTTTCCAAAATATCGAATAAGCCATTTAGCTCGTAAATACCGACAAAATTCATATCCATCGAAAAAGATTATTGTTGTAACTGCATTTTCGAGTGATCAAAAGTGACGTACCTAATACTGTTCGAATAATTTACTTTTTTATTATTTTAATTTATCGCTGGGGTGGCGCGCACCCCCTTCCCCTCGCCCCTTCATCCCCAGAGAAGAATATTTTTTAAATTATTGAATTGGTTATTTATTGGCTAAACTCAACCAAGTTATATAGCCACTATTACATGTCTTTATATTTTCTCTTTCACATTGTCACTTTTATTTATATCAAAGTACAATTTTTGTCTTTTTAGAAACACGCATTTTTTTACTGTCTAAATCATTTTTTTTTATTTTTACTTAGTCTAATTCGGAGCTCAGGATCGATCTCCGCCACCGAAAAATCCGAGAAACACCTCTGAGCAAGTCCTCCCGAAAATTTCGGACTGACGGAAATTCGAACCTGCGCCCCTTGAGCAGTGTCAGATTCAGGAGGCAAGAGCCTTACCGCCTGAGTGAGTCATCGACCGCACCTAATAATATTTTAAAGACTTTTAAATTTAACGCCACCTTACGAATCGGAATTAAATTAATTAATTATACCGATCGAGAATCTGTTACCATAAGAAAAAAATATATAAATCTACATTATCAACATTTTGATACTTTCATATGTTTATTTTCTACTAAAAACTCGTCTGTCATTGGTGGGAATTTTTAAAATCCCGAACTTCTGATTGGTGAGAGTTTTGTCGTTTGGGAGAAAAGTCCATGACTCTTATTTTCACTTGGGAATAAAAGTATGGATGGAAGATGATTTTACAAAGAGGGAAGAAGAGACAAACATGACTAAATAAAATTAAAGAAGAGGAAACGATCAAAGGACATGAGGTTACAACTGGATACATGAAGATTAAGGTAGACAGAACATGGTACGCATGAAACGAGACGAAGGGAAAACTATCAAGAATGGAGGAGAAGCAGATATTTTGGAATAGGAAGTGAGAAGACGGTAAAAGGGAAAAAGATTAAAGGAAATAAGAAAAGAAATTAAAGGAAAAATAGAGATAGAGAACTGGTAATTAGGAATGACAAATAAATATATAAAAAAAAATAATGAAGGTAATTCAAGAATTATTGTAATTTACAATAATGATAATACTAATAAACTAATAACGGAGTTAAAAAAACAGACTGAGGAAGGTTTATTAAACAATGAATAAGTAATAATGATAGGAGATTTTAACGCAAGACTAGGAAAATATAATATAGGAAATCCGGGAGAATTAGGACTGTTCAGGAAATCGGAGGATAGACATGTAAATAGAGAGGGCAGAAAATTATTATCATTATGCGCAGAAGCAGGTGCGAAAATAAGAAATCGACAAAGAAGGGGGAAGGCAAAATAAGTTTCGTAGGAGAGGGTAAAGGATCAATGTTAGATTTAGTATTGGAAACAAAAACTGGTTGTAGTAGCATTATTAATCATTAGAGGTAGTAACCAGGACAGAATTTACCGATTGAAATATTAATTGAAACTAGCATAGAAAGAGAGAAAGGAAAAAATAAGGAGCAAAACAGAGGAAAAGATGAAAAAATGCTAAAATGGGTAATAGATAAAGAAACTGAATACATAAAGGAAATGGAAGAGAGAGCAAAAGAATTTAAAAGTGAGAGAAAATTAGCTCAGGAAAGATGGGAATTTTTAATAGAGAAAATATGGGAAACGGTAAACAAATTGTATATGACAAAAGGGTAAGGAAAAGAAAGAAATAATATGTTTGTAGCATTAGGAGGAATTGAGGAGAAAAATTAGAAAAAAATAGTATGGAATAGTCTTAAAAAATGGTTAAAAACAAAAAATGAACATGATAAGAATAATTTAAAGGCGGAAAGACAAAAACTAAATAAAATAAGGGAAGAAAAGGAAAAAGAAAAATTAGAAACAAATTGGATAAAGGTAGAAGAAAGTAAGGTATTAGAGGACTTTTGGAAAGCAATTAACCAATTTATAACGAGAAGAGAGGTTAAAGGGGGAAAAATAAGGAAAAGGAATAGTTAGCGCACTTTAAAAACTTGCTAGGTGAGGGTAAGAGCAGCTTAAACAATAACACAGAAAATGAAATACATAAGGTAGATGAAACAAAGGAGGATTGTTTAAATGAGGAAATAGCAAGATGGGAGCTAAAAGAATCGCTTAAAAAATGAAAAATAATTAAGCCTCCGGAGCTGACGGAATAAGAGTAGAATTCCTAAAAAGCTACCCTCAGTATGGCTTAAAGAAATAACTGATATTTTTAATATGTTAATGGAAAAGGGAGAAGTAATTACGGGTTGGGAAATGGCAAAAATCTTTCCAATACATATATGAAGCCGGGGACGAAGATAAAGCGACAAATTACACAGGCGTAACACTGCTAAACGTAGGCTACAAATTATTAACTAATATTCTAGCTAGCAGAATAAGGGAATGGATAGAAAGAAATAAAATATTAAGTGAAAACCAAGCAGGATTTAGGGGAGAAAGAGGAACCAGGGACCATATATTCGTTTTAAATAGTATAATAGGGGGAAAAATTAAAAATAAAGGAGGAAAACTATTCACAGTGTTCATAGATTTTAAAACGGCTTTTGACTCAGTTAATAGGGAAATTCTTTTTAAAAAGATAGAACAGAAAGGTATAAAAGGTAAAATTCTTAACAAGATTAAAGGAATCTATAGGGAAACGAAAAACGAAATTATAACAGGAGAGGGAACAACAGAGGGTTTTGAAACAGTAAAGGAAGTAAGACAGGGATGTCCTTTAAGCCCGACATTATTCAGTATGTTTATTGATGATATAGACATTAATTGGGAAAAAAGAAATAACGGAGGAACAGTGATTGGTAATAAAAAAGTATTTACTCTTAAATTCGCGGATGACATAGTGGCAATAGCGGACTCAAAGGAGGGCTTGCAAAGTATGTTGAAAGATTTGGAAATTTATTGCAAAAACAATGAGATGTATGTAAATACTAAAAAAACAAAAGTCATGATTTTCAAAAAGGCGGGGAAAGGGAAAAGAAATGAGTCATGGGAGTTTGCAGGAGAGAATCTAGAAGTGGTTAAGGAATATAAATATCTAGGATATTGGTTTTCAATGAGTAACACGTACAACACACATCTTAGGAAAGTAGCAAGTTAAATAATAAAAAATGCGGCATGGGGAATTTCAAAAAGAGCAAAAATAGGAAGTTTAAAAAGAAGACTGTATCGATTAGATGCATTAGTTAGGTCGGGAAGTTTATATGAGGCAGAGGTATGGGGCTGGGAAAAAAGAAATTTCATAGAAAAAGTACAAAGTAGATACGTTAAAATGATATTAGGGGTGAACCAGAATACGCCGGATTATATTTGGAGATCGGAAACTGTGAGACTAAGCTTAGAAATTGAAACTAGGAAGAGAGCTAGCAAATATTTGATAAATATATTGTCTATGGATAGGGATAGACTACCAAACATTTGTTTAAGGGAAGAGATAAGAGGAATTATTAATAACAGTCTCTTGTATTGGGGAAAGGAATTGGATAGAGCCTTAAGGGTAGTGGGATACGGCGAAAGTATAAATAACATAAGAGAAGATAGAAACTTAGATAAACTGATAGATAGTTTAGAAAGAGGATAACAAATCAAAGCAGAACAGGAAATTCAGAATGACTGGGGAAAAATAGATAGATCTAATTATAACAGCATCTACAAATTCATAAAGACTAACTTAGGACAAGAGAAGTATTGGGAAAATAGAGGAATAAACGTTACAGATAGAGAACAGTGGGCTACATTAAGGCGTGGTAGTGTTGGTAAATCAGAAGCGAAAGCATTCAAGGAATGAAATTGTAGAATATGTAACAAAGAAAAAGAGGATATAGAACATATATGGAAATGTAAATTAGCGAGAGAATTGAAAAAATGGGTAAAAGAAATGGACAAATGTAGACTAGCAGGAAGTATGGGAGAAATGCGTAAATGTGATAGTGAAAATTCTAAAAGGATAAATCAATCCTAATATATGTAAATATACCCAGCAATTTGAAAAGTTAACTAGGCAAAAGACAACAGAAAAAGAAAAGTAAAATTCTAGAAGGGGGAAAAGATAGCTAGATAGGTAAGATAGTTAGGATTAAGCGACGCGAACACTAAGCAGATAAGCAAGATAAACATTGTAAATAGATTAATGTAAAGAAAAAGTTTGTAACTATGTTTTGTATATTCACTGTAAAATAATCATGTAAAATAAGCTATGAAACGATTGTAACAAAAAGACGGGATAAGTAGAAAGATGTCAAATCTGTAATTGGAAAAAAGTAAATAAATAGTTATGTATTTATTGAAATAATTAAAAAAACAATGTTAGTTATAGTTTTAACTAGTTATAGTACCAATGCGTTAGTTGTTTGACAAAGTATAAAAGTTGTTTAATAATTTTGTAACTTTTACATGTATACAATGATTCTTATTCTAATGCTGAGTGACCTGAACGTTTGACCTGAACGATTCTTTGGTATAAGCGTATAATATTTAATAATTTTATGAACTACAACTAGGATTATTTTCATTCGAACGCTGTCTAACTTGAATCTTCAATAGTTATACATTGACTTAAATAATGTGAAAAAACAATGTTAAATAAGTGGAGATGTTATTATTCTATAATTAATTTATTAGAAATGACCATTAATTTGAAATAATTAAATGTAAAAATGTGATTGGAATTACACCAAAATAAAAAAAGAATATTATCTTATACATACAAAATTAAGAAAACAATTATGCAAATGCAAAAATTTTTTTGCATTTTTAGCTACAAAAAGCACTTGACAGACAGATCAATTTTTCCCCACAATTATCCATGTGCGTCAATTAGAGAAAAGAACGCACTGACGCTTTTATTAATATAATTTTATTGAAAGATTGAGGTATGTTTCTGTTTTTTATGCAGAAACAAATTTACTGTAATAATTATAATATAACAAATTTATTTCTTTGCATTTTCGATTTTAGTTAATTTATATAAAGTTTTGAGGTTATGAAAAATCGATACTTTGTTTAGGTAATATGAGACATAATAGTGCCCACAAAATCCTAAAATTAAACTAAAAAATATTTTTCTTAAGAATTACGGTTATATCAAATTATTAATACAACTTGAGACTACGAATATAATAGGATTGTATGTTATATTATGTTATGTAAATACATATCTTTAACCACCTAGTTAATATTAAAAAAATACCGTACGCTTTCCCGTTCAAATATATATATGGGAATTCCACGTCAAATGGTGCAATAAAAATTTTAAGATTCCCCAAATTTTAGGTACACACTGAAAATGTTTGTCAGAAAACAGAATAGTAGTTTTCGTGTCAAGGCCGTAAAGTAGAACTTTTTTGGCCGAGTGTGGAAAGTAGAGTCCGAGGACCTGCGGAGCATTGACAGGTACAAAATATCTTGTCACAATTTATATATGATTACGCATTTTTATAAATATAAATCCTTATTAAATGTTTTAAAAACTACGACAAATTAAAGTTTTTTAATAAACCGATTATTAATTTCGTTTACCCAGATAAATAGCTGTAGGTCGTCGTTGTCCGTTTACCGAGTGTAGGTCATGTTAGTATAACAAGCTCGGAGCAAAACCACATTTTTACAATTTTAATTATTTCTTTATAATGTTAAATATCCGTGGTACACTCAATGATCTTGGTCATTTTTTTTAAACTTCATGTAATTTGGAGAAAAAAACGACTTACGTTTTTACATTGAATTAGTCAATTTTGAGTTATAAAAGGTTAACAGTTAAGAAAAAAAATGTATAATTTACCAATTGATCATACCAAAAATATTTTGTCTCGATCTCGATTTGACAGAGAATAATGGTGGTCATATATAAATAATGGTTTTATGAATATTTCGTGCAGGAAAATCTTAACATTCTCAGATTTTTATACATAGTTTATACATGTATGTATATAGTTTAAGCATATTATATTATCTAATATAATTAGGTTTTATATTTTAGATTTTGCTTTTTATATTTTTTACAATAATATACAGTTTTAGATACGTACTTTCAATTGTTAATTATATATTCATGTTTATTTTAATTATGTTTCTTGTTAATTTTTAACCAATAATTGTCGAAAATCATTATAGTTTACGTCATTTTATATTCTTGTTAAATAAAAATTACAATTTAAATTTCATAAGCATAATAATTAATCTACATATACCACTGTATTGATTGGTATTGTAGATGGTTTAACGTAATGTATTTAAATAAAGTAGGAAGTCCGAGTGCCTTACGAGATACGTAATGTTGGCGACTTGTACATATGCGAGCAAACGATAGACTCCGCTAGGAGGTACGTGCACAGATTGGCACGTGAGATACACGCACCTCTTAGTCTCAGTTAGTGAACGATTACTTTAAATCCAGACCTATTTAAACCATACTCTATATTTATATACATGTGTAAATGTTAAATTAAAAATACGCGTTTATTTAAAACATGACTGTTTAGACACAATTATTATATCCCTTTAACGCTCCAATGGCCAAAATTTTAACGTCAAATTCAAGCTAATGTCTTGAATTATAAATCGTAGGAAAAGAATATTGGAATTCTTGTTATATACACACGGGTTATAATTCGAGGCACGAGCTTGATGTTCATGTTAAATTTTTGTCCACTTGAACCACAAAGGGATATATAAGCCAAGATTAATATTATATTAGCATGTGCATTAATACATAAATATATATAAAAACTTACGATACCTTCATTGGCTTCGCCTAAAAAGTGAGAAAAGAAACATACATATATTTATAACAACAAAAATCTCCGATAATTCTCGTGTAAATAAAATCACCCGCGCACTCAGAGCCTACGAAGCTAGTCGACCAGGCGGGACGTGAAAATAGACTATAGCCTTGTAGTGTAGATCCTCAAGAGATGTATTAGCGCAGCCTGGATGAATTTTTAATTTATTTCAACTTATAACAATGAGGCTATCAGTGCACAAGTGCGATTTAATAAATACTACGTTTGACTAGTTACAGAAGATTAAATATTATAGTTTTAACAAATCTTTAAATTATCATAACTTTTTACAGAATTGTAGGCCATATAAAAGCTATGATACATTTGAAAGGAATTGCTTCACCCTTTTTTTAGACTTTTGGATAAAAAAACTCAATTCGGACGTACTTACACTTTTTTCAAGCTGAATATTGATATATAGTTTATGTAACATTGACCTTGAGATCAGAAATTCTAATCCAGAAGGATAAATTCTTATCATAATTAGCAACCACTGTTGCATATAGTGTTATATAATAAAAGTTGATAGATTTTGAGTTAAATAGCGGTAAACACAGCTGGTGTTGATAAAATTTCATTTAAATTTCTTTTCTGCTTAAGTAGATTATTTTGAATCATATTTAAAAGTTACTGTTAAAAATTCAGCCTATTCAATGACGTGGTTCCTGAAATATCCTGCGGTAAGTCCATTATGGAGAAAAATCAGAATACATAATCTCATAATAAATTAAAATATTTATGTGACATAAATTGTCCAAAAATTTTAAATGAAACCTAATAATAATATAATTTGTTTAAAAGCCGCTAATTAATTATCTAGTAGCTTCCTCAAATTCTTTTCAACATATTTGATGATTTATTTTCAGAAATATGAGCAAGCAAACATTTTGTACAAAAATATATAATGCTTAACAACTTAGTTAATTATTGATATGTTGAGCTGAAAACAATAGGGATCGAAACTGCCAAAAAAACTATTCTTTCAGAATATTTCAAGTGGATTAAATGCTTTCTATTCTTGAAAACGTTCGACATAAAATCCCCAATTTTTTACATTTTAATTTTTTTAATCAAAACTAGACGATATAATTACTTGAAATTTTTACATTTTGTGACCATTAGAAGGTTCCTTCATCATAAATTTTTTCAGCATATTTAACTAAATAATTTCCATAACCTAAAATATAAAAAAAAATCATTTTTTTCAAATAACAAGAAAACTAATAAAGAAAATTGGTCAATTCAAAATCGAGCGGATAGATTTTTTTATTCTCTATAAAATACATTGGGTCCAGATAAAAAAAATTAAAAAAAATAATCTTTTAACAAAAATTAATTTTTCAATATTTTTAGATTTGATGAAACAGACGAAAAAGTTGATTTAGAAACAGACATTGAAGGAATAAACGTGACTCACGATGAGTTAAGTAAAGAAAATCAGCAGGAAGATAAATCGATTAAATCTTTAAAAGATATCCAGAAGTTTCCATTTAGCGCGGAAGATAATTTACCGGAATGAATTCACTAAATTTCAATGAAATAATTTAATTCAATTAATTTATTTTAAATCGGAGTTATATATAATAATTTTTTTTTCAACTAGATTTTTATTGAAAATTTACAATAATATTTAATTTATTTACTACTGATAAGAAATAAAGTTTTTATAACTTATTCGCATAAGTAAAAGTTTTTGTATTTAATTATCCTCCTATACCTATACTCAAGAAGCGCAATGTTTTATCAATTTAGTTACAAATGAAGATATAAAATATTTTTAAAAAATATTAACGTTGGCAAAATGCATACATGTAAATCAAAATTAGGTAAAATTTTATAATGAAATAAATAATTAATATTTCCTATAATTTTTTAAGGGGGTGTCATCATTTACTTATAACAATTAATAAAAACAAATTTACGGAAAATAAGAAGTTAGTTGCCCTCTGTTATATAATTATCTATCATTTACAAACTTTCAATTTATTATAACAATATGTTGCAAAAAACCTTGCAAAATATAAAAAATTTGCATTTTATTAAAAGTTACAAAGTCATTTGAACAATTACTATAATTTCTAGTTATTAAATCACAGACTGATAAAGTCAGGAAAATTACTATAGTTTCCCTAGTAGAAATTTGAATCTAAGAACTAGGAATTAAACATTGGTATTAAATACCTTGTGATGAAACGCTTTTTCATTCATTTTTTTAACACTTAATAGAATGACCATAACCTGAAAACATTCGAATAATGTTTCCAGCTTTCCGGTAACAGTAAACTTCAAAATTTCTATAGTTTCGGATGGATTTTTAATATTTTCGTCTGATTTACAACTAATTTATGTTATATTTCCAGTATTTACGTAGATAAAAGCGAGTTTATTATATTTTTTACTTGTCCATTTTTAATAGACATTTAATAGCATATAACTAGACTCAAATTTGATCTATGTTTATAAGCTAAAAATTAGCTCAAAACAGAATATAAGTTATATTTTAGTCTATTTAATGGTTAAAAATTGGGAGAAAAAGGGTTTCACCGAGAGGATAAAAATGGGCACATTTTTCGCCTATTTTTCACCAATTTTTCGACCATTCTATTTAGAATATCTATTTATTACCTATTTAATGGAATACGATTTCTACTATAGGGTTATAGTAAAATTTACGAAAGTTATAGTAAATATTACAATTATAGTAAATTTTATATTATAGACTATAGTAATATTTCTACTAGAAATTGTAGTAATTTTCTTCACAAGGAGAGTGTCACATCTCCGGGAAACGGATCATTACCAAACTCTAGGATATGTTTACTACTATAAAAATATAAAGAAAACTGGAGTTTTATATTCTAACACTCTTTTTACCATTTAACTGTTTTAAAAAAATAAACGACTAGAATATTTAAAAGTTACTGACTGAATTTTTCGATTGACTTGTTTACATACATAGTACATAAAAGCATACATACATTTTCAAAAACGTTTAAAATTAATTTTTTTCTAAATATATATAGTATTACATTTTTCGCGATGGTGATATATTTATGTGTGAGGAATATATGAATCCAAGAAAAGTATATACATATAACACATAAACGTATTTTACTTTCGACCTATAATAATGAAAAGGGACCGTTCTTTTCTTGATAGGTTGTTTATCCTTTTCTATTAGTAATTGTATACAATAAATCCTTGTTTAATTAATAATAAAATTATCCTTAATTCTATACAATCCTTTAGTTTTCTAAAGTACTACTAGATTCATACACTCATGCACTAGAATAAGAGAAAGAAGTTTATCTCGAGCAGTATTTAAATGTCAAAAGTGTATAACACTTTTTTTGCAATAAGTCTTATATTTAAGTCAATAATTGATCTAGCCATAAACCTGCATGTGCATACTTAATCTGTAAGTTTGCTGCAAATTATATTATACTTTTATGACTCGGTTTTAGTTAAAATATTTTTTAATGTTCAAATTTAAGTTAATTATTTTACTATAAGATAGTTAAAAATATTTTGTTATATTTCTTTTTATACGTCTAGTAATACAATATTTATATCGTAATTATAGCAAACACACTTTTTCAAATTACGAAAATTTCTATTAATTATTCTGCTCTTGTTATGATTACCCTTATTATTATTTATGTTTATTTTGTTCGCTCATTTACACTTTTTATATAAAAATAATACGTCTTAATATAAAACGAAAAAACGTACTTTTGTATAGATTTTTATAATGATTCTAATCGTTTTTGTTTTGTTATCTTAAAAAAATAGTTCAGGAAACTATGTTAAATGGGAAAAAGATTTGTAATTTGGAGACGAATATCCCTAGTAGAAATTTAACATTTGAAGGTTAAATAAAACTCTAATTTTGCCATTAATTGGGTATTTATTGGGTATTTTATGACATTTGGCCAATTTATGGCTTAAAAAACGTTACATTTATGGTCAGATTTCTACTAGGAATTTTGCCCATTTATACTTTTTAGATAAAAATGATTCAATAGCCAAAACGTGATTTTTTGTAGTTTTTTAATGATTTTCATTGTTTTTATGTATACGTATCTTTATAAATATTGCTCGAATGAGAAAGTGGTACAAAGGAAAAAATTTTATAATTTGAAGACGAACATTTTGGCTAAATTTATTATCTATACGTAAGAATAGTATTTTTGGAAATAATGTGCATAAACCAATTTTACGAAATTGTAAAACGCTCCATAACTTCCACAATTTATGAGCGATACATCTGAAAATAGGACCACAGACTTCAACAATTATAACAAATATACCATGTGAATTTCAGCTTAATCGATTAAAAATTAGCAGTTATCTTAAGTCACAGGATTTCATACATACACACATCCATACATACATTTTAGGGAGAGGTTTGGATGAGTTCTAAGTTGCATAAATTTTATTTTTATCTCAAAATATATACTGTTTTGAGGTTTCATATATTTTTCGTGTAACGATCGTGCCTAATAAATGTAGGCTTCCATACTCAAATCCAGAAGAAAGCTGAGATCAAGTAGATTGGATTTACGAAAAAGAAACTTAGTATCTTGATTTGGTTGAAAGTAATGAAATAAATTAAAAAAAAAGACAATTTGGCCTAAAAAATTAGCAAATTTTTTAATTCACAATAATCATCAAAATATCGTTTTATTCGTTTATCTTTCATAACTTTCGACTAAATCAAGATAACTAAGCTTTTTTTTAAATCCAATCTACTCGATCTTAGTTTTCTTTTGGATTTGAGTTTGTAAGCCTATATTTATTTGTTTTCGAGTTATAAGCGATCATAGTCGAGGGTTTTTTTCTACGAGATATTTCGTTATTTGCTTGTATCTATCATAAATAAGAGCGTTACAGTCTAAAACTCGGTCTTTTTTCTTTTTATTTTTATAGTAGTAAAAATATCTTATAGAATTTGGTAATAATCCATTTCTCGGAGATGCGACACTTTCCTGGTCAGTTTGTCAGTCTGTCATTAATTTTGCACTATTATCATTTTCAATCTAAATTTTTTCTCCGTGTACACGCATATCGCTATTCTTTGACGAATCTTGGTTCCCGCACAATTTTTATACATCTTATAGAAGCGTTATTTATAGTGATATTACGAATACATTTAACGCGTTTGTTTTTCACGTTTTAAAAAGCTATACTTATGTACAATATAAAAAGGATGTATTCGCATTGAAGTGATAGGAAATCGACATGCTTACCGACATTTACAGATTCCAAATTTCAGGTAGGGTTTTTAATTTTTTAAAATTTTGTGGGTTGTCTTCGCTAGAATTTTTCAAACTTTTCTTTTATTATATTTTATACATTGCTTTCTTTATGCGCTTACAACATTTCGTCACTCTATTTACATAATGATCTTCCTGGAAAAATATCCTTATGCAAAATTTCGCATTATCCACGATTACTAATACATTAAATTTTATACTTGTAGTTTAATATAATTTTTACTTAACATTTAAAAGTTATTCATTTTATTATTTGTTGTTGGTAACATCCGCTTATTCAAAATTATTCGAGAGAAACTCTTCTATTTTCACTATTGAGTTACCGACAGTCGGTAACTTACCATCCGTCGGTCGTTTACCTACTTACAGTTGAGTATGGGCTGGTACTGAAGATTAATTGAAATTGATTAATAATAATTAGATTAATTAAGTCAAAAGTCCTTTCAAATAATATACTTTATAATTATTCGAGATAATTTTCTATTTTAATCTAGTGCAAGAAATTTTCAATATAAACTACCGCCAGATGGTAAGTTACCGACTGTAGATAACTCTGTAGTCAAAATTGAAAAGTATAGTAGTTACCCTAGCAGAATATTCGAATGCATAGTAATTATTAAATTTAAGTTAATAAAACGAAAATATTTTGTAATAAATAAAGTGGCTCACACTAGACTATAGTTAATTAAAAAAAATTTGTCCAGCGTATCGCATGACAACTATCAACACAATTTAATATAAAAACTAATATACCGTTAATTAGAACAGAATGGGCATAATTATTAACTAATCGATTAAATAAATAAATATAAATACACTCACAATCATAATTTTATTATGAGAATTATGCAATTGTCTATCTGTGGAAACTTAAATAAATGAAACACGAATTGATTGAACATTCGGTGCGCTCAATCTTGCAGAAAAAAAAATAATAGAAAATAAATAAAAAAAACAATAAATAATAAACAATAATTTTGTTTAAAAGGTATATAAATATATGAAAGAGGGTAACGCAATTTTCAAATGAGAATAAATGAGTGTCAAGTGATCATTCAGTTAATTACCATGGTAATGACGTTAATAATAAAATGCCTCGTAAACATATTCGTACAAAGAAAGGCACGTCACAGATTAAAAGATTAAACGGGTGATAGACGTAGCCTGGATTTTCTTATGGAATATATATATATATACTCAATCCCTCCGCAGATGCAATTAAGTTGCAAATTATTTTTTATAATAAGTAATTTACTATAAAAAGAAAATAAAACTAAACCTCCGTAATTGGTGTTAAATATAAAGTAAACATCAGCTATTTCTTTTTTAATCGGTTCTAATTACATTTGGTTTCGTGCGAGAAGTTGTGATATAAATTATATACCAAAAACGCGCGATAACGAGTAATGTAGCATTTACTTTATCACTCTTTAGCGCGGCACTTCAACGTGCACGCTGTGTAAACATTGTCGTAGGAAGGGTGTGCATATTGTGATTAAGAAATTTATTTACTCGGATATGTAGGGTATATATTATATGTATAGAGTTTTTTTTGAAAATGTTGAAATGTTTGTACTGCGAGAGATCAAGGAGTAAGTCGTATTTTTTTATGTAATCTTTAGAGGACGGGGATGTTAGAAATTTCTGTCACCTCGCACGTATTAGTATTTGATGTGTTTTTCTTTATTCAAAAACTGGCCTATTAAGTAAGGGAAAAATAGTACAAAAATGTAGAGTAACATTTGACCTTGAAAATAACATGACGAGTGAACAAAAAAACTATGAGTTTCAAGTTAATAAAATAATATCCATAAAACATTAAAAAATTGAAATTGAATTTTTTTTATTTAATATTTCATTATTAGGTGGCGAATGCAAATCTGCAACCAAAAATCAACTTATAACTAAAACTATATCGCTGCATAATGTTTTGTGCTTTTCATTGCGTCATAAAAGTGCCTGTTTTGCTTCTAATGTACAAACAATTTTATTCTCGTAACAGATGCTCTATATATTAGTGGTAAGTGTTTAAGGTAACTGAGCCAGAGCAAATAAATGTAGTTAAAGGAATAATAGCGAAAAGTACAAATTTTATCTAGAATTAGCAATTTTCATAATCAAAGAAATCTCCAGCATCCGTTTCCCTGTTTCTTTATATTTAGAGCACCAAAATGCCATGGGTATACCTAATTTGAGGCTAAAATTATAAAAAAAAATTTTTACATTTTTTTTTTGCATTGCGAACAGGGATGAAAATATCGGTTCACTTTATCAACTTAAATTTCCCCTCTCCCTAAGGGCTGACTCTTTCTTACCAAGATCCCGTTCCAATGCAAAAAGTGACCTTTTTTCTGCATATTTTATTTATAAAGGCTTCAACTAAGAGCAACCAACATCATTTTCTTCAAAATTATCGATAATATTACTATTTTCCAAGCAAATTGTTTTTTTTTCAATCAGAAGGCGTCTAAAATTAAACAAATTTTATATTTAACAAAAATGTATACAGAATAACTATATATGTTTGCAACATAAATTTATACAAAATTATACATTTCAAATAGAAATTTATACATACGTCTCCAAAAATATAATAAAGTATTACCGAGTCCTTATTATATTATATTATATTTTATTTGTACGTAAAACCGAATGGATCCTGCAGGACCATCAACAGTACTATGATTTTGAACTCGGATGATATTAAATTCTATTTTACATTGTTTCATTAACAAGATCAACCATTGCAAAAAAGAAAAACGTCGTATATTAGAATCGATTATTTTTAATGTATATTAAACGGAAAGAAAAAAAAACAAAAATGTGTTTTAAAAATTAAAAAAGTTGTTTATTAATTTTTTGAGGGCCGTTACTTTGATTTTATCACTTGGTGGTTCTTTAATATTGATTGTTGAGATTTTATCGATCTTCCCGAGTCAAATAAGAAAAGGTAAGGTAAGAAAAACTTTAACACATTCTTTCCTTTTTGTAACGTTTAGGTGGTCAATGCCACCCTCTTCAGACTTCTAAAATAAACACAGTAATTTGTATATGAAGATTTCGTCGCAGGTCGATTTAAATCATCGCCGCTTCATCTTTTTCCTCATTATTATAACAAGAAAACGTCATAACAAATGTATACACGACGCAAATTTTCTATAATATATAAAAAGTTTGAAGAGGGTGGCATTAACCACCGAACGTTACAAAAAGAAAAGAATGTGTTAAAGTTTTTTTTACCCTACCTTTTCTTATTTGACTCGAGAAGATCGATAAAATCTCAACAATCAATATTAAAGGGTCATAGATTTCTTTTTATCAAAGAAATCTACATTCTAATTTTTCAACCACCAACAGCATGTTTATTGTATTATGTTTATAACCTCTTAAAAATGATTATAGTAAAAGAAGTTTAACAATAATCACTCATTATTTATTATGTTTACGTATATGAATATATTTCAAATGTTTTTATTAACGCTTTGAATTGCCAATTATAGAAACCGCATTTTAGTCAATTTTACCGATCAGCTGTTGTTTATTAAATTTCAATAAAATAGGAGCATAAAAAGAGTAACGTTAAAATTAAAAAAGAATAGTTTCAATATAAAAATAAAAAATTTTTTCTTAAATTGTCACTTACAAAAACTTTTCTCAACGTATATTTAAAACTTTCTTTATAAATTTCCTTTTTTTTTTTCTCCGTTTCAGAGTATATACATTTCATGAAGCGTCTTACGCACCGCAACCGCGAGTATTTACTTATCGTACATCAATAAAATAAATAAGAAAAAGTACTCTCGCGAAAATGTCGACGGAATATAATCGAATGCATTATACATTCTATCGATAAAAAAGAGAAAAAAAAAAGGAAGTATCCTTGTACCTCGACGTTTTACGTAATTTTACATCAGTAAACTCGTTAACCGTACGCAAACACTTTGAAAACTCAATATTGGCGAAAACTTAATTTTTTCTACGCTTTCAAAAATAATTTCGTAAATTTTACTATGGAAAGAATATAATATATATATGTGGGTGTGTACACGGTGGGTAAAGAGAAAAAAATGAGAGCTGCCAACGTTTATGAAGAAATAAAGAGAAGATGAGAGAGAGAGAGAATATTTCGCGAGGAATGCTAAGGAAATAATCTATTGCGAGGGCTTTGCATTTCACATAAATTTTCCGGTACACATTCGACGTGAAGGAAATTTTTATTCCTCGAATATATATATAAGAAATAATTTTTGATACGCTTGTTAAACCCTGTATGAAATATTAGTTTTTTTCTTGCGATTTTTCTACCTAATGAGTATTGATGATCATTTCAATTTTATATTATACAAGTTATGTATGGAAAATATATCCATATTTTCTTTATAACTTGACGTTATTTGGTAAATTAACCATAAGGTGATTTAAATTAAACTGTATATTTGATACTAATACTTAAAAACAAATAAATCTGTACTATTTATGTTATATTTCACGCTTGTTTTTAAATGTGTAATAAAAGAAATTTTTTTAAAATTTTATTTTTAAATTAATAAATTTTAAAATGGTGACAATTTATATAAATTTTTAACATATATATCCATGTTAATACATTTGTAGGAAACAAAACGTTTATAACGAGGATTTCCTTTTTTTACTTTTCTTATTTTCCATCTTGTATATATAAACGTCTAAGTAAAAAGTTAACAGAATGTAAAAAAGACACAGAGACAATCTATGGGCATTGATACGTCTCTAGTATAAATTCAATATTTTGAGGATATACCTCTCAATCATTATTCATCCATTAATTACGCTGTTCTTTGTTGAAAGTTTTTGGCTTTTCATTAATACTATATATGTTCTCTATGCTATAGGAACCCTACTATAGAAATCAAAGAATTTATAAAACAGTTTTGCTTTTTCAAAAAACTGATGATTTGATTAAACATAGATTATAAATTTGTGAAATAAGAGCCAAAAAATAATTTTATCTTATACATCAGTACGCTCATTTTCAATAAAAGTGTCGTTGTTATGTTAAGATAATATCGAAGTTTGTATATACAAAATTATACGCTTACCGAATTTTTCAAAAATTTACGTATATGCGTATATATGTATAGAAAAAACATTTTGACAAATAATAAATAATTAACTAATAATAAATGATAGCTATAGTACGTTTAAATTAAACTTACATGAATAATTTTTAGATTGTTATAAAAATGTAAATTGTGCATTTATTTCTAAAACTGTATTGCGCTATTCATAATAATTTTTAACCGATATATATAATTAGCTTGATTTTGAAAAAACTCTTATGGACTATATTTTTCCACCAGGGTACAAAAAATTAGCAAACTCAAAAACTTAAATTATAACTATTTATTATTTATCTTGAACGTTTATTTAAAAAACCGTCACTCCATACATATTGTTAATATATACTCTTATATATAATAAAATCGAAGTATATAAGAAAATATACAAGAGCGTAAAAATACTTGGAAACTGTTCGCGTGTAAATAACAACTGATACATACACGGGTTCCGTAATACATCCGATTTATTTAATTGCGTCCACACGACTATCATCCCGCCCCTTCGATCTATAATTTCGGTATTTACGAGATTTAATACCTCCATCGATTGAGAGAGAGAGAGAGAGAGAGAGAGAGAGTGTGTACAGGGAAGCGAAAGACACCGAATATCGATATGCACAGCTGCTTAAGCCGATTATATCCCGAAATTTCGCTATTTTTACGGGAAAAATCCGACAGCCGATAATTTCGGTCGTATGGCAGGATAATGACTCGGACAATAGGGAAAACGACCGTTGATCATTTTGCGCGTGCCCGCGATTCCCCTTTTGTTCCCGCGATATTTTTTTTATCTCGACACGCGGAGCAATTGTCCCGGTATATATAGATATGTAATTAATTTTTGTTTGTACACTGTCATTCAGTTTTCCTTTCTTTTTTTTTTTTTGACGGCATTGTTGAAAATATCTTTTGGTGTTCCATCTAGTGAATGAAAGATATTTTGCTTTTTTTCGGAATTTAACTTAATTATCTTTTAAAATCAATTTTGTTAGGAAACATCCTATTACTATTTAAATACTTTGAAGTAAAGTGTACATATATATTTTTATATTGATACATCCATTTAATTCGTTGTACGACAATTTTTTAATTAACACTTTTGATGATAATATAATTATTAATACATTTTGTTTCATCACCTGTTTTTATTGACATTTATTTCGATGCAACTTATTTACTTCTGTATATAGAAATTAAACAAGACGTATTAATAATCGCTTAAAAAACTACACTAATCGATGTAAATAAAATTACAAACGAGGTACAAAAATATTTTCTGAAAAAAATATATCTCCCACTTTATTTTAATTTTCCGTTGCGTGTGAAAAAGTAAAACCGACATTGAAAAATAGGTGTAATCCAGCGCAACAATGTAACGCAATACAGTCCGTGATTACCCTACAAATTTCAACCAATTTTTCACAACTTTTTATTTTCACACTAGGATAAGGAACTAAAAGAAAAAAGGTAAAATTTTTTTACGATACGAGAAATA
Source organism: Theocolax elegans (assembly GCA_026168455.1). NCBI lineage: Eukaryota > Metazoa > Arthropoda > Insecta > Hymenoptera > Cerocephalidae > Theocolax > Theocolax elegans. Next base: position 36,735,090 of record CM047431.1, on the reverse strand, counting down.
AAACTGTTCTCCTCTTTCTCTCTCCTTTTTCACTCGACAATCTTTTAAACGACAGGAGGCTCGGTCTAAGTATTTCCAGTGGCTTGCATCTCCATTATACTTTGAGCGTTTTACGCTCCGTTCCTCTCTCTCTCTTCGTACACGTATATAAAACTTTACGCATCAATAAAAATAAGTGCTCGATATCGAGATGTGTGTATGTATATATATATATTTATATACATATATATGTACATACGTGAAAGATGCAGAACGTTTTCTTCTTCGGACGATAAAGCATCGATTGATATTGACCATACAAGTCGTTAAAAATGTAAATACTTTGTTTATTTCTTAGTGATGTCCGAATAAAAAAAATTATTTCAAATTACTGTATTAAGGAGCACTGAAGAGCGTTGGTGTATGATATATATAAGCTATTTTCAGTTAATCTTTTAGAAATGCCTAGTTTCTATTTTAAAAATCGCTTCCATTTCTACTACAGTCATATAAGGGGTGATTATAATATATTTTTTTGTGAAATAAAAATACGATTATTTAATTTTTGTTGCTTAGGCGAATTTGAAATAGCATATAATCTAATAGGGAAATTGTGAATTTTTTTAGTGAATAATGTGCCGGTATTGCTGTGCGATTTATAGAAAATACGAGAAGGATAGAGTGAGCGATAAGATGCGTCGCCTAATCCAAGTGTCGCATTGCATCAACGGACGTTCCCTGTATCTGTGTTACCTGTCTTCGAATCCCGCCTTTCGAAACTTTTTTCGCTCCTCACCCTTTTTCATACGTTACAATACTGTAATAAATACTCACTAAATTCCTTAGTGAATAATGAGCAAATCGAGTTAGTCTCGGCTTTCATTATTATTAGTATCAATGTTGGTTTTGTTACTCTAAAAATATTTTTGATGTGGCTCAGTTTTCACTCTATAGCTGACATTTTTCTCTTATTCAATTTCAAAGTAATTAAAAAGTAAATGCATAATAAAATAGTTGAAAAAAAATAGCGAAAAATAACTCAAGTTAAGTAGCTCTTTTTTTGGATATTTTTATTCATATCAAATTTATGACTATCTACGTTAATAAAAAACAAAAATATAGGGTTAAAGTATAATAACCGATGACACTTTTTTTCACAAGCAGAAGAATTTAAATAAATATTGCTATGAAAAACAATTAGTTAAAATTTTTTACATTTGTGAAGTCATAACTTTTATTTTTAATTGGATAAATCAATTTTCCGACGGCTATTTGAAAGAATGTATCCAAAACTGTATGGAAAATAAAATCAGCACTATGATAGAATACGACTTATGCATCAAATAGCAACTACGAAAATCCAACAAAAATTGTGAAAATTTGAAAAATACAGCACCAGAAGATTCATCTCAGACCATCACATCAGAGAAGTTTCTCTTTATTTAAATTAAAAATAAAATTTTTTAATAATATTTTAATATTTAAAAAGAGATACTTTGTGGTTTTTAATTTTCTTCTTTCAGGTTATGTCCAGGAAATAGACAATAACATCTTTTCGGTGGAAGCTTCGAAATTTTTAGAACATATGTCCATTTTTTTCTAGGTCGATGTATGCTGACGCAAGTTAAAGACGATTTTTATAATTTACTTCCGTTAAACTTGAATACTTAATTATACAAGTTCGGCCAGTCTGATAGGTCAACCTTATATGAAGTTTAGCTAAACTTAAAGTTGATATAAAGTTCATATGAACTATTTAAATTTTTTAAATATCGTTTAAATATGTCCAAAGTTTTCTTAAACATTAGCAGAAGTTTAAAAAGTTTTATAAAATTTTAAATTAATTTTGACGAAAAGTTCTGCGAAACCTTGATTGAAATTTTGCTAATTTATTAATTCTAAAGTTTAATATAACTTTAACCAAACTAACTAATTATTAATTCCAACATGGTTTAATTTCATATTTAGTGATGTAAAGTTTATCCCAACTTTTATGTAACTTATGCCAAACTTACACTTTAAAAATAGCAAGTTTGGGATTGTCTCATATCCCGAATTTGGCAAAAGTTTTGCCAAACATGAACTTCTTTAATCTTTGCCCGAACTTAATTTTTTTTACTCGGGTAAAGGGTTAAATAACAGAACACACATTTATGATTGCCATCCGTATATAGCAGAAAACAAGTGTTTTGGGGTTAGTCCTCAACCATCTTTTAGCCCTTAACGAGAAATGAATTCACCATTTTATTATTAGTATCAATGTTGGTTTTGTTACTCTAAAAATATTTTGATGTGGCTCAGTTTTCACTCTATAGCTGACATTTTTCTCTTATTCAATTTCAAAGTAATTAAAAAGTAAATGCATATAATAAAATAGTTGAAAAAAAATAGCGAAAAATAACTCAAGTTAAGTAGCTCTTTTTTTGGATATTTTTATTCATATCAAATTTATGACTATCTACGTTAATAAAAAACAAAAATATAGGGTTAAAGTATAATAACCGATGACACTTTTTTTCACAAGCAGAAGAATTTAAATAAATATTGCTATGAAAAACAATTAGTTAAAAAAGAAAAAATATTTTTTTGCAATTTTTTACATTTGTGAAGTCATAACTTTTATTTTTAATTGGATAAATCAATTTTCCGACGGCTATTTGAAAGAATGTATCCAAAACTGTATGGAAAATAAAATCAGCACTATGATAGAATACGACTTATGCATCAAATAGCAACTACGAAAATCCAACAAAAATTGTGAAAATTTGAAAAATACAGCACCAGAAGATTCATCTCAGACCATCACATCAGAGAAGTTTCTCTTTATTTAAATTAAAAATAAAATTTTTTAATAATATTTTAATATTTAAAAAGAGATACTTTGTGGTTTTTAATTTTCTTCTTTCAGGTTATGTCCAGGAAATAGACAATAACATCTTTTCGGTGGAAGCTTCGAAATTTTTAGAACATATGTCCATTTTTTTCTAGTCGATGTATGCTGACGCAAGTTAAAGACGATTTTTATAATTTACTTCCGTTAAACTTGAATACTTAATTATACAAGTTCGGCCAGTCTGATAGGTCAACCTTATATGAAGTTTAGCTAAACTTAAAGTTGATATAAAGTTCATATGAACTATTTAAATTTTTTAAATATCGTTTAAATATGTCCAAAGTTTTCTTAAACATTAGCAGAAGTTTAAAAAGTTTTATAAAATTTTAAATTAATTTTGACGAAAAGTTCTGCGAAACCTTGATTGAAATTTTGCTAATTTATTAATTCTAAAGTTTAATATAACTTTAACCAAACTAACTAATTATTAATTCCAACATGGTTTAATTTCATATTTAGTGATGTAAAGTTTATCCCAACTTTTATGTAACTTATGCCAAACTTACACTTTAAAAATAGCAAGTTTGGGATTGTCTCATATCCCGAATTTGGCAAAAGTTTTGCCAAACATGAACTTCTTTAATCTTTGCCCGAACTTAATTTTTTTTACTCGGGTAAAGGGTTAAATAACAGAACACACATTTATGATTGCCATCCGTATATAGCAGAAAACAAGTGTTTTGGGGTTAGTCCTCAACCATCTTTTAGCCCTTAACGAGAAATGAATTCACCATTTTATTATTAAAATCAGAAGTTTTTGGCTATGAAAAACATTTCATATATCATTAATTTTCACCACGTTCATAACACACACTACCCAAAAAAAATCACGCAACCATTGAAAATACAGAAAAACAGAAAAAAAACTAAGGTTAACAGTAAAATAACCGTGAACACGAGATAAGCGAACGTATATACAATAAGATTGCAAAAATATTAGTAAAATTGAGAATGAAATTTTATTCCCGTATACGTATATATTTGTTCAGGACACGTCTGGTAATCCTTGGATATATGGAGGCCCAATTTGTAACCGGGTAGTAATCCCGGCCCATAATTCAGCATTACACCGGTTATTCGACCGGGCCCCGTTTATTAAATGTAAATACGATTAATATATTTTTGTAACACGACCTATTTATACCCGTGATTTATACGATCACGAGACCGAACGTATGCCACTGTGTCCTGTGTTGTGCGTATTTCTTATGTCTTATACGTATACGTGCGTTATACAATTTTCGGAATATATCGTTAAATTATTATTACGGACGTATAGCTTCCTTCGTTTTCGTACATTATCCATAAAATCTTACGTTACGATTGACATTTTTTTTAATTTTTTTTTGTAATTATACATATTACTTTGAAAGGCACGATAATTATTTCATAGGGGTTGTTGTACAACATTTTTTGACTTCAACGCGGATTTACTTCAATTTTTATTATTATTTACGAATATTTAAATTTTTACTTATACGGATAAAAACGATTGCGATATTTTATTTATTTATTTATACATTTATACTTAATAATTATATTATGACTCCAAATAATAATGAGATTATAGATTACAAAAAATTATTCACAAGTCGATGGTAATTCACCTTTATTTAAATATTCGAAATATAGCTCAGCTGGTAATTTATATCCAGATATGGATTTATTTAAAACTTTAAAATATACATTTCACGACAATGTAAAACTAAACACTTGTACTTTTCGATGACGATGCAAAATAATAGCCTCGCGCGCGTCGAAGAATAATATTTTACATAACGAATTGAATATACGCAGTAAGTATGTTGTACCAATTTATTTTTAATAAAAATGTCTCCGCTTTACAATAATAATTTCATATATTTTACATTTTAATTAAGGGTACAACTGTTTTAAAAAATTATATCGGTACTTCGAGCTTGTAACGTTCGATTTTAGTCGCCTCGACGCCTATGCTCTTAATTACGAGCTATAATACAACTTCTCGGACGATGAGAAGGCAGATCGGTTTGGGCCACCGAGTCAAGTGGTCGAAATACTTGAAGCTCGCAGTATATCTTAATACTGGGGCAGGAGACTCAAAAACGAGTTCAAAATCTAATTATTTGTTCGGAGGACGCTTCGAACATTAATATTGTCGGCCACCAGGACTACCCGGCTCCAAGTCTTCGGACACCATTGCAATCCTCTACTATAAAGACTAAACAGTCTCATACCAGGACGTCGACCCAACAACGTCAATTTCTGAAGGAAGTCTACGCTTTCCTGGTGAATCGCCTCATCATTGTGTGAGTGTTGGTATGAGAGATTTGAGTGTGCCTATTTATTTATATAGTTATAAGCGAACGAATTTTATTAATTTTTTACGATTGCGACCAAATTAATTTATATTTATATATACCGGTAATATTTCATTAGGATTAAATAATTTTTTTTAAACAACTATTGATATTTATTTATGAAGAACCCGCACCCATTGATTTCATTTTGTTTCTTACTATTACAAGCTATTGAGATACGCGTTGAAAAATCATTTCGAGGGGCTGTAATGTGAAATTTATACGAGAATTTATATATATATATATATTAAAAAGGCATAATTACGTAAATATAATACATTTTAATTTATTATTTTTCAAAACAAAAATTTGTCAAGCGGTTAACTGAATATAAGAGGATAACCTGTTCCCTGATACTTGCGACGGAAGCACTGGGATCTCTTTTAATATGAACGTGAACGCGTATGTATTACTATGCTGATGTATTACTAAAATGATGATTGAAATTGTTGAGCAACCCAATTGATAGGCGTGATTCGAATGTTCTAAAAGTGTTGCCATATCAACCTAATATTCATACCTAAATTGTCAAGTTGTACTTATACATATAAAATTCTGTTAAATTCAATCTTAAAATTAAATTAGAATATACTATCTGAAATTCATTTATGTGGAAATACGAACAATTTTTTACCGATAAAATAGGAATTTTTTATACTGTACTACCAATATTCTGGGTATAAAAAATAGCTATTTTATTTCTATATGTGTAACGTTTTTTGGTCCCTAAATAACACATTAAATATGGTCTATTGGGATTCGGCATTTTCTACCTATAAAGTAGTTATAAGTTTGTTCTTATATTTTTCAGGCTTATAAATTACTTATTAAACGTTATTACGTTATAGTTATAAACAATTTTTTATTAATATAAAATAATTTACCTATCTCATAAATTGAGCAATTAGGATTTTTAAAGCATTTTTAAAGAATACAAAACAATGCAGAAATTAAAAAGTATTTATATATATACATAACTCAAAAAAAATTTGAAAAGAATTTTTCTTTCGCGAACCTTATTATTATTTTTAATTAACTTACAGGTATTTTTATATTGTTTTAGTTTATATATTTACACTAATTACACATATTTGACGCAGAAAAACGCTGAAAAAATTTTTGCCCTAACCGGGAATCGAACCCCGCAACGCACGCACCAAATGCAAACGCTCTATCCACTAAGCTAACGCAACGCTTACATGCAAATGTTTGGAACTTGTATATACAGATCATCCCTGTATTAATATCTTAATAATTGTTATTTATTCTTTGATCTATATTTAAATAGTGATGGTCTTAACGATGTCTACCAAAGAGATATCTTCTTTATTTTTTCTATATTATTATAATTTCTTAAAAGCATATGAATACTTTTATAATACTTATTTATACCCTAAAACATAATATATTATTTTGCTACTATATGTAAAAGGGCATTCTTCTAATATAAATTTATTTAAAAATAAATAAATAAATAATACTAATTTTTAAATTCAAACTATTTATTTAAAAATAATATAGAAAGTTTCTAGGTATTTAATAGTTCTATTTTTAAGCTATTATTTATACCTAGTTTCTACCTATTAAAAATAGTGTTTGTATATATAAGAAAAAATTTTAACAGTTTATTTATGTAAATAATTATACATGAAATGTATATTGACAATACATATTTTTAATTTTATGAACTTTAAAAATTAAATTTTAGGTTATTTTTACAAATATTTTTTATAGCTTTTTTATAGATATAAAAACTAGTGTTAAATTTAATAGCATAATTTGTGTCTATTTTTTGGCTATTTAATATAGTATAATTATTTTATACCAATAAAATAGGTATTTAATCGACATTTTCTACAAAATATTATGATTTCTATATTTTATACCTATAAACTACTTTGGTGACTATAAAATATTTTTGAATTTCCACCAGGGATATAGGAATAAAAAATTACTTTGAGAGACAATGTGATGAGTTGGAATTTTATTTAACTTAAGAATGTATATACTGTTGCTCTCAAATTTTACTCTCTCTATTTCATCGACCTATAAGATATCTCATAAAACCAATATAATTAAAAGACACAGCGTTAATTAATTCATATTATTACAAGAATTGATTGTTCATTCTCTATAAATATAAATTATCTATCTACTCGGTGTTAGACAAAATTGCTACTAATAATAATTACATATTGTTAATTATCATTTTAGAAAATAATAAATATTTTTCACTAAAATTTGATATATGGATAGATTATTTGTTAATAAGGGTAATCAACTCCCAGAATTTTATAATTTAATGCATGAATTTATTTAAATTTTATTTTATTTAACATCAACGGAAGGTTAGAAGAATAAACAGTTGAATATATCACCGTTTAAGATAAACTTCCTTATCAAATAAAATTTCTTAATTAGATAAATTTCGCAACTCAGTTTTCTTTGTTTCACTTTAGCAACTTTCGAGAAAACGTAAAATTCGTTAAAAAATAATAATAATTTTTTTGATTAAAGTATTTTTCTCATTCTGATATTTTAATTATAAAGGGTTACAATATGTGACAAGTAATTAACTTCAAGATTATTAACAAAACATGTAAGTAAAAAATTGAACGTATAGTAACATTATATAATAAAATGATGTTAAACACAAAATTTGTTATATACATAAACATAAATTTTAACGGTGTCCTTCATTTAAAAAAAAAGTAATCCAATGCATTCATCCTCCTAATCATATGTTTATGTACTAAATCTGCAGGATTTTTTAGTAATCGATTATAACGATTATAGCGATTAAAACGTTGCATGAATTTATTATTTGCAACAGTATGAAAAATTTTGTTAGTTAATTATGTTGTGAGAAATGACAGAATCCTATTTGCTTATATCAATTATGTGTTGATCGATTTAAATACGACTCCAAATATCTACTTGTTCTAATTTTAACATTTATATTTTTAACTGTTACAAAGGGAACTGTTATAGTTTGGTGGTAAAAAATGTACATAAATAAAAAGGTACAGCCTGATGATAGAATGAAGGAACATCGAACGAAACGTCGTATATATATAGAAGTGGTCCGATCAAAATTTTAAAATGCCCCGAATTTTGGGTACACATTGCAAATGTTTTTCAGAATACACAAAAAAATTTTTAGGTACTGGAATTTATTAGTTCAAAAGTTATTCTAACCTCAAAAAGTGAATTTTTTCCATATTTTTTTTCAACACCAGCTAGGTTTACCGCTATATAACTCAAAATCTATCAACTTTACTATAGAACATTATATGTAACATTCGTTGCTAATTATGTCTAGAATTATCCTTCTGGGTTAGAATTTCTAATTTCAAGGTAAATGGTAGATAAACTACATGTCAATATTCAACTGAAAAAAAATCTAACTTCGCCACAATTGATTTTTTTATCCAAAAGTCCAAAAGAAAGCTTGGAGCAATACCTTTCAAATGGTCTGTAGCATTTTATGGCCTTCAATTCTGCAAAAAGTTATGATAATTTAAAGAAAGACAAAAAATTCACAAAAATTAACATGGTATTTCCCATTTAAATTTTTAAAAAATAGTATATATATATATATATAGTTTGTTTTGTTCATCAAAATATCGAAAAAAAAAACAAAAACAAAAAAATTCATTACCAATTGATAACTCGCTAATTAATCAATTACCAAAATATCCATCGAGAAGTATACAACGTAATTAAAATAACAGCAAGTTCCACTTAATTCCGAATTCGAAGAGGGTGGTGGGGAGGGTACGGAGAAAAGGTGCAGTAGAAGATCCCCGGTCGAATCCCCCGGTTAATAGAATAGGTAACCGTTATACTCGTGCTCCTGGCAAAGTCAAACGCGCCGACGTCATCGTGGAAGTTCCGAGTTAGCGGTGTCATCCGAGGGAAGGCGTTCACTCGAGAGCGCGGATCGAATCGCGGCAAAAGCTCGAGTATGCGAGGATAAAAACCCGAATGACACGTCCAGCAGCACCACCAGTTATTGTCCGGGCTCGAGGATCCACGCGCCCCAGCTTATTTACGAGCTTTCGACACGGCGCGTTAGTTATGGCCCCTTCGGATGTCTATGGATTATCAACGGATCACTGGATCATCGCGGCTCGATCCTCCTTACGCGAATGACACGGAGACTGATTCCGCGGTACCGAAAAAGGACTTTTTTTGTTCCTTTTACTTTTTCTTCTTCTGCTTCTTTTTCGGAGGTTGATATTGTCACGAGGGCTCACTTCGAGATCAGTTTGTTGCATGGTAATGATTTACCAATTGTGCGCGGTGTCTTGTCGTCCCAAGCGATGTAGTCAATATTCCAGCGTGTAGCGCGTGTGAGCGTTGTCTAAAACGTTGCAATAGTATAAATTGTAATAATGACGAGGTGATATACAGCCTGATGAAGATGGAGGATAAATAAATAAATTGGTTAGTTCATCAATATCAAAAATAAAATTCGTTCTTTTCTAAAAAAAAAACGTAGTAGTAACGTTGCTCAAACGTTCAGTTAAAGTCGGAGATTATTCGATGTGCGATGTGTAAACGCAACATTGTAACTTGTACATAATAATCTATAAACAGTGTATACGTATATTCGCATGAAGAATTTATGTATTTAGGACAGGTTAGAACTTAACCAATGAATTAGACATCACACAATCAACAATAATAAGACTCATAAAGATTACCTTTTACTCGTTTGAAAAAATCGAGCCAACACTCATTTAAATTACATTGAGATTGTCGTAACCTCAAATTTCTTCTTCTACAATCTAGACCCGGTAAAATGTAAGTAAGCATTTTTGTACATTTTGCACATTCTAAAGTAAAATTTTACATTTTAGAAATCAAAGTACGTATCTTATATAACGTTAATTCGCCTCTTAGAAATTTTGCCATTCTAAAATATCAATTTATCATATTATTATACATAATGATTTTTTGTCATTTATAAATAATTATTGGCATAAGTATAAAGTTACTATATGAAATGATTACAGATCGTATATCATGCACGCATAAAGTATTAACGCTTAATCAACTATGTGATAAATATAATATATAGTTACCAATAAATTATATTAATTAAAAATGGAAAATTATCTAAACGTCTATCTAACCTTATGAACTAATATTAAATCTAACGTTGACGTTTACCTCTACATTTAGCGTAACACATCTCTCTCCCTCCCTCTCTCTCTCTCTCTCTTTAGGTGTACACACATATAGATAAAACTAAAAATTCGCAACCCACTTAATCATAATATAAACTTAGCTTACAAACTTTTAAAATGCAATTTAAAAGCTTTCAAAGTTTATAGAAAAGTTATTAGTAAAATTGAGTAAAATCTTACTGGGAATAGCCTAGTTTTAACGTGCATACATATATATATAGAAAAACTACATTATTTTTTTTTCAGTTCGAGCTTTTAAAAACTAAGATGCATTTTAAGTTAAACCCGTAAATGTAAAATATATAGTTATATATGTATACGTACAAAGGTAAATAGACGTTAAATTTTCTATATATAAAATTTTATTCATTGGAACGTTTGAGTGTATATTCTGAAATTAAAATAAAAAAAAAGTGCACGAGATTAAATGTATCGGTGAATGATCGAGGGGACATATTCGGAGATTCGACGGTAATCTCGTTAAACCTTCGGTACTTTCCCGTTTTCGCCGGCCGTCGGTACACATTTTAATACGATATATCTCTCTCTTTTACGGTGTGTGTGTGTGTATATATATATGCGTATAAATTTTCCATTTCGAGTTAAAATTCGATACTATTCCTTGGTATTGAATGTCTATTGTTTAACCTGAACAAACTCTGTGTGTATAAATTTTTATTGGGTATATACGTGTTACAGCACCTTTCGGTGACTGACATGTATATAGTCAGGTCTAATTTGGCTGTGTATATGTAGCTAATTAGTCGAGAGACTTTTATTAGCTTTTATAGATTTGCTCTATTATCATCAGGCTATTGTATATAAATTAAAAATTATTAGAAATCTTGACGGATTTTTAATTAATATTTTGAACGCTATTGGTTAATCCTCGGCTAATTAGCTATAATGTTCGGTCACATGTTTTTGGTCAAAATGTCATATCAAGACATTTGTATAAGTATAAAAAAGTAAATTTCATTTAATTTATTAAATTTTGAAATTCAATGATAGAACTTTATCAAATATAAATAATAAATCATTTTTATGTTATTTCTTAGGTTATATTCTTATCGAAATGAAGGGATTTCAACTATTTTTTAGATTACGATAATCGTCACTTTCTTACAAGGTAACAAAAAATTATTTTTAATTAATTTCAAATATTATTTTTTTAAAAGAAATTTTAACCTCCTTTACGTTTACATTAATATTTTACGTTAACGACATTTAACCAATTTAAAATTACCCAATTTATAGTATTTTAATAAAAAAATTTTCATAGCAGGGTTTATCTTTTTCCATCTTATATATTCTGTATAATTAATATTTTAATTTTTTAATAAATAATACAATATCCAGTAAGTAAAATATAAAAGATTTGACAATGTTAATCGTATAACCAAACGTATAAAGATGTAATATGCGAAGTAATAAACCATAGATAAATTGTTAATTATATAATTGCGAGAGTTTATAGATTGCAGAATGACTGAACAAAATTAAAAAATATTGAAAATGTATTAATATTTTTATTATATAAAAAACCTAATCACACTTGAATATAACGAACGGTTAATTCACTTTAATAGCGCAATTAAAGATTTCAGTTATTAAAATAAAGTTATAAAAATCATATTCCTGGTAAAAATTTCAAAATTTAAGGTTGAACAAACCCATAATTACACTATACATATACGTTTTTTTTTTCGGTATTCTATCCCTGTTTATATCAACGGGCTATTTAATGACACTTCATTTATAGTTTAATTTATATAAGAATTATTTTATTTAATTATATAATCTATAAAAATAATCATATTTAGGTTAGACGTCAACCATTTTTTAGCCATTAATTACGAACTTATTGACCATTGTCGGTCAAACGGTTAGCTTGTGGCTAAGAACATCAATTTATAATAGCTTTGGTTTATACTATAGGATTTGACTATACGTATCGTAGACGTATAAAAATCACTAAACGAAAGTAAACCTAGTAAAAATTGGTCACACCGCCAAATTATATTAACCAGTTACTATTCACTTGTCACGCACTTTCATATTTTACCACTTGAAAAAATCTTTTTTCCGCTCATACGGAGAGATAACCCTGCGTAAAGATAATGCATATATATTAAAAAGAAAATAAAAGAAGAAAAAAAAAAATTGGTCGTCGCGATGTATATGTCCATGAAAAAGGAATTTCATATATCCAATTTTGAGGGAAACGACGGTCGAACAAAGAGCGCATTGAGAGTCATAGAAGCGCGCCTAAATCGATAATTCGAGGAGCATCGGATATTAATTTTTTTTTTGTCACCGACAATCCCAGCCCATTGAACATTCGAAGGTGAAGGGGGATGAATATGCGATCGAATCCATTAAGACGATAAAACAAGCGGGCGTAAATCGTCTGTGTCAAACGAGTCGAATATGCTTTTGGATACATATATACATATATTCAATATCTCGTCCAGTTGATTTCGTACATATATCTCGAGTATTAGATGTATATAACTAATTTAGATTTCGCGGTTTTTTTCAGTTGTGCAAAAAAGATCCAATAGAGAAATTTGTCTATATATGTAAATAATTTCCTAGTCGAATGAAAGAAAGAATGTAAGACGATTATTACCGAACTGAACAGAAGAAACGGTTTACTTTACTAGTGGGAGCTTAAACCCTTTACAAAATAACGAAATAAGAAAGAAAAGCTCAACTTACAACCTAAAAATCAAGTAGGTAATAAAATCTAAGAATTAGAGATTTGAAAGCGCGCTTAAATTAATTGATTGAAAAATTGTCATAAACCAACAATAATAGTAAAAGGTGTGCCTATATGTAAGCGAGCACTCGAATTCGAAAGACTTGATGTAGAAAAGCCGAGGTGTGTGTGTATATATATATAGGGAAATAGTAACACGGCGAGAACGAAATAAAAGGGAGAAGGTCGTGAAAGAGAAGGGAGAGGGGAGAAGCAGCTTGTACCTACATCGATGGGAGTCCATAAAATCTCATAAACAGGCCTAAAGACCGAAGTGCATCTTTGGCAGCCCTCCCAATGAAAGGAATAAAATATCGCTTTTCAAGTAATTTTACGGTAATTTTCCAATCGGACTACCAAAAGTTCGGTTTCCAGGTGGCTTTTTTGCCTCTTCCTCTTTCTCGTCGTATCCCATTTATCAGTGTATTATATTTGATTTTCGGCATTGTTGCCAAGTTTTTCTTTATGTGTACTAGAAATCGCGGGTAGAGGGTGACGATTTTATGGATCCTTGACGATTGTCAATTTTACTGTACTAGAATTGACCGTGCGCGCTCCGCGCGCTCTTTCGTTTTTTAACAGTCATTATTTGGAATATTACTTAAAACAACAGTTTTTAATAATATATTTATTCATGATTTATTATAATCCGATTTAATTAAAAAAAAATTCAAACATTACCTTTTTCCCGCGCTGCCAAATCTAACCTACAATGTTTTAAACGCATGCGCAAAACGTAAACCAATCACATAGCCGTTTCACTTGGCTTCACAACATCCGGCAATCACTTTTTTTATATAAGGACACTCGATTATTCGTGTCTCGCAAAGATGTTAAGAATACGACGTTGAACTCAAGAATTCAACCAATATTCACGGGGCTGTGTTAATTAATTTCTGACCATCGTAGAAATTTGGCCGTTTCTTAAACGTTTGAGGTTAAGAGAATGGGTATTTTATAGGTTATATAATTACTCAATTTATTATGGTTTTTATTTTGATTTGGATACTATTCATAATGGAGGAAGAAACATCCGAGTTATACTCATATTTTTACCTGCACACTAAGAAAAATGGTTTAACAAAAATTATTATTTTTCAAACATAGTTATGGAATTTAGTCAATACTTTTGAAGCTCAAGAAATTTTCGCATTTACATATAGGCCATCCCTATTTACGAAATTCCGAAATACGTTCAAAAGATATAACAGAAAGAAAAAGACTCTAAAAAACAATTCGAAATTTCACATATTTATAACAATTTATAACAAACAACTATTGTATAGACGTATTTATTTACTGTAATACTTGAGTAATACGCGGTTTTTTTCAGTCTAAACAATTCCATTTTATTGACACTATTTTCGATTAAACCAAAATTTGACCCTGTTTATTATTTGGCCAATAAAAATAAATTATTTAAAACTTACTTATTGGGCGGAATAAATTACACAAAAAATTAAATAAAATATAAGAATTCAAAGTATTTAAAAATATTTTTTGATTATTCAGCCATGTAACGATAAAAACAATTATAATATAGAACATATATCGTGGAAAAGTACATTTTTTTCATATTTATTTTTTAATACAATACAATGTATATTACAATAGTAATTTTTGTATAATACCTGTATTTCATGAATTAACTAGTACGCAACTACAAAAATAAATTGATGAAGTACTTTTTTCGTCTATCTTGCGAGATGTAAATAACGTTCAAGATCCCGAAAATTCATCCCGCATATCCATTCGCAATATGTATTTTATTTGAAATATACGATTATATACGTATATATTTTTCAATGTATATATATTCAATTATAAATAGGGTAAATCTAATAAAAATCGACAAATTTACATTCTCCGTCCTGTCGGGTACATATATAAAACGGGGCAAATAATCGTATTCGAAGTAAAGTACGTTCTAAAATCTTTCGTAGAAAAAATATTGTCACCGTGTAAGGTAAATGTACCAATCATTGGCCGTCTAACGCTGCTACGCTCCCTTATAGCGATTTTATAGGATATAATTTTCAATAATTATCATAATTTTTTGTTAATGATAATGATATTAACTTAAATTTTGGTACAAGCCAAAAAACTGTCACTAAAATCAATAGGAAAATTAAATAAACGTTATTTAAAGTAGCACGGCAATGTACCAGTACTTGGACCATGTAAACAAGGATGTCCCAGCGTCCAATCTCACATGTACCAGTAATTAGCCAATGTATTTAAGAAAAATTCTATAGGTTGAACATTATTAATTTTATTATTACAAGAATTTGATTATAAGTATTATTAAGGAATCGATAATATTAATTATACAAATAAGTTGAAGTTTTATTATCAAAATAACATTTATTAGTCATCTTACATGCTTTTTTTTAAATCATTTCTTATTTATAACTACGTACTTAATATACATGAAGTAGTTTTTGATCATTCGACTAGCAACTAATTGTCAACGTTAGTAATACTGAACAATACTTTTCTTTATTATTTATTCGATCAATCTTCTTTCTCCTTTTTGATCTGAACAATATTTTTTTTCATCATCTGAAGCTTCTTGATCTCTTCGTCTAGCTTCTTTTTCTCTTCTAGTTTAGCCTTTCTCTCCTTTTTTTCCTCTTCCTTTTGCCTCTTTTTTTCTTCTCTAAATCGTTTTCTTTCTTGGATTTCTCTTTGCTTATTTTCTTTCTCTTCTTTTATTTTTTTCTGATGAGATCGCCATTGTTCAGATGTTAGTACAGGACTAATATGTTTGTTCGTAGGTTTTTTCCTAATTATATTCTGCGCATAGGGTAAAATTTCCTGGAAAACAGCCTCCACACTTTTTTCTTGAATAGCATGATCATCTAAATTAAATTAATGATAAATGAGAATAGGTAAGTAATTAATAATATCAATAAGTAATAAAAAATACAATATAACCTTTGGTGACGTCAGCTTGCTTGAATTCCTGGCTCGTAGTAGGGGTTTCAGATGCAGATGTAGCTGTTTCGAGTGTAGATTTATTTAGGTCAGCTGACTGATCTTTTTTCTTGATCGGAGGTGATTCAAGTGCAGTGATTTCCTGGAGACTACGATCTATTATAAACATAAGTAATTGATATAAATAGATTGTCGAAACATCATAATCATAATATAATTTAAGTTTACTCGATAAAAATACAAATGAAACTAACCTTTGAAAGTACTAAGATCAAGTACAACTTCTGGTACAGCTTCATATGCACTTTGCTCAAATTGTTCCCTCATATCTACTGCCTCATCGACAGGAATCAATTGCCTATTATTGACTGCATCGTCTATAGTAGTAGTCGCATGGGTTAGGTTTCCATTATGCATTAAACTTGTATCTTGAAGTACAATGCCACTGTCATCTTTCATAGCTGATAATTCTACAGAGCTTTTGCTTGTATTGCTAGTAACTATAACATAATATAATTATTATAACAATGATAACTTCTTTTTTTAAAGTGAGTCAGTAAAAATATGTTTATTGTTAGAATTTAAAAGTATTTACCTTCTGTAGGTGTCATAACTACCTCTTCGATTGCGAAACTTAATTTTTCTACTGGACTCTGTATATCAGTAGGTAGTGGAATCTGTATACGAGTAGGTACTGGACTCTGTATACGAGTAGGTACTGAAACAGCAATTGCCTCTGAAACAAACTCTTCTTGCCCCACAACCTCTTGATTAGTTAGTATTACAGCATCCTTTTCTTCGGAAGGAGATTTTTGTCCTGTCGGAGTATCTTGAAGTTGTAGTACATATACCTCTTTGATATCAGTTATAGATTCCATACTTTCAATGGCATTATCGTACGGAGGAATATGAAGTACAATGTCAGCTAAAAATTAATTTACATATATTATTATACAATATACATTTATTATAATTAAAAATAAATGAAAATACTACAAAAATTGAACTAACCTTCAGAAAAGTTGAAAGAAGAATCATTTCCTTCTGTGAAAACAATCAATTGTTGTAAGGGTGCATCGTCACCATCAGTATCAATCGCAAGTAATAATTGATCATTATTATCCTGTTGAATCGCATCAGAAGCTGAGTCCATTCTCACAATATCTACTTCATGTGTAGAATAATCTAAATTTTCATTCCCATTACTTACATTTTGTCCTAAATCAATAATAGCTAGTTATATAAAATAAAGTAAAAAAAAGCAAGTCAAACTATAAATATATAATAGATGCACCGCAAAGTCTTTTCGATTGAAGCCAATAATCGAATAGTCCTTGATTACTGTTATCTGATATGAGGAAGGTCTTGTTCTCGACTGCTTCTTTGAAGTCAGACAAAATTTCTGGAGCAAGTCTACTCTCGAATTGCTCAAGATGCTTCTTGTTTTCTTCCTCTACAGTGTGTGCAGATACTATATTATTTTCTTGTGGCTCAGCTTGAGTATTATTTAAAGCTTTTTTCTTCTTTGTCATACTCTTGTTTAGAATGTCATAATCTACAGCATCTGGTGAGAACGGTGAAAGGCCACAGGTAGCGAATCCATTTCGAATGATTCTTGGTAAATTAGGCATAGAGTCAATAGCAGTTTTCAAAAGCTGGGCAAAGTTTTCCCTTTTCAGTTGATGAGTTTGGTTCAACCGCCACTGGTCAACAGCTTTCTTCCATTCATTTTTGAGTGGGCGAAAAACAGCTACGTCCAGAGGCTGTAGAATGTGCGTGGCATTCGGATAAAGAGCAATAAGCTCAATTTTCTTCTCAGAACAGAACATCGCCAACTCCAATGTTAGGTGAGACGAGTGGCCATCCACGAACAGAGCAACAGGGAACTGAATTTTATTTTTTACCAGCCAAGGGTAAAACTGGCCAGTAATGTATTTTAAAAAACTTTCAGCGGTCATCCAACCTCTTTCCGTGCTCCCACAAATCCATCCTGCTGGCAAACTATTCACAATGTTAGCTGGAAGACGCTCATACCAAAAGAGAAGAAAAGGAGGTAGCATTACACCGTTAGCAGCTATAGTAAAGAGAACCGTAATGCTTTCCTTTTCGTTGCCTGCAACCACTTTGTAAACAGAACGACTTCCTTTCCTCGCTAAGACTTTGTCACCTTTTGGGCACAGGAAAAAGGCACTTTCATCGAGATTAAAGATTCTAGATGGATCCAAATCTTTCATATTCTTTGCATCAAAATGATCTTGCACTAGTTTAAACCAATTCACTAAATCTTCCTTGGTAGCAGATACTCGCCTTGTGGTCAAGCTTTGCGCAACTCTAGCAGCAAGTTCTGGGTGTCGCCTACAAAAGCTTTCATACCAGTGCCTTCCAGGCTTGTTATCTTTAAAGGGATTTTTTCTGTCGAGTTGCTCAATAAGTTTCTGTACTCGCTCCAGAAGGAAACACTTTGTCACAGGAAAACCTCTTTCACTACCCCACAGAATCCATTTCACTAACATCTCTTCTTCTTTAAAGGTTAACACTGTTGATGGTCCTCGAGTGGCTTCGATAGGCACTATCTCATTCATTTTAGTGTATAAGGTGCTCCTTGGTACATTGAAACGCATGCAAGCCATGCGAATTGATGTACCTGCTTCAACTGCCTCAATAGCTTTGTAGATATCTTCTTGATCGTACTTTTTATTGTACGGTTTTTTGCACTTCTTCGTGCTTTTTTTCTTCTCCTTACCCATTGCAACTGTAAACAAAATAATACAAAAACCTGATAAGCAAGTATAGTCTTAGAGTATTGAGGTTAAGTTTGAGGTTAGTTAATAACGTCGCAATTGATCGTATCGTAAATCACAAAAAAGTCATGAAAAATTAAGATAATATAAAAAAAAAAGTTTCCTCGAATTTTCATATTTATTTAAATATTATTTACTTACTATATTTGCTTCAATAAGTTCTTCAATCGAAAAGAAACGTGCACACATAATTTGCAGCCACACACGTGTCATGCTTTAGGACCCAGATTTACTGCGCAGTATACATGACTGTCCCAGTAGATGGCCATAGGTCAGCAACTGCGACGTGATATTACGAAGCGGTTTATGAGTACCAATACATGGCCATATTAAATTTTAATATAAAATCGACATAAATAAAAAAAATTTTATTTTTAACGTATTCGTAGCTTATTAAAATTAATGAAGAGATTTTAAAACATATAAAACATTCTTTTATTAAGTTTTTATCACCTTACACGTGAATGCACTTTTCTTAATAATTTCGTAAGGGAAGTATGGTCGCTCGCGTGTATCACAAACTGCAAGACGGAGATATTATTTTTTAATGTATAATGAAATAATTAAGCATCGGATCCTTTTCTCATTAACTAAGTAATATGTGTAGAACAATATTCTACCTAAGATAATAACTAATTCGATCCCAAAACATTAAAAATAAGAATATTTCTTGGCAGTGGCCAAGTACTGGTCAGTGGCCGACGATTGGTACATTTACCTTACACCAGTATAAACGCAACCTGCTGAAAAGAAAAAAAGTCGAAGACGATCGATAATAAATAATCTCACTTTGAGGTTAACTTTTCAATATACCGATAAGACTTAAGATATATAAGGGATTAAATATAAGGTAAACGCGGACGTAAGAGCATACACATACGCGCGCGTGATACACGACGCACTCTCTTAAAAATGATAAATAAAGGAAACACGTTCCGGAGAGTAAAAATCAATTTGCATGTTCCTTAAACCGAGTCTTTGGTTACAGCTGAAACGTTGACTCCCCGAGCCGAGAATTCACTCGAAAAGAGAGAGAGAAAAAAGTCAAGAGACGCGAGAAGAATGAGAAGTTGGCCAGGTGGTCTTGTAGAACCGAAAAGTGTCGTTTAGGGGAGATGGATGTAAAGTCGATGTCGATAGATCGACGAGATAACGAGAAAATTATCCGTTTGACGTATTTGCTTTGACCTAATGACACGTACTTTCGGTCTTTACGGATTTTTATGACACCTTTCTTCTTCTTCCGCTCAACGGTAAAACGGTGAGCGTGTACCCACAGTTATATACCATACGAGGTGTAAAAAGATTTTAAACCGATTTAAAGATATATTCTATACGATTAATTTGAAACTAAAAATTATGAAAAATTATATAAATAACCGTTTTTATATATTTGTGAAATTGAAGAAGAACAATGAAAACTTGGATTGTTATTAATCGAGTTAAAGTTGACGTATCCTCTTACACGGCGGTGAGGTACGTAATACATTTAAAGTTTTAGGTTTAAAAGGCTCGTTAAGTTGAAACTCTATGAGGTTCAATGACTTTTCTTAAAGTGGTTACCTTAAGAACCATATAGTGTAAAGTCGAAGGAAAAAAAATTTTTTTTTAAACTTTTCTAACTTTTTAAAAGGTAGTTTAAAATTTCTTTAAGCGCGCTGGAATTCACCATTTAATTACGATACTTTTTTGCTCTTTTTGTATAAGCAAATTACCGTTTTAATCGTTTGAGCTGTATTCGCTATAGCGATTAAATTTTACGTATATATTTTTTGTAAGATAAAATTTAGGTATGACAGTATTTCTTTCATTTTACGTTACTTGTTGATACAGTTGATCATAAATTATGTTCAATCTTTACTATAGCATTCGTAATAATGGTTAAAACATCGTTTGTTGGTAAATTCGTAAAAAGCAACACTTGCTTGTTTAAAGGACACCTTAAGACAACTTGAAAATGTTGCATGTGACGTACTTGATGTAAAATGTTAATATTAAAACGATTGCAAGAATTATTTCTAACTAAATAGAGTTAATGAGCCAAGTTTAGCCAAAGAAAAAAATTTGTTGAAATTGAGCAAGATAATATTATGAATTAGCGAAAATCAATTAGTAAATATAACTAATATAAATATTAGTAAAAACTCAATGTTGATAAGTATCGAAAATTGTATAAGCTAATTCAGAATAAGTTTAAAATGAATTTGAAAAATAAATTAATAATTATACTTTTATCACCGCTAGAGGGATTCGACCGTCTCTCTACTCTCGCTAGAGATTATCGTCTTCCTTTACCGACAGACATCAAAGATAACAAACTGAGGACAAAAACGCTCATAACCTTTTTAATTAATTTTTATTTTAGAATGTTTAGAAAATAAATCATAAAAGAATTTTTATATCGTTTATAAAAGTGTAAGTAATTTGTATTACAACAGTATATTTTTCTATACCACCGTGAAAGTGTTGATTTTCAAACGAGAGAAAATTTTGTCTTTTGATCAATGCCAGGGAGCTATACTCGTTCGAATTAAGCCTCATCTTTCATATACGTGTATCGAACAATATTTTTTAAAAGAAGTTATGTAAAAATAATGTTCTATAATATCGCATTTATTTACACACCTGTACCAAAAAATTTTTTTCGATTTTTTGTGACGAATAGAGATCGAATACAAATCTAAATATGATTAGATAATATTCAATATTCAAATTTATAAAATTTACCAATAAAAAAACTATTTTGAATTCGAAATGAAATAATGTCTATCCAGTATTATAAAAGAATATTGTGATAGTTCGCGACAATCACTTTTAGAATTTATAGTGATATGTATAATAGTGCATTTTTTGCGTTGCCAACATAGTCGATTAATTAACAATGGACGGTCGTTAATATGTCCGAAACGTCGGAAAAAGGTTTATTATTGAAAATTGGTTCATCAACCGTACGAACAATAATTTTAATAAATGTAAAAATAACTTTTCGAACAAGTGTAAATTTTTAAATTGCCAATTTTAGTAATTATTTACAAACTCATTAGCAGACGTGTAGACCTAATGTACATTGAGACTTCTGAAATGAATACTTTACGAACAAATCGAAACAGATTTACAAAATCTTCAGAACATGACAATCTGTTTTAGACTACTTAATAAATTATCTTCACCATCTGGGTATGATTTACAGCTATTTTTTTAAAAATAACTCTTTATGAATTACAAAATAACCCTTCTGAATCCCAAAAGATCTATAGAAACCTTCAAAATTTCTATAATTTTCAGCTTTGTATGGTTATAAAACAAGTGAATTATGGGTATGACACTTTCGTTTTAAAAATTCGTTTCAACGTCGTTTGAAAATACAAATTAAGGAAGTAACGCCGGCAATATAAGAATTTGCCGGATCTATCAAAGCTACCGCAAACTCACTTCCGCCCTCGTAAAAAAAATGAAAAGAAGAGAAGCCCGAAATATTGAACTCTCTCTCTCTCTCTCTCTCTTTCTCGACAATGGGTAAACACGTGATCGGAAGGAGGCGCGCGTACGTAACGACGTTACTCCGCCATTTTCGTTATTGTCGAACCTGATTAGAAACAAGCGAGCGCAAAGGACACGTGCGCTTTGTCGACTTTTCTCAGGCTCGAAACTTTGGGGCGGGGTAATTCCGTTGACGAGTGCGCTTTTGTGGTGTAAAGTGGTGGGCTCGCTATATAGTCGACGTTCCTTTCTCTCTTCTTTTTTTTAATGTGCGCTTTCACATATATATGGGATCCTCTCGTACATACGCGCGACCGTGAATTTCCCCATACGGAATCGAGCCTTTCTTACAGCTAAGTCGTGAACGTCGGTGCTTTTTTTTATTGACAGCGTACAAGGCGCGTTAATTTCATTTCGTTTAGCGATTGAGCATTGTCAACTGATGTCGTTCGGTTATTCTGGTAAATCAAGTCGTTATATATTTTTTTATTTTATATTCACTAGTGTTGCGTTATAAATGTTACATTAATGGGAAAATGCAAGGAGTCTTTTGCACCAAATTAGAATTATTGTGAACAGTATATATTAAATAAAAAAATCACAGTATAGTTTGAAGTTGATACAAAATTAATCCCGAATTTTTGTGTATAATCAATTTCGAATTATTAATAATGTGCATTAATAAATGATCCGCAGTAATGGCGATAACCGCGGTAATAGATGCATTTACACCCTATTAATTTAGTAAGCTTGCAAACACTTTATAAGTCGAATTAGCGAGTAAATGACTGTGCCGACGGAAACTTGTATATATATATATATATATATATATATATATAACGTTTGAATATAGAACCCGAATGTCGTTTTTTATAATTAAATTACGATAGTTTAGCAAAAAATATCTATACTTGGAGTGTCCAATTTGTTGTATCGACAATCAATAGATTACATAAAATCGAAATTAATATATTAGTCATTGGGGTTATGAGTATCAATCCATTAAACATGTACTCTGGCAATATCCTATTAAGAATTCATAATGTGAACATTAATGTAAATATTGATTCAACAAATAATTTCAATTAAGACGTTAAATTGTATTGATAAAAAAGGATTAAATTACAATTTAAATTTTTTATATACGGATAAAAATGAATTATGACCTCCCTAAAATATTGACTGATATTTAGAGAATTGAACATTACAGTTTGTTCACTCTCACACATCTAAGCCTCTTAAAGAAAAACGGTGAAATACACCGCGGTGACTGTTAGATTAGGCAGTTTTAGTCCAATCCGTTTTCCTAAAGTGAACACTTATAATAATTTATACTAGGTCATTTATAATACATTTACTGATAATATTACGGAGTAACATTCAAAATAATAT
Source organism: Theocolax elegans (assembly GCA_026168455.1). Classification (NCBI taxonomy): domain Eukaryota; kingdom Metazoa; phylum Arthropoda; class Insecta; order Hymenoptera; family Cerocephalidae; genus Theocolax; species Theocolax elegans. The sequence continues at coordinate 36,711,313 of CM047431.1, read as the reverse complement.
TAAACACTATCGTAATTATTCTGTCGAAAGTAAACAATAAAGTACTTACTACTATACACTGCACGTGAATAAGTGACTATACGGGAGTGTATTAGTGGACTGAAAAAAATTTATTGTAATTATTGAGTTTTTCAAATATTCAATATAACATTGTCTTATTAGGAGAGGCCACGCACAGTGGGCTGAAAAAAAAATCGTGTTTCAAAAATACCGATACCACTCAGTTTTCATCGTACATGCACCAAATTTTAACCATAGGTAGCTTTTGATATAGGAAATAGGTATCCGCGTCCCTAGCATCAATATCAGATGTTCTAATAGATATAAAAAATGATATATGAACGATATATCGCAATGTACGCTGCAATAAGATTTGTTAATGAAGTAAATATGCAGTTAATACTTTCATTTTATACATTTAGTAGAATTAAATACATGCGCATGTCTATATGTGAACATATATATTATATATATAAAACATATATTCACACGCATATTTATAATCTATATAAACACATATATATATATACATTTTGTAAAAAAATTACTTGGATCGCTTATAACTCGGAAACAAAGAAAGATATATACTCAATCTATTTTAAAAGGAAGCTGGGATTAAGTCGATGTGACTTAAAAAAAGAAACTTAAAACGGTTAATTTGGTGCGAAGCTATAAAGAAAATAAGAAATTGATAAAATTTCGGCCAAAAGTGTCAATACATTTTTACTACTAAATTTTAGTTGAAATTTCAGCAATTTCTTAACCGATTTAAACTTTCTTCTTTTTAAATCATATCTAATTAATTTCTGCTCTCTTTTAAATTTAAAATTAAGTATCTATATTTATTTGTTTCTAATTTATAAGCGATCAAAGTGGCAGCAATTTTTTTACAAAATTGGCTTTAGTTAGCCATAACTTGGGTAAATTAACGCGTTAGGGTCTAAAAATCTGGGTTTCCTCATACTTTTATGTTACAAAACATATCCTAAAGTTTGGTAGTTCACAATATGTTGTAATCTCTTCTTATAAAAAAAGAGAGATGGGCAAAAGTAAAACCAAAATATGATTGATTTCATTGGCGGCAATTTAATAAAATCATTATTTAATACTCGTAAGGTTATACCGCGAAAATTCATATACGTTTATAAAAAACAATAAAAAAAATGCGCTTGAAGATTGTTCAATTAGTTTTGAAGTCCGAGTTTCCCAATTGCCGACATACAGACGTCGTATTTTACTACTCGTGTCATCTCGCAAATGAAACTGCCGTCGGATACAATATGCGAGTTCGTGAACAGCTAAGCACCTCAACTGCAAATGCAAACGTTTAATAATTGAGGGTTCTGGAATTTAAGAGGAATTAAATACCGAACAAGGGTCGTATAGTTAAAGACGGAAGTTTACGTAAAATCACAATTTTTTAATAAAATTTCGAAACAATACAAACAATAAGTAATCAATGATAATCTTACTTTTATGTTTTTTAAATCATAGATAATTTTATAATTTAAAAAGACAATTTATCAATTTATTAAAGACAGCTGCAAATTTTTTGCTACGTTATAGACAACGTTTGTTGTTCAATTTCGACAAGTCTTCAATAATAAAGGTTTGTAAATTAGTAATAAAAATTGTTTGTTCAGTCTTAAGAGCTTATCGAATTTATAATATAATATAATCAACGCAAAGTAATATGTAAGATATTGAAATTTAAAACATTTTATTTTGATCCAATTCCGTTTCATTCCTGTTTAACACTGATCTGTATATAAATAAGAGGAAACGAATGTACATTACAGTGAAGACGATGATTATTCCCAGATTAATAAAATAAAAAGAGTGTTGCATGTATTGATTTTTTATTTATATATCGTATTGATCATAACTTGTTAGTATAGTGTAATTCATTAATAAAAATTGCTTAATTATTACGCAACATTGCATAAGAACGTAACAAAAAGATTTTGGTTCTTAATCTAAATTGATAAATTATTCTTTTAAATATAAAAAAATAAATAATTAAATACCCCGGAGTCAAAAAAAAATTTAATTAAGAAATTCGAAGTCAGGTAGTAAAATTAAAAACATATACTGACACCAAATGTAACTAACCTAAGCAAAATTTTCAACATACTATTATGTATTATCATTTTCATTTATGTCTTTCGGTATACTGAAAAAACGCTTAGCATTTCGCGAATATACTAACGTACATATATATAAAAGTTGCTCCTCGGTGGTGCTCGGATAATAATCCGGAAAGGGTATTTAATTAAACTAGCCCGGGCAATTTGCATTTTCTTGGTCGAAGGAGGGTGTGAGGGCATCAACTTGCCGTGGTGCGAGGCGCCCCCCATATTGCTTCATCCCGGAGTATATGCTAATATTATAATGAAAAATTATGTTTATTATTAAAGATCAAATTTATGCGTTCGAAGAACGGCTTAACGCCTCTCCTGAATATGCATAAACTTTTGCTTCTTTTTTTTTTAACAAATTCACTCCTCTATATATATATATATATATATATATATATTTTGGTTGGAACAATTCGCGTATATAAACTGAGATGTTAAACTTTTAATGTACAATGTATTGATATATAAGAACGTGGTGTAATTGAAAATAATTCGGCTGATTTATATATATAAATCTGTTAGAATCATGATACATTTACATTGATTGAAGTTAAGCGGACTACTCGATGCATTATAAATAACGTATTTGTATAATTATAAATGTTTGGATGTATATATACGTGTGCTCGCATACATATATGTACATGTCGAACAGCGCAGTCAGCTAATGTTGATTAATCGCGTCACATGTATATCACATATATAAACCCAATAGTCGTTCATAAATATATATGTCGCGTAATTTAATTTACCTTCGCCAGTAAACAACGGGAATTAGCGTCCCAAATAAATCAGTACAGTATATATTTTTCGACTATATTTAAACTTTTTAAGTATTTAATTTGAAAAATTTTCGATAATTCTATTTTGTATTTCAGTATTTCGTCCAACTTAAATATTTACACTTTTACCACTGTCAACTGATTTTCACGTATTTTTTTTTCGGTAAAGGTGTTCGATTACCGATTGTCTTGTAAACTGTATTTATCGGTGTATTTCATTGTTTGTATGTATAAAGATGATGTTAAATAATAAAAATGCTGTTGAAAGATTCGAATTTTTTAAAGTTTTTTTCTATTACTATTACATGCAAAAATGCAAAAATTGATGTGTTTCGGAAATATTAATCAAATTCCGAAATTAAGAATAGCAATTTTGAAGTTTTAAAATTTAGAATTTTTAGTGCAAGTAACAGATACTGAATTTGTATGTGTTGATTACAAAAGATGTTGCTACAATTGCTATATTTATTATATAAGAATACAATTTTTATCACTCAGACAAAATTTTTTAAAGTAATACAGAAACTTATCGGTCTTGCTAAGTTAACGTTTAATGACTCTAAGAACTCCAAGCTGCTCGCTCGAAAAGGCACGACAATTCGCCGTGTATCAATCTCGAGGACAGCATTATGAAGTCCACAAGTCACCAGACATAAAACAGAAGGAAAAAGGAAAAAAAATTTTAAATTGGATACTAATTACGAAATTAATGTTATTTAACCATAAGAAAGAAAGAATTTTTAAGTCTATGTGTTTCGTCTTAGGACTGTCTGCCAGATCTCATCAGTGGGTCGCAGACAGTACCTGTCCCAGACACAAAAGACCATATAACGGGATCAAAATAATGATAAACGTAAAATTTAATAATATTAAATAACATTAATTTCGTAATTAGTATCCTATTTAAATTTTTTTTCCTTTTTCCTTCTGTTTTATGTCTGGCGGCTTGTGGACTTCATAATGCTGTCCTCGAGATTGTTACACAGCGAATTGTCGTTCCTTTTCGAGCGAGCAGTTTGGAGTTCTTAGAGTCATTAGACGTTAACTCAGCAAGACCGATAAATTTCTGTATTCCTTTAAAAAATATATTTATTATAGTCAATTTTGAAAATATTTGGTAACTATTATTTCATTGAAATGATTTTCACCATTTCCGTATAGTTTTTTACAATAAAATTTACAATATACCTTGATTTTCATTTACAAAGTAAACGTATCTTGGGAAAAATAGATTCTTATTCTTAGAGGATACTCTTCAATATGACTTAAACGGAAACTCTGGTTGATTTGGAGCCTTATTCAAGAACAATTCATTTTTTCAGAGTACGAAAGTAAAATAAAAGTCTATTCTTTTGTAGGATTTTGTAAAGTCTGGAAAAAACTTAAATATAAAAATTTCTGTAAATCACTTCGAGTAATCTTGTTCCTACGGGTAAAATAAAGATGGCCTCAGTGTTTAAGAAATGTTACTATAAAGCGTAATTTATTAAAATTATAATTGAAGTAGAACTTGAGTAAGATTTACGTAAATGACGTTAAATAATAAATACTACCATAATTTCATACGCTTAAAATGATACATTTTATGCGTTTAATTAATTTCGAATTATATCTTTGTTATAATATTTATAGTTACGTCTAATAAGACTTATGTGAATAAATTAGATTTTCTCAATTTCCTGATTGACCAGAGTGCTTTTTCAGTAAAAAAATTTACCGATCCAAATTATAGAGATCTACACCTTTTCAACTTGAAAGTCATATTCAATGCCGACAATGAATTAAAAATCTGAACAAAATTCATCTATGGGTGGTTTTAAGCATAAGAGTACATGAAAAATTTATTATTTTGTTTTAAAAAATAAGATAAAGACTACCCATTTACTGAGTCCAACTTACTTGATTTTCTCTCTCGCGAATAAGAAAATATGTCCTTGCTGGTTCTGTAATACTATTTTTGACTATTATAATTATTTTTTATTATCAATATTATATTTTATTATTTTATTTACTATATATGTGTAATACATTAAAGAAATATATTTTTTTCGAAGTAAGCACGTAGTTTTCTAATTTTCCCTTCGTCAAACAAAATAACCAATAACAAAATTTATTTGAACACTACAATACTGTCAATCATTGCACGGTTTTGTCCATCTCACCACACGTATAACTACATACTTAACCACTTATTCTCTGAATTTTTTGAAATTAAGAGTTAAATCACGAGAACTCGCATGCACAGACAGTCTCGAGCGAACATCTAGGATAGTACGAAAGTGTTGTGAAAATTCCTCGGTAACCCTATCCCTCGGATCGCCACAAGCGAAAAAAAGGTACGTAATCCGTCGGTACAGCGGACAGATGGAAGACTCATCGTGAACCTGCGACCGATTTTTCCCATGATGAATTTTTGTGATAAAGAGAGAGAGAGAGAGAGAGAGAGGGAAAGGTTGCCGAATCATCGGCTGATCATTAGATCCTATTGCCGATGCCTTTATTGCCTTTTGAATGTCAAATTTAAACTAATGCATCTCCTTTCGGAATATATATATATACGACGCTATATAAGCGCGTCGTTATAGATGGGGTTCACCTTGTTAGCAACGATTTTGCAGTTTTATCCGTTCTTCTTCGCTTGTGTTGCAGGCTTTGATACAATTTTATCTACTGCGTATATATATGCGTGTTTCATTTATCAGAGTGGAGTCATTGAAATATTTTGATCGGGTAATCGACGATTCATTCGAATGTAAAATATGAAAATATATGTAATAATTATCACATTTTACACTTTTAAAAATATATATCGACAACTTCGTACTGAACTCTGAAGCTTAAAGTGGCGGAATGAAAAATGTGTAAATCGATATTCTACACTTGTGAAAAGAGTAACGTGTGATAATTCCACTTTTCAAAAAAAGGCAATATAAATACTTCGACATACTTTTTTGTTAAATTGTCGATTTACACAGTCTAACGAAATTTGTACACTTTAGGATTTACAGTGTATTAACAACATGCAGACGACGAAGTAATATCCTAATTCTAAAAAAATAATACTTTTTAAAATGCCTTATATATCTACTTTTTAATCGCTCAATTTCAACTAAAAACCCTTTTACCAATGAAAATATTTTACTAAAAACTAGTTATGATGAGGAAATAAAAAAAAGAAAGTTTATAAATGAAAATCTATATAATATACGTTTGTACGATGGACGTTACTCAACTGTATATAAATCAAATGCAACTGTAAAAAAAAGTCTTGTAAAGATAAAATGAAAGAAGCAATAATAAATCGTTTAAAATTTTTATTAACACTCGGAAAGGTGTAAAAAATTTAATATAAAAAGTTATTTCGATCTTTGTTATTATACTCCTCCCAGCATACAGGGCAGAAACTTTTCTAAAATGACCAAATATATATACATCGGCAATACTTTAAAGTGTGTTATTAAAAAGAAAACTTGTTTCGAATAATCAATATTAAAAAGAAGGGGTGTTGATAATACATTTTATTTCACTCACCAGGTTACATCCTTCTTGTTTGTAATTATTACCGAATTGTTATCGTTCCGTATTTCTAATTACGTCTAATATTATAACTATCCTAGTTTTAATCAGAATATTTTATATTGTTTGAGAACTATAAAAAATCGATTTGAGAAATGGAAAAAAGTGTCTGTATATTTTTAATTGTTTTTTGTTTCGATATTTTTATAATAGGCTACGATTTTTGCATCAAATAACAAGTATGAAAATCGGAAACAAATTGTGTTTGTTTAACGTTGTTACCTGTCGTTGATACACACGTAGCAAATTAATAATTATTTTTAGTGGGTTCTTTTATAAATTAATACTTAATAATAATCTTTTATAAATCTAATGACCATTTATTAATCTACAAATTAGACACAAAATTAATTGCATATTGTGTAGTCAAATCGAATGATAATTTATATTTTGATAGATTGTGCATTGAATTTATTTATTGATAATTTATTTACATTAACTTTTGAAATATCATTTATAAAAGAATAGTATAGTAGGTATTTATTTTAAGAATTTTGTACAACCATAGTATGATCAGAACAAATTTATGTATAATCTTAAAAACTTATATGCGGTCTGACGGAGGTAAAGGAAAACAAATCTTAAAAAGACAGATTTTTTTAATACAATCAACGTTTCGTTGTTAAGAAAATCTGTCTTTTTAATTTATGTATTATGTAATATTAAATTTATGTATACGTGTAAATACAAAAAAAATTCAACATCAACATCTAATGAATAAAACACCGGTCAACGAATGCAGCGATTGCAAAACTAAACTAACAATCGAACACATATTACTGGAATGTAAACACTATGAAGACAAACGTAAAGAACTAAATATGAAATGCAATCTAGATATACTCAACGACAAACAACAATTTAATAAAATTATATCCTTTCTAAAATCATCATTACACACTATCTAAAACAAAAGATGTAAGTTGTACCTATCAAAGGGAATGCGACTGTAAACAATAAATGAAAAAAAAATTATTCTGAAGAAATTGTAATTTGTGGTGAACAATGTAATTTATCATTTATCAAATTCATTGTCAAAATGGTTACAAACAACAATTTAAACCAGAATTACAGTTACGTACACTTGACTTCATTACTAAAATAAGTATTAAAATTTATATTTTTATGTAATTTTTAAGAAAATTATGAAATAATTGTTTTTTTATATACATATTACATGGTTATATTATAGACATAACTTTGTATTAATATCTATTTTTCAACAATTTCAGTTACTTATAAAATATCACGTTATTTAATCATATTTGGTTTTAAACTGTAAAAAATAGCTTAATAGTAATTTTTATTTCTATTTCCAAAAAATTGGGGATTACAGTAAAAACAAGCGTTTCATTAATTTTTGATAACAAAAGGTATGAAAGAATCCTTGTTAATGGCTCACACCAAAACCAACTTATTGCTGTTTTTACAAGTTACCTTTTGTTTCAATTTTTCAACAAAAACGAATTTATGCAATGCTATAGAAAAAAATCTTAAAATTCAACTTGTTACTGTAGGGACGTACATATTACACATGCACTTTTGAGCGAAAAATAATCTCGGACGTGCAAGAGTGAAGAGGAAAAGAAGAGGGAGAGAGAGAGAGAGAGAGAGAGATACAAGTCGGAATAAGGAAAAGATGCCGCGGTATATGAAAACAATGGTAATATAGTTGAAAGCGATCCGGACTTCCGGCGGCTTTTAGCGAGGAATCCACTTAAAGATCCGATTTCGAAGGGCAGAGAGGTGAAGGGAAAACAGAGAATGGGGAATCCCCGGGGTGCTCATTGTCGAAGCTTAACGGATATATATTCCGCGCGTATCATCGATTTACGTATACGCGCACACGCACACATACATGATATATATATCTCACGGGGGTGAATTTTGAAGCGATCTTTCATCGAGGTTAACTAGCCGTAGGCTCTTGTGCGCGTGTCAAAACAACTAAATATTCAATCCACGCGCGACTGTATATATATATATATATATATATATATATATATATACGGATTCCCTCTCTCATTTTTTATTATTATTCTTCTTCTTCTTCTCCTTCTTTACGGTAGCTGCGTTGGTTCGATTGTTTGGAATGTGTTCCTCTTTTCAGGGGAGAGGAGAAATGATTTTTCACATGTCGATCATCATGCTAATTGTGGGATCGTCTTTTTTTTCTCTCTCTTTTTAAATTCGAGTTAGGGATTTTCTTCTTTTTTTTGCGGAACGATGCGGAGGAGCTTCAATTGAAATATGGTATATAATCTGTAGAATAGACTTGGTAAATTTTGTAATTTGAAATTTATTTGTAATAAAATTATTTAAACAAAAAAATGTGTTTATTTTACGTTTAGTGTTAAACTACTTATTTCGTTTTATTCGATTATACAGCATATTTAAAGGTGAAGTCAAACAAATAATTTTGAAATTATTAAACTTTATTATGATATTTACTACGTCTATGAAACTATATCAAACGAAATAAAAAACACAAGTCGGAATTTTCAATGTTAATTGAAAGGGGAATATCTGCAAGTTATGCTTTTTCCTTCGGTGCGTCAATATATAAGTTTTAACTTTATACACAGCGGCTAAGGTATACTTGTAAAAATATAATTTCTAGGATAAATGTAACGTTGTGTTAAGCCATAAAATGGCCACGTGTCGTAAAATACGCAACAAATGACCAATTAATGTGCAAAATTTCAAAATTTATTAAACCTTTAAATACTACATTTCTATTAGGGTAGTACATTTAATTGTCAATAGAAAAGATGTGTGCAAAATCTTAGGAAACTATAATAGAAACTGCCCTGCAGATAATAAAAATTTGTTTTTATATAATTATTTTTAAAGTTTAATAAATAACAATATAAATTTTGTATCATTTTTTATTTCATATCTAAACACAAATGCATCCATTAAAAAATAAAGAATTGCTGAATCTATATTATTAATAAGATATCAGGATAAATTTATTAAAAGATTGGATAAACTTATTAAGAAACTTGTAAAACAGTTTTGCACTGGTCAGTATATATACTAGTGATACTGGTAAATGTTACAAAAAATGTAATTATTTTAAATTTAGTCTCAATTGTACTTATGTTTCTTCTTTTTTATGTGTGAGGTTGTTACTATACTTTTTCAGCAATGAAAACCAAAATTGGCGCAGATTTCGTTTCGATGGTACTTTATCACCAGCTGCATCTTTATTATTGCATATTAATACACACATTTATTTATAAACAAATATAACCATTATTCATTATGCAAAATTTAAGGAATATGAAATTCAATATATTTTTTTTTTTTAATTATATACTCTTTCTATTGTGAAAAAATCATAATTGTATCTATAGTCAAGTACAGTGTGAGAAAAAATTATTTAATATTTCAAAAGAGGTATAAAATAACCAAAATTTCGCAAGAAGGTTAGGGAAAAATTATGACAATATTCACCTTTTAATTTTTCAATATGCCAATATCACAATTTGTTAGTCTTGTGTTAGGAAAATTAAACATTTCTATAGGTTATTGCATATAGTTTATTATAAAGTTTAGAGTAAATAAATATACATTATTAAATAAATAGTTATGACATATATATATATATTGCACAACGAAGAAAGATAATTATTATACCTAACCTTAACTGTTGCGGAAATAAATTATGAATTCATTTATTCTTCTTTTTCATTGCAGAGCAACGCATCGCGGAGACGCTGCTAAAAATGTCATAACCTTCTGATAGTAAAAAAAAAATTATGACGTAACGGTAAGTACCGTGAATTATGATTATACATTATATAGGCATGTGCGCGAAACACATTGTAAAAAAAATATTGTTTTTTAATGAACAAAAGGATAAAAAGAAGATCTTTGTGAAAAAAATATCTGAAAGAAGGTAAAGCGAATCTACCCGTTGATACGTCAAATCGTAATCAATAAATTCTAATGCAAAAGGTATATAATAATATTATATACACTTGATAATGATATTACGTTGGAATTCATTGCAATTACCTTGTGAACAACGCGTAGATCACGGATAAACCTTCGTACGGGCGAAATCCTCTCGCGCATTAACAAGTTTCTCTTGGTGTAATTATAACTTATAAACCTCCCGTAATTGTGGTAATGCGTACACATTGTACCTCTCTGTTCTTATACCTATTTTGAGGTATTTTCGTCGGAATTACCCTAGTAGAAATTGAGCATTTTAAGGTTAGACAAAATTTGTAATTTGATCATATTAGGATCATATTTTGACCATTTTATGCTAATCGTCACTTTCAGGCTTAAAAACCGTTTCAATTATGCTCAAAATTCTATTAGGGTAACTATAACACTTATTGGCGACGTTGATGCATTGCTTTTTTAATTATTAATATTTGTTTGACCATTTTTTAAATGATTAAAATTCGTATCCGAAAAAGTCATATTATTATCACCAGAATTTTAAACACATGCTGGTATTTTTAGTTTATACCTATCGATCGTCATGATGAATTTTATAAAATTGTTTACTACACTTTTAAAATCCAATATTATTTTTGGTTGTATATTACATTAAGTAGATGATCCGATAAAAATCGAATTGGTATATCCAAAAAAGTTACACACCCCACCAGAATGTTGACCGTTCGCTACGGTGGAGACACATTTTTATTAAATTTATTTGAAATTCTCTCGGTGAAAGTTAAAAAACTAATACCGTTTACACAGGAGCAATAAAACGATCGTCTTCAATTTTTTTGTTACGAAGAGACATTTTTTTCCGTGTAACATCCACTTAAAAGTTGTCAAGAGTATCAACAGACTTATTGTATCTTGAAAACGTGACCGACAATCTAGAAGAAAGTAGCTCGATCGACTCCAAGTCACGTATCTCTCGGGTTGTGGTCGCCATTCAGTCAATCCCTCAATCCACGTGGTTCCATGTTTATACTATTTTACCAAGAGAAAATGGTAAATCGGTAATGCACTTCTTATTTCTAACTGTTTTATCTTCTTTTATTGATATATCGTTAAGAAATTTAATATAAAGTGAATGATCATCGGTTCCTTTTATATTTTCTGTACTGATCAATTAAGTGTTATAATGATAGCTAGCAATTTCAAATATTTTATAAAGATGAATCATTGTTTTAATTATTTATGTTGTTACTAGTCAATAATTTATTTGTTACAATTCACCTTATGATGATTGAACGAAACGACGTTTATGTACCGTATAGTAGAAATATTCATAATAGCACAAGTCCCATCATTTGTAGTATATTGTTTATGTTATTATTACCTACAGTTTAGTATACGCGCAAGTCTTGATGGTCAGATCATCGAGAAATCAAAATATTGTTTTGTCTGCAAGCTTGCAAAATTATCAAAGTAAGAAAAGTCAACTTTTTTTGTTACATGAATTATTAAATTAATTATATTTAAATATATTTATTTATTTTTTAAACAATGAATAGTCTAGAACCTATATCAGTTTTTATTTTTACTAGTTCTTTTAAAAAAAAGTCATTTTTTCCATTCAAGGCAAGACGAGCCGTGCAAAACGATAATCAAGAGGCTCCCACTGAAGTTTGGATTCAATGCAATAAATGTAAAAAGTGAAATCATAGTTATCACTGCGAAGAATGCAACGATTCATTTTTTATTTGTAAAATGTATGATTTAATATTAAATTTTGAAAATTTATAAAATAATAAATTTTTTGTTATTTCTATCTGTTAACACTTTTAAAAATAATGTATTTGTTAATTTATTTTCTTTTTGTAATTGACGTTTAAAAAAAAAAATTTGATCAGTTTCTTATTTAGCTCATTTTCCTGGAGGTCTCCGATTTACCCAGTTATTTTAGAAAACATCAAAATTTAAAAATTTTATCAAAAATTTTTTATTATACGTTTCAGTTGCAATATATTGCTAGGATTTTACGTACTTTTTACTTTGATATATCTATTAGACGAAAAAATAATATATTTTGTTTTCTAATCCATTTATTATTCGTTTTTCTTTAAGATGTTCGCATTGCCCAGCATTCCCTTGTTTATTAAACTTTTTTTGACTAAATATGATCATTTGATCAACAAATCCGTAATTATCATCCAATAAATGGTTTCGTTTAGCCTCAAAATTTTCTATTAATATTAAGGGAAAGCTGAATTTTTAGAAGTATTTAATACTATTTTTCCTTTTACAGATCGACAAACGAATTACTTAATATTCAATAAAAAATAACTTAGGTATGAGAATATCAATGAAGATGTCCAAGATAGCCCATCCTATCGCAGCAATCTGTCCTGCCCTTCATCGCTCCGCGAATCTATGAAAGCGCGTGGTTTACCCAGGTTAACCTACCGGTTTTCCGACATCAACAAAAAAAATGACAAACAGTTTAATCAGGCCCTCGAGGCATGTCTTTTTCTCGCACAAAAACCCATGGTCCTTCCTTACACATACCATTTACCTCAACAAAGACACCCAAGAAAGGGTTTTTTTTTCTCTTGCTCCCTTATGCCAAGATATTACCAACACGTGAAATTTTTGGAGTTGTCAAGCTTTCCTTCCACGAGATCAACTCGGAAAATGTTCGTGGACGAGTAACGATGAAAGAACTACATATATATACACGTTTCCTAATTCGTACGATTATGTCTGACCATCGGTGCTTGGGTACATGAATGAAAGATATATATATATATATATATAGATGCTCCTTTCGACGAGTGCACTTTTCTCAGTCGAGCGAAATGAGCCGTGATAATACCGTAAACGTTTATCCGCATCGGTTTAAAGGATCCTGACTACAATATACGATTTTTCCTTCTTTTTCTTTTTCTCTGGTGGAATCGACGCCTTTTACAAGAGGAACGATACGGAGGTTCGATTTTTTTCCTGTTTCTCAACGCGATGACGTTGATTGTCGGTAATTGCAGGATTTTTCAGGTATATGTGGGGTAAAGGGTTGCTCTTTTCATTGGAATCAATTATCGTATGAAAAGCGTTGTTTGCATGGGTCGAAGAGTTTCGTATAAGCGATATTGTCAAATTTCATCAATTTCAAGAATAAGTAAGCAGTTGTAATCATTCAAATTTTTGAGCTGAAAGTTCGGAATAGCCTATATATACGATTATAAGCTATGTCAAGTAGATCGAGCTGGAAGATCTCTCGATCTTCAATACGAGAAAATTGGGATTATCTTTCAGTATTCACCGTCTGTAATATACATAGATTGATTTTATTGCTTTTATTTTTTACAATTTATTTGTGGTTGTGTGATAAAATATTATGTATTGGTTTTAAGTTAATTATTAAATTCGAACAGTATGAGTATTAAATTGATTGTGGGCAATGTAATAGAGGAAGATTAGTATACATAAGTTCAATATTTTTTTGCAATCGCGTTTATCTGTTTCTTATTGTTAATAATTTATTTATTCTTCTTTTCTTCAATTATATATAGGTATTATTATATATGACACAATAGTAAGTAATATAATTTAGTTTTATGTTTACTAATTTCAAGTCGAGTTAGAAGTGTGAAAAATATGTTGAATTGTAAGTTTTTATAAATAAAAAGTATATCTATCAAAAAGTTGTCAAGTAAGACATAAATGATAGTTCGATCAGAATAGAAAAAAACCTGCACTATCTTTCTCATAAATAAGTAAGGAGAACTAATATTCTTATTCGTTTTATAATAATTATTACTGAATTGATTTTTTATCGTTCGGTCAATTAATCCATCGAAGAAAAAATATGACGTAAACTTCAAAATGATAGTTTATCAATATTTTGAATAAAAATTGACAAAAATCTTTTTTAAGTAACAATAAGCGATAAAAAAAGCATAGTTGTAAATACTATTTCAACCGTGATCGACGAAAATTCTAAAATGTTAAGATAATCGTAAGAATATTAGATATACACTGACAGAAATCTATCCATAAATGTAACTATTTCTAATCCAAACACTGTCAAATAAATGTCGTGAAATACCAAAAGAAAATGCCCAATCAATAAAAAAATTCGAGTTTTACTTAACCTTGAAATGTAAAATATACATCTATACCAGTTCACCGATCTCTGTACCTATAGACACAGGATGAAAAGGATTTCGCAAAGCAGAACTTGATTATCTGATACATACATATATATATATATAGTCGGGTAACCGTAGACCAAACGTGCACAATGTATCCTATAGATGGTAAGCTGTAAAAAAAATGCTCATTGTTCGCGGTGGATAGGTAAGAAGACGCAACGCATGAAAGAGAAGATGCTCTCTTGTGCGATTCATGCCGTCTCTCTCCTCTATTTACAAGATTACTGACCTAAGTGTCACGGTTCATAAGACGCGTCTATTCTTCTTGACGTAACAACTCATTCAAACGGTCCAACATCTTTCACGGCAATCGAATCTGATCTCTGTAGATCTCTCCTATATATGTATTATCGAACCGTACACGAATATATACCCTCGACACACACGCGATGCCTTTTCTTATATGTCGATTTATTCATCGGAGATATTATGGATATATCTTTTAGGTTTTCTGTAGCTACGCATATAGCAAACATCGATCGAAGGTTATAAATTTTTATTCCATATTAATTTACCATTATTGGGTATGTAAGAGGATTTTTATGAGGAACCGCGGGATAAAAATTTGGTTGTTCTTTTGACGGTTTAACAAACAACAGGATGTAGCAGCGATTTGTCTGGCGACGGAAATGAGATATAGCAGGGTAAAAGTTGTTCGTATACTAATGTACTAAAAAAATGTATAAATATTACAATCTATATAAAGAATGTAACATAATTTTGCGTGGCAATATCATTAATATACTTATATAATAAGCATACATCAATCGCGCTACACGTGCGGTCTTTTTATTTATAAAATGTTTATTTTAGAATATTGCTGTTTATTTTTACTTATTATCACTAAAAGACAATTAGATTTTATGACTTATCACGACAATTTCACGAAAATTTGAAAACAGAGGTCGACAAACCAATTTAATTTAAACTATTTATATTCAACATAATATTTTAATGTGCAACTTTTTTTTCAACTACAGCAACGTCCAGTTATGATTTTTATAGAATATTACTACTACCTCCGGATAATTGTACACCTTTCAGTCATAGTAAGATATATGTATATTATAGAAAGTGAAAAATTTGTAAACCAATTTAGCCTTAATTTTCAAAAAATTATGAGAACACGCATATATCATTTTCTTCACACGCTGTTTAAATTACTAACATCGGCGTTTTTTCGACGTCGTGCGTAAATTTTAAAAGTAAAATTAACCAAAATACGGCTTGTCCCTAAGTGTTAAAAATTATTATAAATGTTTGTTATATCTGCTGCACATTTACTTGTTTTAATGAAAACCAGCAAAATATCCTGGATCCTAACGTCACACGAAATTTCTTAATGTATACAGACCTACAGAAAAAAGAAATCAGTATACTTTGATCATCTATTTTTTCGAACAAAAATATAATTCTCTTAAAGATATATAAAATTCAAAAATTTAAAACGAGTTGACGATTTGTATTTATTTAAATAAAACACTATTACACTGGTAGATATTATATGCATAGTTTTTTTTTTTGTATTTACTCATTTCGTGTCGCATCTCTCTTTCAAACCATCAATGACATTTTTACATCATTATAGCTTATGAAACATTGTGATATAAATTAAAATAATATCAATATATGTTACACTACGTTATTATTATTAAAATGTTCAGTCAAAAGTAAAAACTACAATTTACGATTACACATACATCCCGAGATCAAAAACGCAAAACCAGCGTTTGCCAATTTAACGAGCCGGAATTATACGTATCCCTGTACTCGTAGAAAAAGAAAAATCTGACATCTATATAAAGGTCGGAAACTCAAACGTAACCTGCTATATACTTTAAGGTTAAATTACCGATAGAAATCCTTCGCATAGTCAAAGTCAAGCATATAGTAAAGAAGCATAGAACGCTTTTACCAAAGTGACCGCTGCGCAAAAGTGTATAGTTCACTTTTGCGCATCTATTTCGTTGAATCTATCGGTTCGTGAGCTAAAGCTGCTTTCATCCGTAGTGAAAGAAAAGTAGTCGAAAATGGAGAAACGTTCTTAGTAGAAATTTGGGTATTAATTAAAAGTTATTTATATGTAATTTTTAGAGGATAAAATGACGAGTTGGTAGAAAATACCCAGATTATGTAGTGATATGCTTTTGGCTAACCGCGAAATTTCTTAATTTTGTTTTAGTTATGCGATAACTTTGATTGTTAAATACGTTTATATACAGATTAATATTTGATTAAGGAAATGTTGTTGTTAGTTATTATCGATTGAATGAAAAAATGTATTTTAGTTAAATATTGAAAAGTAACACGTCTTTGATCATCGTTTGAGTATTGCTTATCACGCCAGTGCTAAATTTTGAACCAAAGAATCGATAAATTCAAATATGGCATTGGAAAAAATTTTGACTGTTAAATCTAGGATCACGAAAAGAGGATCTTACGATTATGAGATTCTATAAATAAGCAGAGTTTTTTTTATAAAAAGAATTAAGAATTTTAAGTTTAACAGATAAATATGAAAATTCAAATGTATTCTTCTAAATTACAGAACAATTATATACGTGATAAGATATTTTCTATTTTTGTGAGCTGTGTACATGAGTCTGCGATTGGAAGAAAATTAACAGTCAAATTACTTTCTATAATTTGATTGATGTTTCCAAAACACAGTCATTTTTGCATTTTTGTATATGCCAATCCGGGTTTACAAAAATTTTCTCACATACGTTCGATAATAACAGAAAGAATGCGAATATTCTCATTTGAAATTTGAGATGATAATAGAAATAATAATGAAACAAAAGACAACGGTATCTTAGTTTCGCATGTTTTATTATACATGCATTTAGTTAAACCAATTTGTTATCTCATCATTAACTTTGTAAGTAACAATTTGACTTTAACCTCGATTTTAACATCAACCCCTTAAGAGAGAGAAAATTATTTTAAAATTATTACACACCATCCCATATCTGCTTAACGATAAAACAGCTGACTCCACATTTACGATGGATTCTTACGTACAAGGAAGTGGAAAAATCGTAACGAAACTCGCATACTGTTCGTTGTTAAGCAAAGGTGATATACCTCCGACTGCGATTAAACTGAACGTGTTAGTGAAACAAGGTATTCGAACGCGATTGTCCTCGGTTAATGTTGCATCTGCCACTTGTTGAGCTAAAATACCAGAATCCCACGAGCAGTCACCTATATATACCTTCGCAACAATTTGAATTAACTTGGTTTACGTATTATATATACATTTTATTCGATGCGATTCATCAATATTGCTGTCATCGATCCTTACACAATGATCTATATGTATTCATCAACTATATAGCTACACTACCGCTCATAATTTTTTGACTCGATCCTTGTGAAAAAAATTGTATAAACTTTAAAGTTTTATATCTCCGCGAATTTTATATTACATTTAAAAACGCTCAATTTTTCTCTTTAGCATTTTTTTCTAAATTGAAACATGGCGGAGATATTTTAGATCGTAAGAATGGGCAATTTTTTTCGAATTTGTTTATAACTAAAATAAATCGTAGGTAGATAAACCTAACGGCTTTCGAAAGAGAGATAAAGTACCTTTATTTCTACAGGTTTACATTAATAAACATTTTTCTGTAAAACTGGCGTATAAGTAAAAATTAAAACTTCTTTTTTCTGTTTTTAAGTTCAAAACCCTGTCGCCAATTTCTGTACGTTAATTTTTCGCGGAAATATAAAAGTTTAAAGTTTATACAATTTTTTTCACAAGGGGTCAAAAAATTATGAGCCGTAGTGTACGTCTTTGATATTTTTGTTTTTGGAATATACAATGTGTTTGTGATAAACAGTGACGGAACTCGCATCAAGATCGAGATTTTTTCATATAATTTGTAGATCAAGTTTGAATTTAATAGTTTTATATGTACGTTCATTTTACTATAATATATAGGAGAGATACATTTTCGAGATTATCGAACATTCATTTAGTACGAGTAAGAAAGAATACGATCTTTACTCGTAACACATCTTTTGTAATCACAATTTTAATTTCATCAGCGTAATCAAATAAGCTTGACTCTTTAAATTCATTTGATTAAAGAAATCACTGGAAAAGTATAAGTATAACTATATTGTAACGAAATGAAAATTTACTCGAATCCAAGAATTTTCGACTAGAAAATGAAAATTGAGGTTCTGATATATTCAACTGAATTTTCAATAAGTTCCTTCTTCACAAAGACTTCGCGTGCCTCCTTTCTCACCAGCACCGATTTGGGAGCATAAAAAGGATCGATTTTGAAATCAAATTAAAAAAAAATAACTATATATTTTGTTTCTATAGATGGAACTTTTCACTACGGTAAATTTCGAGAGTAGGAAACTTTAAATTGCACAGGTTGCTTTAATACTTAATAGTAAATGTTTTAAGACACTTTGAACCCGCAGTCCACCTGTTGTACGTAATTTTTTAAAAACAGTATATCTTATTTTAACGAAACCCCGAAACTATGCTATACTCAAATCGCGGCCCATAGTATACATTAAACAAATGAAAAAAAAATTATATAATGTTAGAATTTGTATTTAAAGTGAATAAATGTTTATTGAATTTTGATAAGAATTATTTATTCAACACTTGATACACTAGATACAAAGTGAAATATGTATAAGTACAATAGTATATAATAAGTGATCTTCGCTTCTATGTCGATTCCTTAGCACTGACTGCTTCCTTCATATTGTCCTCGCTTTTAACCTCCTGGGTGGGTCATCATAAAACTGCAGGTCAAGTTTTGTATCTTAACGAGGAGAGGGAATGTTATATATATATATATATATATATATATATATATATATATATCGTTGTACTCCAACATATAAACTAAAGAAAATCGAATAAGTCAATATATAAAATTTTGAAAACGTATAATAATTCGTACAATTAAGCTGTGTAAACTAAAAATTGTGTTCCCTTCCTTGTCAACTGCACACCTTTATATACATTTTCCTTCCGCAACACCCCTTATATCCTTTTTACTTTTATTTCAAACCGTCGGTATATATACATATACGAAGAGTATAAGGCGAAGGGGGGGGAGAAAAAAAGAAAAAAAAGGTGTACGCGTGTTGAGAATATATATTCGGATGCGTGGACTCCAATTAATCGATCCTCATAGGTTTTGACTGGCGATGACAGGTTTTGTTACCATCCTCTGCCATCCCTCTACATAATACGTATATATGTATTGGATATATCCAGTTTCTCTCGTTTCGTTGGCTTTGATTATTACCTCAAGATGGATCTTTTTTGTAGGGGAATTTTTATAATTCTCTTCTTTTTTTGAGCGACGAGGTTATACATATATATATATATATATATATGAAGAATCTGCAATAGAGACATCTTAAATGCACTTAACCTTTTTATCTCACTGGATAAAAAAATCATTATTTATTCAAATGAACACAACTTAATTACATCAATAAATAGTGAATCAAAACAAAATGTCATAATTAATACTATAATTAACTCATTAAAACAAAGATGGCAAAATTTTAATATATATATCTAACTACAAATCTACAGATTTAATCGAACTTACTGTGGCAGCTAAAGCCGCATGCCGATTAAATTACTTTATCTCTCAACCATCAACATAAGAAGACATACGTAAAGTTATGAATACGAAAATAAGGAAAGAATGGAATATTATATGGCAATCACATGATAATCACATAATGATCAAGTAATACTTACAAGGATCAGAATAGGACACACTGCATTAACACACCAAAATCTAATTAAAAATCAAGAGAACAATCAATGCACACAATGTAAAACTCCAAGAACAGTAGAGCACATACTTCTAAAATGTACCACAAATATTAAGTATAATAGTATACAATGTAAGAAAGTATTAAAGTTCATAGAGAATGTTAAAATACGACATCTATTATAATAAACTCATGAAATTGTATTTCTGATATATTAATAATTATAATGCATTGTATGTATAATAATAACATTTTGTAAATATGTATATATGAGAATTTCACTAATGCCCTTCAAAGGGGGATGTGATAAATAAATAAATGAAAAAAAATATCTCGCCATCAATAAAAAAATTAAGAATCTCTACTTGATATGTATACAATTTATACATGTAAAAAATGAATAATAAATTAAATTAAATACGATGGATTTTTCCAATATTTCGATACTTGATAATATTATAAAATAATATTTGAATTGTTAGTATTTATAATAAAAATGATCAAAATTTGGATATGCGACAGTATTTTATACATGTAGCAATAATAATATAATAATAATTTGTACGTGGAGCAATAATAAAAATTATAAATCATGAACTAACAAAAAGCCCCAAAATAGTAACAAATAATGAAATTTTTACTAGGTTTAAACTAATTTTGTATATCATGATGATTTTAAATCATCATGATATACAACAAACATGAACATAGATCGTATCTGTAGATCATATGTCATAGATCGATCCATAGATATATAAAAATGAAGTAAAACTAAGCCTCGACCGCCAGTAACATTTTTAAATATAATTAGTACAACCAAAAATCAAAATCTAAATATCCAAATTGACGCAAATACAAAAAAGCCTTCCCCCCCCCCCTCATTTTTTTTTTCCAAAAAAAGTGAAGGTATACATAAATCGGTTTGTAACAGAAAGAGAGAGAGAAAGAGAGAAAGAGAGATATCGCAGCGGTTTAAACGTCAAAAGGACCTTCTCTTTTTTCATGACCCCTGGCTTCTCTCGCGTATAATCCGTGAGACCCGAAAATCTATATATGTATATATAAAAGTGCACTCGAAAAACCAAACGCGTATAATCCGCTCGAGAGCGTAAAAACGGTATAGATATATATAAAAGGACAAGGCGCCTCGAACGCAGAGGCATTTTTCGCAATCCTATTAACCGAAGAAGAATGGAAGAGGGAGAGAGAGATAGTGGTTCATTCATGAAAAACGCCGGTGTTTTCCTGGAAAATTCAGGTTCATTCACGAAAAAAGATAATTTGTATCCCTTACGCAAAAAAGCCTTTATATTATGTGCCGGGCAACTTTGACGCTTCCGATTGATATTATTTCACTCGGTGTTTGTGTATATGCACGCGCGCAGTTGAAACGAGCAACTTTTTCGTTTATATACAGGAGAATTTTTAAGTATACGTATGTATGATGTACGTGTGAAAAATATGAATAATAAAGGAAGGTCAATTTTATTTTAATGGTATAAAAATTTAATAATATATATATATATATATACAAACACTATCGGCAGCTGAGAAAATCTTTTATCACTTAGCGAGGAAGAGAGACTTAGAGAATGAGAGAGAGAGAGAGAGAGAGAGAGAGTTGAATTACCTGTAGAATTTTTGTGTTTTTGAAAAGTTGGTACCTTTCACCTTTAGTTTTGATCAAATCGAAGAACTCTTCATCCGGCAAATTTATCAAAGCTACCATATCTATACACTCATTTGTAAATAAAAATTAACATAATATTTATAAATGTATATTATTTTATCTTTATTGTATGACTTATAGTTTAAATGAATGGACTTACTTTGAAATGACAGTATATAGTGGGATAATTCCCATTTAATAAGTAAGCCCTCTACACTTTGCTCTACATCCTTGTCCTTTGACGACAGACACTACACTGACGAACTTGTTTCGAAATAAGTATAAAGGAATTCAGTTATTGTATACATGGGTAATAATATTTTTAGAAATAGTACCTATATATTAAACATTGAATCCGTCAATACTTTTTCAATATATAGTTCATTGTACACCACATATTAATTAGTATTAATAAAAAATTTTACTTAAACATATTTTACATAGTGTAATAATGATATTGCAATAATATATTGTAACAGTAACAAAATTTAAATTGTAAATATTTTTAAAAAATTAAGGTGTTTTAAATATTTCTAAGTAATAAATTTAACTAAACGAATTAAAGTAAAAAATACAGTCAAATATCAATAAATTAACTGGACCCATTCTACTAAAAAAGTTGGTTGATTTAAATATGCGTTTATAAGTAATTCAGCATAGTACAGTGAGATCAATAAAATAATCAGGTTGTTTTACTTATATTGTACTTTACTATATTTTTTTGTAAATATTGCTATGCAATTGTTTCTCAGTGTAAATGTTAATCAATTCAATAAAAGATTCGTTTGATAAAATTTTCTTAAACTGTTTAAATATTTAAAATAGGATGTGAAAATTATTTTGTTTATTTAAATAATATTTGAAACAATTAACTTTTACGGACAACGGTTGCATGCGACGGACGCACGAATTTTAACGCGGTCGATATATATATATGGGGTATTCCACGTGAAGTGGTCCGATCAAAATTTTAAAATGCCCCAAATTTTGGTTACACATTGCAAATGTTTTTCAGAATACAGAAAAAAATTTTTAGGTACTGGAATTTATTAGTTCAAAAGTTATTCTAACCTCAAAAAGTGAACTTTTTCCAGTTTTTTTCAACACCAGCTGGGTTCATCGCTATTTACCTCAAAATCTATCAACTTTTACTATAGAACATTATATGTAACATTCGTTGCTAATTATGTCTAGAATTTATCCTTCTGGGTTAGAATTTCTAATTTCAAGGTAAATGTTAGATAAACTACATGTCAATATTCAACTTGAAAAAAATCTAACTTCGCCACAATTGATTTTTTTATCCAAAAGTTCAAAAGAAAGCTTGGAGCAATACCTTTCAAATGATCTGTAGCATTTTTATGGCCTTCAATTCTGTAAAAAGTTATGACAATTTAAAGAAAGACAAAAAATTCACAAAAATTAACATGGTATTTCCCATTTAAATTTTTAAAAAAATTTCGTCTTTCTTTAAATTATCATAACTTTTTACAGAATTGAAGGCCATAAAAATGCTACAGATCATTTGAAAGGTATTGCTCCAAGCTTTCTTTTGAACTTTTGGATAAAAAAATCAATTGTGGCGAAGTTAGATTTTTTTCAAGTTGAATATTGACATGTAGTTTATCTAACATTTACCTTGAAATTAGAAATTCTAACCCAGAAGGATAAATTCTAGACATAATTAGCAACGAATGTTACATATAATGTTCTATAGTAAAAGTTGATAGATTTTGAGTTAAATAGCGATGAACCCAGCTGGTGTTGAAAAAAACTGGAAAAAGTTCACTTTTTGAGGTTAGAATAACTTTTGAACTAATAAATTCCAGTACCTAAAAATTTTTTTCTGTATTCTGAAAAACATTTGCAATGTGTAACCAAAATTTGGGGCATTTTAAAATTTTGATCGGACCACTTCACGTGGAATACCCCATATATATAATAGGGAGGGTATAGACTTTATTTCCGTTATTTATACTGACGTATATACAAATCATCACTTTTCTTTCTCTCGTATTTACATCGATATCTGCTTACATATAGAAATAAAGAAATTTATTTACAATGGCGTTTCTTTTTCATTTTTGCAAATATTCATAAACTGCATTAAACGCATACACTGAGAGAAATGATCTGGTAAAAATTACAAAACGGTTTAGTAAATTTTACTAAACTAATATAGTTGTGATGCCCCAAACTGTCATTGTAATTTTTATTTTAAATATTGTATTTTTTACTTTGAATTATTTTTAATTTTTACATTATAAGTTAATAAATATTTCAAAGTAAGAAACATTACTAAATAGAAAATTTGAATTAAACGTAACAATCGAAACTATTTTAATTATTATTATTCAATTCACTGTCGTGTCGATAAACTATCTGTTTACCCTTACAGTCTAATCTATTTCTAAACATATAAGTAACGATATTTAACCTATCATGATTAGTAGCACGCAGCCGCATTTATAAACGCTCGCATTACTTTTACATTGTAAAAGTAATTCAAGCACGAACTTATATATTAATCGAGAGGTTAATTCGTCACTTACGAGTTTCATGTGAATTTTCTATACGACACCTAGTGACATGATTGTCATCTATCAATTTTTAAATGAAATTAAATTCATAATACAATTCAACGGAAATACACAAACAAATTTACAAACAACAAAGAAAACAATTGCAGCGACCGCCCGTTGTCCGCGCATGCGCATTCGACAATATATCGATAAAATGAAATTAACTCTCAAAAATGAGTACACTGTATCATAAATTTTACAATACTCATTAGGAAAACATATAATACAGTGCACCAATTTATACACTAAACCATTGATTACTATATTGTTTTGTAATTTTTACTACTCTAACTCGTAAATTTTCACACATTTTCTTGTAAATTTTATATTTCTTTCGGTTTGGGTCTCGGTTACTAGGGCAGTATTGTAATATTTACAATACTTTTTTCTCAGTGTATTATTTTATTAAACAAATATACCTATATATGTATATTTAATTTACTATGTGTATTACATTAATCGTAATACGAGCAGGACTATATACACAAATCTGACTATTTATGATTCATTTTTCTTCTTTATCGATCCAAGCTAACTAATACGAAAATGTTTGTAAAATTGAAATTGTTCACAAGCAGCGCACATTTATCATAAAATTTCAATACGCGTTGATATCAAACAAGTTAATTAAATGTATCTACATTATGCTATACATATATACTAAGGTTAATATATATTCCAAAATATTTCGTCTTATACCTTTTGAAAATTTATATAGTTACGATATAATTATATATTTATATAGTTATGATGATATAATTTATATATATTAATATACAGCGTATTATCATCACAAGAAAAGCTGTTAATTTTTTAAATGATTTTTCATGATTTATCTTAAATTTCAGCATGTGCTCGTGAACAACGCTAATTATAAAAGTGTTACATAAACATATAACGAAACAAAAGAAACATTTGGTTATACATATTGTCTGCCTAAGCTCGATAAAATGATCATCAAGTAATCGATAACCCATCACCACGCGTATACAACTCGCCGAAAAATGATAAAACATATATATATATATAATGAATAATACACGCAGACACTATATATAAATTTACCATCGAATTCAGTAGCGAAAAAGAATGCTATATATGTATATAAAAGGATTCCCTTCATCTTGGGCCGTATGATGCACGAACCCCCTTGAATTTGATTCGTTAATAGGGGAGAACCCTAACTCCGCCCTACGGCCAATGGCGGTATATTAAAATATTCTTATGTGTATGTGTATATGTGTATATAATAGGTGTACGCACGACCGATACATGTATTATGCTATATGCACCGAATATCGATTTTTAAGGAGGTATTAAACGTGTCTATACTTTTATATATATATACGTATTGTGTGTACGCTGCTGTCTGTCTCTCCTGTGTGTAGATGTACATTTAGGAGATTTTATCGGGGAAGTGCGTTTTTAATCGACAATTTGGCCCTTACCTATATAGATGTAACTTACTTTGGATATCGTATATTATACGGATCGTTTTTTTAAGAATGGTTATCCATATATATATAATTTCATTTATTTTCCTAAATTATTAGCTTACTACATAAATGCGGTATTTCATTTGTCGTATTTATATACGATAGAATTTATATATACTCTACATTCTTCTCTCTCCAGAAGATTAGAAATTAATCGTTATTAGGTGTATAAATTATATCCATTTTTTTTACATGTCGATAGAAAATAATTAGTTTTTAACCTATTTAAAATATAATAGCTATTTGTAAACTTAAAACGTTAACAAGTATACTTAGAGATAAATTAATTGTGACTAACTCATAATTTTTATTTCGGATAATTATAATTATTTTTCGTTTAATTATTTTTTGGATAAATTAAAACACAAATATGCTGTGATCGTCAAACTCCACTTTTTCTCTTTTATATATCTATATTAAAAATACCCAGTTCATTTTTCGTATTAAATAGGCTCTTCTTCTTTGAAACGCTTTTTAGCGTGTAAATCGCTAATTTTTTTTACATTCTTACGTTCATTCGTATATTTTACATTCCCTCTTTTCAGTTTGTCAATGTTAATTATATTACAATAAATATATGTATTTTAGTAATGGACAAACCAAATGAAAAAAATAAAATGTGATGAAGAAATTAGTAAGGTAATAATCTACAAATATATACTTATGCGTTATAGGAATAAAAGAAAAAAATACAGGAATCAGAAAAATGGATATAGAATAATCCTCTATTGACAAAACCAAACTCTTTTCGTTAATTTCTTCTATCGTGTCGGCATTGTTTTCTATTTCTTTTACCAAATATAATCACAACCATTTTCAATTATGTAACATAATTTAATTTATTTTAATCCACATTTTAGTTTTAATTTTGTTTAATTCAATTTTTTATAGTTTCTGAACTAGAATATGTAAATATTGACTCACTTACTACTTATTCATAATTTTCAATACTCGTTTAATGTTTATATATACTCAACATAACAGTGTTATTTCCATCGAGTAGTCTATAAAAACAACCGAATATATTCTTAATTAAAACGCGCTTCTATAGAGATTCTTTCCTATTTTTAGTTAATTCATTCGATCCGAAAGGGTACACTGTACATCGACACATGATACATAGATATATACATATATACGATTCAACGCATTTCTATTCGCATCTGTAGAATTTTTGTAATAAGATCTAAACGCGCGATTTCTAATTTAAAAGGAAACCAGTGAAATATTGACAGTTTTGCCTTATCACTTTCGTCCTATTTGTATATATCGTGATTGTGTGGGTAACGTTACAATTTATATAATTTTAATTATTATTAGCCGTCAAGCGTTTAAAGGGGTATATGTATACAACACTATCGAGAACTTTGGTATCTATCTCGTTTAACGGAAGTATTTTTAGATCCTCGTCGACTGTTAGTATATATATATATATATATATCGGTGAAACGGAAACGCAAGATGCTTCAATGATATAAAATGAGAAGTGTCCAGAAAAATATAGTTAAAAATTTTAATTTTTTTATTGCGACCTATATATATATATATACGTTGGTTAAAACCAAGTCAACCAAGTTAAAATGAAATAAAAAAATTTTTTACCTGGCTATCGTCAGACAAAATTTCAAAAATCTCGTGGTTGCCCATACAACTACCATATAATACTTTCATTACGACGGTGATTTTTTAAAATCACAATTCCGTCCAAAAGTTTCAATGGATATGTCATACGTAAATATCGTAAAATGTTTGTTTACAGCGATTCGCGTTCAGCAATTCACTAAGTAATCCGTGTAGTACATAATAATTTTGGAATTGATATTAATCGAACGCCAAAGTGAACGCATCCATATATATATATATATAGAGATGAATAGCATTTGACCGACTGACAAGACGGTATTATACGAATCGAAGATGAGAAAAGTGAATAAAAACTTTTCCTCGGTCCGGCAGATTTCGTTAATGAAATTCACCTACTGCACTATTGAAAATCCAAGTTGAAGGGAATACTTAGTAAAATACTTTTTATACTTTTTTAAATTCTGTAAGTCGTTACACCAAGTTTTTTTTCTAAATATGTAGACCTACATATATAGGAGCTGTTAAACGTTTATACACATACGAACATAATCAAATTTTATAAAGAACGTCAAACGTTATAGCGATTATCTTGGATGAAACCCAAAGATTACAGGTTTAAAAATATGAAACTACTGTAAAAATTTTAAATAAAAAATATTTATATTCTCACGCAAATGACATAAAACAGAAATTTTTATCATTTGATATATTATAGCGATCGAATTCATGTAGCTGTAAAAACGATATTCAAAGTCTTGAATCTTGATCTATAATCTTAAGTCAATAAGAAAAGAAGTATATTATTTTCAAAACTGTAATTTTAATTATAATTTGATCAGGCTCTATAAGTATATACTCTCTAAAAATGAAATAGTGATACGTCAGTCACTGTCACGAAATTAGTGAATATTCACTATTAAAATAGTAAATTTTGACTAATTGAATTAGTATAACAATTCACTACTTTGTGATAGTGACTGACTTATCACTATATTTTTAGTGATTATTCACTAATTCACATTTAGAAAGTATGTTAAGTAAAACAAATAGTACATATTTTTAAGAACTGCAATTCGATTGTTTGTTGAACGACGTATAGAATGTTTCGTACGTAAGTGATGGATTCTCGGTTTTGGTAAAATATAACGAATTAAATTATTTAAGAAGCAACGTTTCAGTGGATATATATCTATATCCTCCATCCTCATCAGGCTACATACCTTTTAGTCCTTAAAATAGAATAAAAATAAAAAAAATGTAACTTTAATTTCAAATATATATATAATCAACGTAAACCTTTATATACGTTACCACTATAATATAAATTTTGTATTAAAAAAGAGCAAAAAACTGATAATTAATTCGGCTACCTAATTCCCTTATATATATATATATATGTAACGCGATATTACATAGTCCGATAAATCGAGGATATTTATACATATATTCCAATTAAGGGAATATACAACCCGTCAAAGATATCGTTACATCGATGAGTGCAGCGGACGGCGATTTTCGGTGGGTACTTATTACACAACCGTGACTCGTTCAATTCCATTAAGATTCGGTATATATACATATATGTGTGTGTGTGCGCCTTGTTGCATTAAAAAACATGGCGCGCTCCTATATATACATATACACATCTCCTGAATAATACAATAGCCATCACATATCTCTCTGTCTTCCTCTCTTTTGGGCATATGTCGAGAGACGTAGAACCTAAAGGGGAGAGAAATCGCGGACCGAGAAACAGAGAGAGAGGGGTTCGCTTTTACATCATCCACATTCGCGCAGACGACAATTCGATGGTTATTCTTTTCTTTTCCTCTTCCTTTACCTTTTTTTATAACGAGGGGAGGTGCGAGCCGGCTATCGGTGTTTACACGAAACTTACTCTGTATATAACATGCGGTTTGGAACTACATTTTTGGGTATGAACATATATACATATACGTATTTTATTATCGTAGTAATTGACTCGTTTTATTCTTTTGTTGTAATACTTGCATATTATATTGACGCGTATAGGTCCGATGAGATTTAAAGAGTTTGCCCTTTCTTGTAAATTTAATTGTATATATACCCTGTTGTATAGAAATGGTATTTTAATATCACTAATTTTATATTCGAGAAAATTTTAGTATTATCTAAATACAATTTTGAACTATTTCTCAGCTTATAAACTTAAATTGAGTACGTCAAACTACAGTTATGACCCGTGATCGTATCATTACGAATAATTATATACGTTAATCTTTAACTGTCACTGGTTGTGATGATTGTAAAAACAACGAAATTCACGTTTTTCCATGGTTTTTTTGCCGCGTGGAAAATATTAAATTTTTTTTTATTGTAAAAATTTGGAACATTTTGTTATAGGAATTTTAATGCGCTGGGGTCAATAAATTGCCCCTATGACACGTTTTTGGAGGTGTGACGACAGTCGAGGGTTAAACGTGAGTTGTAAATGAAATAATAACTTTCTTTTTGAATTGAGTTACAAAATGAACGGGAATAAGATAACTTTAAAATGAAATCGTATTATAAGTCAAACGAAAAATAAACTTAAATCGAGATTTCATATTATTTTCATTCTATATAGCATTATAATGTATTCAAAATGCAAAAATGTTTTCATTTCATAGTAAGTTAAAGCGCTTTTACTTCAATTAGATTCGCATGTACAAAAAATATTTTCATCATCCTTGATAATATCTCATTAAAATTACATTTAAACCTTCAAAAATCATATTTTTTTATAAAAAAAACGACTCTAAAATCATTGAAGAATCATGAAACAGCGAAAAAATAAAAAACAATTAAAACTTGTCAAACAGTTCTTGTTTTCAGTGTATACATCACGTTATGCAAATATAAGATTTAATTTATCTCTATAAGAAATCAAAACACTATGAAAATATGAAAATTAAACGAGAGGAAATTTTTATTAAGATTTTTATTAAAATTTTTATGATAAATGACGTCAAATCGCAAAGTTAAACTTTGTTAACTAAATTATGTAGCTATTTTTAGGCGATTTTCTTAATAACACGTAAACATTTTTTAGTTCTTTTTACTAGTACATTGAAAGTTTCACTCAATCGATCTCTTAATTTATTATAGGAGTTATATAGTGATGTTTATTAAACAATGTTGCCAAAATTATTGTATTCTTGTAGTAACAATTGAAATGACGGTAATCAAACTGTTTCCACTGTTTCTATAAATACTGAACGTAAAAATGTTTTTCATCGTAAGTTTAATATTTGCAAAAGTATTTTTATTTGTGTACAATACTTTTTTTCCGACACTCAATAAACATATTTTAAGAACGATTCTCAAATTTACCTTATATCGTATAGTACCCTTAGATTAAATATACCTATAATGATTATAGTTAATATATATTTCTCTGTAAAGGAAATAATAATTACTAATATTAGAAATTATAATATATAAAAAAAATATGTATAAAGATACACTCGATTCACCAAACTTGAAACAGTGTATATAAAATTACAGAATCGCGTTAAAATTCCTGGACGCAACTCTCTCCAAAACCGTTTATGCAAATACGCGCGAAACAAAACGCGCGTTATAACACTCGAAATTTTGAGTTTACACGGAATATATAAACAATGAACCTTGGACTCGCTAATTTAATCCAACAATTTGGACAACGATGTTTTCCACCCACACCAGATTTTTACACGATCGTGTGCGCGTTTTTATTTTTAACGATAGAGATAGAGGTTTAACTTCCTTTTATACGACCCGGCGAGTCGTTCAAATCTTTATTTCCTTGTGAAAATTCGTGTCTCGAAGTATTTAACTCATCAACGCTTCCTCGTTCGATGTTTACTTTTTACAACTTTGTTAAAACTTTTACTCCGAGATGTTCCGTGATATCTGTGATCTTACGTTATAACCTAATGGATATACCTTAATGTTTTCGCTGTGTAATTACTACCATGGCGATATATATACATCGTGAACGATTAAATTAAACGGTAGAGGTGTAATTATATATGAATTTAACGATTTTTTGTATACCACAATTTAAAGAATGTTGACGATGCTCGATAACCCGATGACCTAAAAAATTTGGTGAATTTACACTTTTGTTAACGTTTCGTTATAAGAATTTCTGTAGCTTGTAATTTTGAATTCACAAAAAAAGGAAGTGATATTATAAAAGTAGGATGTTCAACCTATATTCGACGCATTCAAAACCCTAAATGTGTAAACATTGACGGTAAATTTGAGTAAATCGTTAGCTTTGCACTCTAAACCCTGAAATATAAAAATTGACAATAGAATGTACCCATATTGAATAATATTAAATGTGAAAATCACAAAAGTTCAATACACAGTTATACTTTTTTCTATAAAATAATCCATTTTGTCAATTTTTACATTTTAGGATTAAACGTGTGACACGAACAGAAAATGTGACACCACTGAAATTAAAGATATAATGTTGTAATGAATTTATGCAATGAAAATGTTGGCTATGTTGGTAAACAAATAATAGACATATTTAATTATCTTTTCTATATATATGTATATATATATATACACACACAGACACATATACGTACACCATTAACACATTCCGTTCGCATCCCTCTTCGATTGCATCGTGCGCTCTTCTTCTTCTTCTCCCCCTTGCATGTGTGTATAAGCGTAGAAAAAGAAAATCATCGGATAAGTTTCATTAGGTTATACAATATAATTTCACCCTCTTGAACACGCACCTAGGGAGAATTCACGCGTGTATACGCGGTCTTTCTCATTCCACGGTTACGTGATCTGCATTATCGATCGGTGGTATACTCAACGACCCTGCAACTGTTATTCGATTAAAACCTATACTATATACGCATCGCACACATTTTATCCAAATTAATTTACAAACAATCACCTATTACTTTTTCTCGTACAACTGATTTTTTTACGTAATTTCGACCGTTCGAGGAATACATTTCGTAAATACACCTCTGATTTATCAAACGATCGACGATGAAGGAACACAAAAGTGAGGGGAATAAAATATAGGACTCGTAACTCCTTTCTCTCTCTTTCTCGAAATACATACTGTGTTTAGATATATATATATATATATACGAAGTCGCAGTAAATCTTGATGGCTTACTTCAATGTACAGAGGATACTTTTTCCAACCCTCGAATTCTTGATGCGTATATATATACATGTATATATAGAGCAGTGATAAGTGCGCTATCTCTTTAAATCAAGTGCACTCAACAACGATCAACAATATTTACGCAATTATGGCAGTTCGATATTTTTTATATAATACACACATTTTTTAATTATAAAGATTAAAAATAGACATATTCTTAATTTGACATTTTGCACCTTGTTGAAACGAATGAAAATCTTGGCGAAAGAAAATGCACACAGCTATATATTTAAATTACAAGTTACTTTTAGAACATTCCGGAAGTGGTTTTATCGAGTAAATCAGAAGTAAAAGAACAGGATGTTTCTTTGTGGAAGATTGTGGAATTAAACTGGCTATCAGATTATAGGACTCTAAGTGAAACCAACTGGTCAGTTTAAAATGTAGACACTGACGAAGAACTGCTCATGAATCGATACTATCAATATTTATTTAATGTATCAACATTTTAAATAATTTTTATTTTTCAATGAATTATTTTATTTCTAATGAACAAAAACCGTTTAAATATAAAAAAAATAGCTAACGTACTCTCTAAATAGCAAATAGTGAATAATCACTTTGCTATAGCAAAAATTCGGTCACTGCGAAAAAGTGATTTTTAACTAGCAAAAAAAATTTATACGTTCTTTTAAAAAGATAACTGTTACTTTTTCCAATGGAAATATACACTTTCCAAAAAAGCAGATCTTTCACAAAAGCGAACATTCGCTTTGCAAAAGAGTATCCTCGATTTTGAAAAAAGTGCCCGTATTTGCACTATTAAGAAATTGATTTTGTACTATTTGTGATTTACAGAGTACATGGACAGAAAAAAATATCAATGATTACTAACTTGCTCAGTATTGATTAATATACATGTCAAGTAATTAGGAACCATGATGCGAAAAAACGGAAAAAAAGTACTTGTTACTTGATATTTTAGTATTCAGTGCTATGAATTACAAGTAGTAACTCAAAAATTATTTTATCGTTTCTGACTTACTAGTCGTCTATAGTATTCATTGCTATTTATTTTCTCTCCGTGTAATGTTTGAACAAAGCCACTTGAAAGAATACTCCTAAAAAATGTCATATAAATCGAAAAATCACAATGAGCATTCAGCACCAAACATTAATTTTTTTTACCTTTTCTGCATCATTTCATTTAAAATGATTTTATCTTGTTAAAATTTTCCAAAAATGTTTATATTTTCACTTAAAATATGCCGCAAAAATTACAATTCATTAAGATGAAAAACACAAAAAATTTTTCTTGACTCAATGCTACATCGTCTTGTCCTAGATCTGATGTCAATCATATCTAATATCTCCGTATTACACAAATTCTATACGTGTATATCAAACTTTAAATTTAGATCGAAAAAAAAAACATAAATGTAGCCGCGTGTACATCATTAAAATAATTTAAACAGCGTTATCGAACAAAATCAGTAAGAATATACACAACTTGCAATTAGTACAGCTAATTAAATGGATGACAAACAGATATATATATATATATACACATGTTTAAAATTACGTTCTCGAAGGAGGTCTCATTGCGTAATGAAACGTATATACATCAAGTATCGGATCGCATTGTATGTGTGTGTTTAAGGGCACCTTGCAGGAATTGCTGTAGGTGTACCGTAAAAAACGTCCGGTGATAAACTTCTTGGAGAGAGGAGTAAAAAAAGAAAGAAAGAAAGAACAAACGGTACGTGGAACTGGAAGGATCAGAGTTGCTAACTGATATAACCTGTCTCTGGTTTTCTAGGGGGTGAAAAAGATTGCCGTGAAGCTCGTTTCACTCCGAATCCTCTTTTTATCCTTCTCGTTCCTCCTCGCTAGAATACGTTCTTTTTTTGTCTTCCATGTCCTATATGTATACTGCCCATGCGAAAGATGTGACGGCCCCATTTTTGCGTTAAATTGAAATTACGAGATGTACATGTGTTCTGTTTGATATTAATGTTTTTATGTCGAGTTGGACTAGTTTTTGTAAAACGACGTTCGGGCAGTACGGCACATTGGCTGTTAAATTTGAGTGTTTCGGTATTTCGATGTATAAATAGGTGAAAACGAATGCATATTACATTGAGTGTACATGATAAGATTATTCTCGGATTAATAAAGTAAACTGTCGTTTCTTTTGATTTTGTATTGTATACGCATTGTGACATAAACGCAGGTATCTTAGATAACGTCAACGCTCAGGAAAACTGAAATTTAAAATCACTGCAGGTGTTTATTTAGTTCTATTTACTCGAAGATACGAAGTAAAAGTTCAGTTTCTTGCTTAATACCGACATCATCAGACAATAAATTTTGATTGCAATTGTTAGTCATTAGTATATGAAATAAAATATATGATACAATATTCAGAATAATATTTGTCCAAATATTATTATGTTTATTGTATCTGATAATGAAACAAAAATATTTAATCGGCGATGTTTCGATAATGTGCCTTACGTTCAATTATCATTTATTTTATCTAAGGTTATGCCTATAGCGACCAAACTTTTTATTTTTCAGTTATTCCCATATCGTTACTATTAAAAACAAAAGAATTACTAATTGTAAAAATAATTTAAAAAATTGCTAATAAATAATAAATTATCCAACAATAAGTAAAAAACATAACCCAGAAGAGAGACACTTAAGTAAATGCAGTCAAGACAAAAATTAAAATAAATCCAAAACACTGTAGTATCGCTTTATTTCGAGGAAATAGCATCTGAAGCGATATCTTAACCAACGGAAAAAATATATATAGCGAGTCGTTTTTGCATAAACGTGCGATCGATATATACTCTTTACCGGTGTATAGTCAAGTCTAAGTAACTTGATGTTCCCGCAATACCGACATCGTCAAGTGCATAACCTCCCATCAGTGTTAAAAGGAATAAAACTTTTTCTATATATCGATCTTCGCTTCGATCAGTCGTAAACATTTTGTAAGATACAACGGAATAAATAGTTGGTACTTCACTGCACAATTCTTAACCCTCATTTTTGAAATCAATATTATGGTCTTTTTAGTGATCAAATTATTACTTTATTATTTATCTTTTTCTATTTTAAAATATTTCAAATTGTATTCAGCCTAAAATGAGCCATGTTTTTGTATGTAAAAAATTCTTTAAAGTATATTATTTAATTTGAAAATTTATACAAATATTTTTTTTAAAAAGGTTAATCTTTTGTATAAAAGTTTTATGCAATTTTTATAAGACAAATTTTTTATAAACGATCCGTGAACAATATTAGTAATATTTAATTATGTGTGTATAAGCATTTAGTGTAAAATACTTATGTGCAAAAACCGAAATGTGTCCAAATATTATTTACATTTAATTGTGTACAATTTTTATAAAAACTTTATAAATTTTCTTTTACGTGGGATGGTATTACATCATGATATATCATATTGTTATATAAATCAGCAATTATCAAGCGGCAGTTTATATTCCTGGGTAGGCGCGAACATGATAGTTATGTACCTGCGTGATCGAAATCATCGATTTTAAAAATGTTTTCGATTTTCTTGTCCGTCGTATAGTCCCTTAATTTTCCTCATCCATGAGTAGGGAATTATTATTCCTACACCTAACAATATTTTATTAATAATGCTTTGGTCATGTAAATTATTAATGAAAATTGTTTGTTTATAGCATCAAAAAGCTGCCGAATTTCGTCAACGACACTAAAAAATATTTTGTTTCTCTATTTAAATTAACAAAACTTAGTCGATCCTCAAGATATTGATGAACAATCCTTTAAAATCTTAATAAATATTAACAATACAGCGTAAAAGACAACTATATACTCATCATTTATAATTTTCGTCACTCTTATTAAAAGGACAATTAAACACGACGCTACATACCAACAGTCGATAAAATAATAATCCACACGGCGCACTCGCGTTAAAAACAACTAAAAACCACTATGATTTCGAATGAACATCCCTTCTGCATGTAACTTGCATGCGCGTATAAACACTCCATCCAACCAGCTGTAAATTTGAAAAAAACAAAAAGAGGTACAAGTATGCTATGCACATACAAAACATCGTGTTCGAAACTACGACGTATAATCCGGTTTTAATATTTTCCCGTAGCTATCGCGTATAAGGCAAATCCGCCGTGAAAGCAAGGCAAAAAAAAAACCGTCGTTTCACGTGTACAATAGAGAAAAAAAAAGAAAAAGTCGACCGGAAGAGTTTTGTGTTATATAGATACATATACGAGGGATGAACAGGTGTAAATGAATATAACGTTACGATCGAGCCTAAAACAGTTCATTTTACGCTCTATGATTTTGTATTGGATGCGCGCGTATATATCCGTGACGCGTATATATATATCGCCTTTTCGTTTATTTTTTCGCATTCTCGTGTGTGGGTACTTTATTAGGAAAAAAATAAGGTGGTGTCTATATATATAGGTTACAAGGTGATATTTTTTTTCGATTAGTTTCCTACGTCTGTAACGCCTAATGGATAATCGTTGACATTCGAAATATTATATACCGTTAAAATTGAGACTCATCGATATACAACGCTTAGGTATCTATATCCATAAACTTCATTTTTATAATCAATATATATGATTAATTGTAATATGCAATCTCGACTGTTTTAAAATATGTATGTATAAAAAACTCGAACTAATAGACCCTATAAATCCCGTTTATTATAACTCGAGATAGTGAAATAATTTCTAATTAAACGAACGATCGGTCTTCGTTATAAACGTTCATCTGTCGATTAAGGAAAATTTAAATTTGTTAATTAACCCGAACGACCTCTCTCTCTCTCTCTCTCTCTCTCTCTCTCTCTCTGCCCATCACCTTCGTAAATATATCGTTCGATCATACATACATATATGTATATATGTATACCTGGATTTGTCACTTACTCCGTTTCTGTAATTCAATAAACGCAGAACTCGCAAATTTGTGATAATGATCGGTCGGTAACGAGGAATGTGGCCTATATACATTCAAATTTGCTAGATTACTAGAAACGTCCGGGAAACTAATATTTTCGCGTACCTGCATATTTTGTATTTAGATTTAAATATTCATTTTTCGAATATTGTTACCAGATTTTCATAGAATGTAACGTTCATTTTACTTCTTTTCAACCCCTTTTACCAGATAAAAAAATTGAATATAGGTTTATACAAAAATTTAGCTAATACAATGACTAGACTAGACTTATGTTTAAAATTGGACACGATACATTTTTGTAAAAATTTAATACAAATCGTACAACAATTTGTTTAGAATATTCATACTAAATTATTGCAAAAAATCGACCTAAAATTGATCATATTAATTTCTTGCTCGTATCATATAAAAATTTAGTATACGACGCATTAATGATGTGTTTAATTAAAATCGACCCAAATTTTTTTTAGATGATATATACTATATATTTTTGTACTGCAACCCCTTTAAATGAGATGTTATAATCATAACTTATTATTTTATTTAATTAAAATAATTTTATCATCTCATATGTCGCTGTCGGTAAAAATGTGTTACTAACCGGGCAAAAAATGATAATTATTACATTTATTTTAAAAAATATGCAATTTTATGAAAAACCCGAATACGAAAGCACTAGATAAATAAATAATAAGTGGTTCTACAAAATCTCAGGTAAATATAACAAGGACATCCTAAAAAATTTCTGCACCGAATATGTGTAATTGCCCGTGATTTTTCGGCGAAGATAGTTTTTAGGGTGTCTTTGTTGTATTTACCTGGAACTTTGTAGAATGACTTATTATTTAATTCAATCTAGTGCTTCTGTATTCGGGTTTATCATAAAATTCGGTATTTTTTTAAATAAATGTAATAATTATCTTGTTTTGCCCGGTCGGTAACACACCGGGTATGCTACCTCCTGGGTGAAACTTGTTACATTACCAAGCGAGTCATATACCGAATAAGGACGTACTATTTTTTTAAAAATTACGCAATTTTATAATTATGCAAAGTTTTAAGGAGATTCGTACATTAAAGAAATTAATTTTTTTAATGTTTTCGTTCGGAATATAATCTTTGTACAACAGAATGTAGCTAAACTAAGGTTACTATTTTCATGATATGATATTATTTGATGAAAAAAGTTATCAACTACTAAAAACTATTATTAGAAATTTTTAACATGGACTGATCTCTTCCTGATCGTAAAATCAATATGTCGGCGCACCTCATGATCGATTAGATATATAATTCTTTAACAGTTTTCTGAGTATAGGACGTGCCTTATTCTCAAATCCCTTATATTTAGCTCTCGACATTCGTTAAAGTGAAAAAACTGAGCACTAAATTATTGAGTGAAATAACAATTTCACTCGAATTGAGTAATTGTTTACTTCTCAAAGGGAAATTTATAGGTTATGTTTTAAAAGGTCATAATGTTCACTCGATTTGGATCTTATTCGGAATTTGACCCCCAAAAAATTCATGTTTTTTTTTTCAATCCAATAGAATAAAAGCTGCATAAAATAAGTTTCTAATTACTTTTTTTAGTGGAGAAATGTGTTTCCGATCGATTTTTAGCAAAAAAATAATTTTTATTCCCCGATTTATTTCATTATTTCTATTACACTGTAGTTTCAACTTGCTTTTGTATAAGTCCAATAACCCAAATAGGCATAAACCCGTTCATCGGGCTGAACTTGCTTTTGGATAAAGCGAACTACAAATCACTAAAAAATGATCGAAAACACATTTATCCACTAAAAAAAAATATTTAGAAAATTATTTTATTGATTTTTTAATCGATTGGGTTAAAAAACGTGATTTTTTTGAGGCTCAAATTCCTAATAAGTACCCTCGATTTAAATGTATAGATATTTAACTTAATTAGAATTAAATAATCTGATAACTCGATGACTATTCATTATTCGAACAAAATTTGAGAGAAAGATTAGTACTTACATTATTGCAATTTTCGTAATAGATAACATTTATACAGTAACATTTACTACAATAATTATCAAAATTACAATAAACCAATAGTTTGATTTTGATATCCTTCAAAAATCTGACAAAAATCGTATTAATACATTACGAAAACATTTCGCCAAGAAGAATAACGAAGACTTTTGAAGCTCTATCGGTAAAATAGATTAGCTAGCCTTTCCTCCGCGTGAAAAGTATAGAAATGAAATGGTCTTTCCTTTCAAATCCTTAAAATGTTAATTTTCTGATTAAGATTACTATCGACATCAATAAACCTCTATTATAGAGGATGCGCGCTTTGTGAGAGATCTCAATTGCCATTCAACGAAATAGTCGTTGTAACTATACATATACATTTGAACGTCTCTGATTAAAATATGCTAATCCAAACCTGTATATACATAAAAAAATCTGTATATATCTATTCTTAAATAATCCATATATACACTTGTATAAGTTCAAACTAAATGGACGACACTTCTCCACTATGAAAAATATAAATTTGAACATCCGCGCGTCGTACAATTATATTCCTTGAATTTGAAAATCGTGTATGAAATTTCAAACGATCCGCGGAATTTGCATGGAAATTGCGGAAGATTTTAGGGCGTCGGGGAAAAAAAAGAGAGAAGAATCGACCCTGAATCAATGATAGAAAAACCAGCCAATATCTTGACTGTGTGGAAACTGGGTCGAATTTAATAAAAAAAAATTGGGAAAATATATATATATATATATATATATATATATATATAAGGTACGTAGTTTTTATCGAAGAAAAGGGGAAGAAAAAAAGTAATGTGAACGATCGTCGTCGATCTTTTCTTTAATTTCATTTCTCGTGCCCTCGTTAACCTCGAGTTTTAATCCAGGACGAGATGTCTGGAAAATTGCGCGAGTCTTTGGAAACATTGTTTCGAAAAAGTCGAACACGTGGATTTACTTTTGGATTATTTTCTTCGTTAAGAAAATTTATGAGAATATTTTGGATTTCTTTTTGTCGATTGATAGTATAAGAAACACTTTTAATTAAATGAGGCTGTTTCATTAGAAACTTAGGGTTTTGAGGTTAGGTGACACGATTGTTACTAATTGATTCACTCACCATCCTAGTAGAAATCTAACCATAAATGTAACGTTTTTTAAGCACAAAAATGGTTAAGTGTCATAAAATATCCAATAAATACCCAATTAATGGCAAAATTACAGTTTTATTTAACCTTCAAATCTTAAATTTGTAGTAGGCATTTTCTCGACGAAAAAAATGTTTATTTTAATTTCTGACTTATACAAGAACCATTGAAATTTTGATCGATCCCTTTTTCCTGAACGAGCTAGAAGAGCCAAGAGCATTGACAGACGCTTGCACCGAACCGTAAATAAGAAAACTATCGAGGGATTCGAGAGTTTAAGAAACGCTGGGTCACGTACTTTTCTTTTCTATAGTAAAAGGGATCTCGTTTGCTTTCCTTTTTTCCTTTTTTTATTTCACAACCTCTTGGCAAGTTCAACTGTAAATACTTCAAGTGTAGTGTTAATCTCGGCATTTTACCCGGAGGATTTGTATAAAATAATCGGTTCGTTTAATCTGCGGATAAGAGAGCTCATTATTTTTAGGTTAATTCGTATATAATTTGCTCTTTCGTTCTATAATGTTTTGTAAAACGTCTTTTAATATTAAGATGTTGTCTGATTCATTTTAAATTATTTTCTTCTTTGTGTACGTGCACCTCGTTGATATTTTATTAAAATGCTGATTGTTTGTTTAACGAAACGTTGATTTTGAGGTTAAGCTTTCGTTAAAGATAACGAGTGATTATATGTCACATTTGTACCGTTTCAATAATTTACGTAAACGCTAATTAGCAATCATTAATCATATTAATAAATAATTAATTATTATTTAATAATAAATTTATTTTTTATTTTTTTAAATTTTTTATTAAATAATAATTAATTATTAATTATTATTTTAATAATAATAAAAATAAATAATTAAAAAATTAAAGTGTTCATAATAATTTATAATAACGTAATTATGAATAATTAAATGTTTTAATATACGTAGTCATAATTCCAAAAATTAAATACAATGCGCTAAGCGACATCGCTGCGATTGTCGCGAACATTTAAAAAATAATTAATTACCTTGAAATATATATATATAGATCGTGTCTTTATTCGACTCGATATTCCATCCTCGGATTTATTCGAGGAAATTTCTGGTGTGCTCGGTTGGTCTAAACGCAAAGTCTTAACTAAGAGTAACTACCGCGTAAAACTAAGAGTTTAACCTTTTACTCCGAGAAGAGACGGACGCGGACTGTTCAAGATGTTCCTCGGGATTAACCTAATGGAACCACTGTTTTCCTAACGACTTTCGAATTCTTTTTTTTTTCAAGAAAATCGTATCATTCGTCATTGAGCCGAAAATTATTAATCCTGAAACCTAAAAAAAAGATTTTTTTTTCATTCATATACATATACCTTTTTTTTTTCCTTTATTACCGTGAACGCGTGAAAATGCGACCTCAAAAAAAGAAGTCTTAATTTAAAAATTATAAATATCTCACGGAGGGAATAATAATAATTAGAGTTAAATTACCGCGAAATGCCAGGTGATCGCGTTATTAATCGCGATCGAGTTACGACGAGCAACGCGTCATTAAACCTCCTAACTTCTTAATTATTCCGGAAATACTGGGCAATAACGCGCGAATTCGTTCGACTAACCGTAAATTACCGTTTGATCGACTTTTACGTTTGCACGCACTTACACACACTCGCACACACCACTAATATACCTTACTTTTCCCGACAATCGAACTCTTTTTTTTCTTTTGGTTAGAATGGTCCTTTTTACACGTTCTTTGGTGTACAAGACGTCTGACGTGATTTCACGTTACTATAAAGGAATTCGTTAGAGATTGTTCTTTTAATCGCCTTTTCGACGTTTGATCCTGCGCATAGGAAGTTAAATAAACGTTTTATTAAAATTTTAGTTAATGCTAAATATTAGGTGATTTAAAATACAGGTAATAATTTGTTGATTTATTAGATAGATTTTATAAAAAAAATAAAACAAGAATTATCTAATTCGAATATTAGCTAACAACTGGTTAAGTTTCATCTAAAATTAGTTAACGAACCTAAAACCTAAAAATGCGTCAAAATTGGCATATACTTATAATATGTAAAAATAATATATATGATTATAATTATACAATATTTATAATTATATGATGTGCATACGTATAACATAAATATTATTTTCATTTGATATAACGTAGTTGAACTTTAAAATTCGTTAAAGTAAATGAACCCATATATATTTTTTTAATAAATAACAAACACAAATATACTTTTTAACGGGGAATGAATTAATTCATTATTGAGTTAATTAACTACAACTTGATCATATTTAGATAAAAATTGCTTTAAAAAACTGTTATGATTTCCAGCATACAGGGAATCGATTTGATACTGAACAGAACGTAACACTGATTAATTTTACCCAAAAGTTTTTTTAAATTGCGTATACAAATATATTCTACAGGATCATGTGCAGTAGGGTACAACAATGGTGTAAAATATTTTTGTGTACGAAATTTAAAAATACATTTACGTATAATTAATTAGTGTAGAAAACCACAATATTACAATTATTTGTGTAGAGTAACAATGAGTA
The DNA here is from genome assembly GCA_026168455.1 of Theocolax elegans. Classification (NCBI taxonomy): domain Eukaryota; kingdom Metazoa; phylum Arthropoda; class Insecta; order Hymenoptera; family Cerocephalidae; genus Theocolax; species Theocolax elegans. The sequence goes on along the minus strand of CM047431.1, from coordinate 36,667,734 downwards.
GACTGTATTCGGTATCATCAATTTTAAATAACATTTATTTATATATATATTATATTGTCATATTGTATAAGATATAACGCGAATTAGAAGTTGTTATTCAGAAGCAAATGCAATGTACAAATTTTAGAAAAAATATTAATAGAAATTCAGTACGTTTCATTGGTATAATATATGAATAACATTGAAATGCCGAAATAAAAGCGTATAAAGAATTTTTAGAAATAAAACTAAAAAAAATTAATAAGCGAGTGTTTTAGACTTTTGCCCTAATTTCACCGCAGTTAATTAAGTTAAAATAATAATCTGAGAATTTCCATTCGTTAATTGAAATTTGCGTCCGCGAACGGACGAAACTCCCTAACGTGCGTTTTTCGTTTGAATCTATATGCAGTAATGATTTTAAGTGTGTAAAGATCCGAATTGTTGAAATGAAAAAAATGAAGATAATTTTACGAAAAGAAAATGAATAAATAATGTAAGTAGGCGAAGGATATTATTAATGCGTTAGTAAGATTGAACGAGGAAGAGTAAAAGGCTGTTAATAACATTAACATGGAAAGGTAATCGTCCCTCGCGACGTAGAAAAGATTCACCCCAAAGCGTATAGTGCATCAGAGGAGCCCCACTATATTTTTGCAGATGGAAAGAGAAGGGAAGGGAATATGCAGGCGCGGAGGGGTCATCGAGTAAGAAATGCCTAAAAGCGTCCCTCGTTAAGCAGCTTCCCTTTGAAAATGGTATAACGCCGGTAGAGGGGCAAGTGAAGAACCCTCGAAGGGCGGGGCCTTGGGGGCCCCGAAAAACCAACCCCCGCTCGGTATTTTGGGGTGGAGCTACGTTCGAAACGTTGGGTATAAAGCACGCTACCCAGACCGGTCGAGGTTCAGATCTCGGTTCGGTCACCGAGGGTGTTGTTTCCTCGAGAGCTGTATACTACCCGCGATACACAAACAGTCTTTAGTGCGTTACATCCACCACCGACGGAAAATGTCGCGAAGCTTCCTCGTGGATTCCCTGATCGGGAACAACTCGCCACCCGCGTACCCGTTGCCGTACTACGCTGGTCAGTTGCCCAATTACATGTTCAATTTTTTCAACCTCGGATTGAGTGGGTACGGACATCAGGTTGCCAGACCCGTACCTCAACCTGGCACCCAAGTGCCTTCTGGAGCGCCTGCGATTACTTTGCCCAACTCGACGACTCCACCGGCACCGGCGCCTCGATTGTCAGGTGAGATTGCGACAGATTGCTTCTTCCTTTTGAAGAAGGGTTCGTTCCGCTAACTCTATAGTCACTAACTATTTCTACACTTTGAATAATCAAGTACAAATATTCACGGTGGAATGTGAATATTTTTATTAAAATACTAAAATGTGAGTGTTTTAAAAGTTCAATTCATACATTTTACTCTTTTTGTAAAGATGTTCGTATTTTACCGTCAATTATTACGCTTTATAATTTTATTAACGTTTTAAACAAGAGCGACAAAGTGACTTTATAGTTAACGATTATTAACTCGATGCAACATCTTTTACGCGGAAAATCCAAAATTTGGTAATGAAATCGTTTACAAAAATTTGGATTTTATTTCTTATTTGCTCTTTGTAAGAAATTATGTTTCTTTACAACCAATCCATAAATATTTATACGTAAAACATGATTATCTATATTTATTTGTTTGTTACATTTGAATGGTAACATTAAAATTTCACGTACATATCTTGCACTATTAAGAATTACTCACACAAATCCACGTGATGTTGGATTATCTGATTTTTAATGAATATTTCCATTAATATTTGAATAATTAATTACATTTTATATTATTTTCCATCGATTGGCTAAAAGAAATATTTTTTGTTTAAAAGGAACAAATAAGGAATAAAAATTTCTCTTTTGCTTAGGATATCCAGCTAAAACATTGTTATTTTACTTTTTCATTCTGTTATTTCATTACTAAATAACAAAAATGTAAATTAAGAAGTTTCAATTAATGGACAAAGATATCTGCATTCAATTTAATGTAATTTGTTACACGTGACAAAAATTTTGTACGACTGTTAATTTGTACCAACTTTGTAATTATTTGAAAATTGTGGTTTTAGCAGATTTTCCAAACTTGCTAGTCTTTGTAAAGTCATTTTTTATGTAATAATTTTGTCTGTGTGGTTATGTAGGGAGTGAAAATTTTGAAATTAAGTGAAACAATTTTTAACTAAAAAGTACGTTTAGCGAATGCTTCAGTTTCTATTAGAGATTATTTAGAAATAAAACGAGTAAATATAAGCAAGATATCGAGTGTTTGTTAGAAGTTGATCGTGTAATAAACGACATGTTAAAATTTAGTATAAATAAATGATTTAACGTAACGATCTTTAAATTTATAAGTTTACAATGGTTTTAAAATTTTTTGTCTCAAAATTTTGCGAAGTTTGTAGAACGTAACAGCGTAACGGTAATATAAAGAAGTCAAAATGCAAGTAACATTTGAACACAAAGACGAATATTAATAAAAAAAAAGTGATATAAATCGTAGTGTACTAAATAAAAACTATTTTGTACGATTACAGAAGTAACAACAACACTGCCGGAATCGCCACCCCGCAGTCCAACGACGCCACCGCCGTCGCGCTCACCAAACGGCTCGTGCATCACCAATAGCTCGAAGCGAATCCGCACGGCGTTCACGAGCACCCAGCTCTTGGAGCTCGAGCGTGAATTCGCCTCGAACATGTACTTGTCGCGGCTCCGTCGGATCGAAATCGCGACGAATCTACGTCTCTCGGAGAAGCAGGTAAAAATCTGGTTCCAAAACCGTCGCGTCAAGTACAAGAAAGAGGACGGCCCGGCGGGCGCGTCCAAGTGCTGCTGCCTGAGAACGTGCGGCAAGAAGAAAGATTGCACCTCGGAGAAAAAGTGCACCGAGGGCGACGAGAGCGACCCCGACGACCAAGAACTTATTAAGGACGAGCCGAAAATCTGGAGGCAACCTTACGAGGATTTGAACCATGAGGTCCACGATCTCTCGCGGGGCTGCAAGAGGCCGAGTGAGGAGGATCTCGAGCCTCGACCGGTCAAGACGATCAAACTCGATAGTCACCCGGTGACCACTCCTGGTTTCAGGACGCTCACTTGCACCAAATACACGGTCGAGCACATCGTCAATTCGTGATCGTTACATCCCAGTGCGCGATTAACCATTGTTTGATCAAACATTTTTTTTTTCTTTTTTGCAACACTTTGCTCTGATCGACGATCAGTCAATTGTACATATATGTATAGCGAATCGAGAGAGACTTTCAACTGACCGAATTTAATATTGTAAATATTGTATATATCATGTGTATTATATATTTTTCTAGAGGATATTATAAATATATATATATAGTATTTAGAAATCCAGATTATACACGACACGCAACAATCCAAGTGATCTTAGATTAATAAAATAACGTTTCAAATATATACATTATCATCTTATTAATTCACCGTACACCCCCATCCTATAATACAACCCTTATATTCAATTTATTTAGTTTGTTTCATTCATTTTCAAAATTTATTTTAATTTTACTTTATTTCGTATATTAATCTTTATTAGCATTTCATTTATTATTCATTATATATCTATTTAATTAGAACTTTATTTTTTATTTTAGTAGCATTTTATTTTATATTCATTTTTTACTACTATTATAACATTTTTTTAAACTATTTATTATATACTTATCTGTTTCATTAGCGTTTTATTTTTCATTCATTTATTTTTATTTTGCATTTTTTAATCATTTATTATATTCCTATTCTATTAGCAAGATATTTTTTCATATAATATTTTTTTTTTCCATTTAATCTAAAATTAGAGTTAATTGATGAAACGAGTATGATAATTATTGTTATATACTCTACAAAACTTTAACTGATTTGATATTCACATACATATATATACGTAGAACCAAACGCACTCGAAACAAAAAGTAAAAATATAAAATTATTACGTGACTAACATTTAATCTTATTACATAAACTTTATACAGTATACATACACACATCACGTCGGATATTTTATTTCAAATTAATATTATCTACCTGTTGACGTATAGAAACTTTTCAATTATCAAACTTTCATTTAATTTTCGTTCTAAATTTCATTTATAATTTACATACATATTGAATTATATTAAATTTGATATACATCACTTTAACATTTATGCGAGATAACTTTACCTTCTTTTTTTATATATACGCGGAAATGTACATAGTTAGGTTTTATTTTTTGCCCCACTGTCTGTCGATATGAATTTTAATTTAGAAGAATTTTTTCGAATCGTATATTGGATATACTTGTATATACTTGAATAAATATGAAAATTAATGTGTAACACGCCATCTACTATTTCTCGCACTGTCCTCGCTATGCGTATATAACAATTTTTTTTATTGATAAGCAATTTTAATATCTGATTAAATAAATATACGTATTAATCAAACGATTCGATATTACATTATTATTACGTTTACTTTCTTTAGATACAAGAATATGGGTAATTATTATTTAGGAAAATTTTGGATGTTGTATTTTGGCTGTCGCGTCCTTTGATATTTTATTTTTTCTATTATTTAATTATTCATCATTTAATTATTAATTACTATTAATTTAAAAATTATGTGAAATCGTGAAATAACTAAAAAAATTATAAAATTTACTAAAACTCAATTGATTATTTTACAGGAAGAATTAAAAGTACACACGAAATCGTGTGCTCCCAGTTTCATACTAAAACTTTACGATTATCTATAAATTTATTTCTATAAATGTGTTTTTTTATATATTAATTAACCAAAATATGTAAAACAGTCTTCACACAACTTTTTTATTTAAAGATTAAAGTAAGGGTTATTTATAAGTTTATTATTATTATTATTTATTATGATTATTATTACATACTTTTTTATTATTACAAATAATTTATGTTAGTGTTAATCATACGATATTTTTCAAATCCTTAATATATAAAAATTATGAAAATTCGTGACAGTCACTTGCGTGTAATAATTTATCGTTAATACATTTATCTCGTTTAATTAGATCAATTAGTTAAAATGGATTATTTAATTTTGTTTAATTAAATTTAAAATCGTGCATGTATTACAGAATATAATAGGATAATTTTGTTAAACACGATTTTACATTGCGTGCATACCCAAAACGTAAATAAAAACATCTCATCCATATATAGGTGAAAAGGAACGTTTAGGCAAAAAAATAAAATCAAGTGGAATATCGTTAAAACGGTCAGTATATATACACCGTAAACACGAAGAGAGTAAGAGGGAGAGAGAGAGAGAAGAAAAAGTGTCGGTGTAAGAAACAGGAAAAGTACGGAAGGTATAGAGAAAATTCCAAAGTCAGAATTTGGTGAATGAGCCAGACAGCGCGTCGCCACTCGAAGTAAAGAGAAAAAAAAGAGAGAGAGAGAGAGAGAGAGAAGTGCCGTCTTTGGATAATGATCGAAGAACGCCCACTTTCCTAAACGTCGTTTAATCAAAAGGACTGGTCGTCGTCCTTCGTCGAAACCAGGGTCCCCCTCATTCACAAACGTCAGTTTCATTCAATCGTTACCACCCGCTGTCTCATTCGCGACACAAGTGTGCCATTTACCTTAAATTTGACCGAAAGTGGGGGCCCTCTTGACAAATTTTTCCCAGATTTATGGGAGACCCTACGGGGACACTTCTTCTTCTTCTTCTTCTTCTTCTACTTCTTCTTCTTTTCGTTCGCATGTACACGGTTTCTCGCTTCTCTCATTCAACAAAACGTGAATGAAACGGAATTTCGTGCGGATTCTAATACATATATATATACGCGTTCCTTCTTTTTATACACACACCAACTATATATATATACACGTACTTTATTTTCGCTCTCGAACGAGAGTGCCTCTAGTTTTCGCTAGCATTTAGAGCAAAACGACCGGGCATCATTACCTTCTTGGAACTTGGAGTTTGATTCTTTTTTTTCATATTTTATGAATGAAAAGTTAAGGCTTCCTCTTTACGGACAGTTGAGTTTCGAAACCTTTTCCTACTACGTACTGATCGCTCTGTGTGTCTGCGTGTTGCTCACTTGGGAAAAGGTCGAGAGCGTACAATACACTTTTCCAGTCATTTTCAATTAATTCTTCCTACGCGTCTCGTTATAGATTCTTTCGCAAATGATTTATTTCATCGGTTTCTTATTACCACTGTTTTCTAGTACGATATATTACAATTGATAAGCCAAATTATTTTTGATTATTTTATTAAACAATTTTATTATTTAGTAGTTTTTTTTATACGTAAGATGAATGATTTCGTATCGTTTAAAGGTCTGGAATATTCAAAAACAATAAGAATCATCTTTAAAAATTTAAGAAAATACTTTATTAATTTCAATTTCTTAGTGACCTGGTGGTCAATCCATTGTATTTATAAAAATCTTTGTTCACTAACCACTCTTTAATTATAAACATATAACATTTTTTTAAATGTATTTCAACAAATTCTTTAACTGAATTAACTAAACGTTTATTTATTAATTAATTTATTATATATCTGTAAATTTATAATCATTGATAACATTTACATCACCAAATATTTTCGTAAATGGGAATCAAACGCGGGTGGAATGTAATTTTAATAAACATACTTTCCAACGCCTGTATATATATACCTTTTCTTAGGTCGACCTTTTTTTTAAGAGGACGCAAAGCCTCCAGGTCATCTTTCATCTTCACCGGAACATATATTTTTTTTTACTGCGAGCGAGGTGTGTATATATATATCTATATATAACTATACTTTTACACTTGAATGAAAGAGCTCCCGGTTCGTAAAGCTTGAAGAACTTGAAGAAAAAGAGAGAAAAAGAGAGAGAGAGAGATAGAAAAAAAGTAAGTTAAGTGAAAGCCTTTCTATTTGCAAACAATATAACTTGGTCAAATATAATATATCTTATACTTTTTCTTTCGATTGGGATTTTTGCTTGAAATATTGGCGAACAAAAAATTTATATATATAATAGTTGTAAGAGTAATATAAGTATATTTTACAGTTTACGTTTTATATACTACGAGGGAATTTTATAAATTTTGTTTTATATAAAAAAGAAGTTTAGACAAGGTATCTTTGGGAAATAAGATGAAATCGAGCGCAATTTTTAATATAATTAAATACTTACTAGAAATTTAATATTAGAGGGGGTGCCCTGTACTTAATATCCGGTGGGTTGCAGTTCGAACAAAAAAAATTAATTATTACATTTATTTTAAAAAATACGCAATTTTTCGCAAAACCCGAATACAAAACTGTATTAAATAATTAAATAATAAGTCATTCTACAAAGTTCCAGGTGTATACAACAAAAACATATTTAAAAATTTCTGCACCAAAAATGTACCATTTTCCATGATCTTTTGGTGCAGAAATTTTTTAGAGTGTCCTTGTTGTATCCACCTAAAATTTTGAAAAGTGAATTATTATCTAATTATCTAGTGCTTCTGTATTCGAGTTTTGCATAAAATTGCGTAGTATTTGAAATGAATGTAATAATTATCTTTTTTTGCTCGGTCGGTAACCCACTAAGTATGCCATCCCCTTAAATAAATCCTGTAATATTCCTATTAATCAGGCATTTTTTCGATATTTTATGACAATTGTTTGTGAGTAATACAATAGCGTTAATTTCAGTTTTTACTTAAATATCGCATATGCATTACCGTTAACCTGTCCAGATTGTGTACCAAGATCTATTTAATTAATTTACAAAAATTATTATTACGTAATCTATTTTCTTTAGATATTACAATTACTCATTTTGTACAATTAGACAGACGTTTATTTTAAAACGCAACTTGTATGAACGATTACAATCCTGATAGAAATATAATGTATCGAATTTATTAATATTTTAATATAATAATATAATAATTTAGTATTTTGTAAATAATCCATTTGTTTGTTGTTAAATATTAGTAACTTAGAATTTAATCAGTAATAGATTGCAGAGGATTAAAATACTGCGAATCGGATCGTTTAAAAGAAAATAATATATATATATATATATAAAGGAATTTAATGACGAAAAGATTAGTTGTATAAAAAATACAGTGGAACTTTTATCAGAGATTATTATTTGTTTAAACGACTAGGAACAAATGATATTTAGATGTAATACTTAGTTTCCCTTGTATATTTCAAAGAAATGTGCAAATTTATAAAATTTCGGTGTACTATGCCAAAGACATATGTTACATAAAATTATTTAAAGCTCTATTCGTATCTATGAGGAAATTGACAAAAAATCTTTCAAATCGCGTTCCCTAAACTCAAGAATTTTTTTTTGATACACCTTCCGGACCTCGCAGTTTTCTTCTTCTATAGTACGTATAACATACGAAACAAAATTTGAACATGAAAAAAAGACTTGCGACACACATTTCTTAAGTTTGAAGTTTAAAATCAGAAAATCGTAAAATGCTGTTTTTTTAAAAAAGCTTATATAACTTATATAATCGTAATTAAAATTAATTTTCAAAACAACCTTTTTGCATTTTATTTTTGAAAGCTTATTATTATATAAACTCATATCAAAATTATTTCATTAAAAATAATGCACCAGGTTCTAATAATCGAATATTTATAAAAATAAAGGAAAACTCTATTTTACTTTTATTATAATATTGCTTAGATAAAAATACAATATTTAAATGTAATTAAGATAATATAATAATCTTATTTTTCAATTAAACGATATATTATACTGCTTAAATAATAATTATAAGTAGTAAATAAAATATTTAGTGAGAACTAAGCTATTAGTTTCATAAAACCAAACAATTTATAAGTGTGTTGTTTAAATGATAAAATATATAAAAAATATTAAAAAAATGTTTAGTCACTACAGATAATACAAATGTTTGATCGGTGATTTTGAGTAAAACAGGATATAAACTATAAACCCAAGAATAATATACGGTAATTAGCTATGTAAAAGTCTGAAAATATTTGAGTACATTGTTCAAAGCATGTATTAGATTCTGACGTAAAGGATTCATCCGAAAACTAATATTTTTTATTTATAAAAAATTATAAGTAATGCCCAATTTCTCAATCAGAGGCACCCCTCGAGAAATATTCGAAATATTATGTAGATATAACTATACTATAGGTAATGCATGTACATATTACATATACCACCATTATACATACTGATTATGCACCATAAATAAATCATTATTCGTAAATCATATCTCGTTAGACACATACACACATACATGACCAACACGATTTAGGAAAGAGCGTCGGAATCGCGATTAAATCGCATAATATATGTATGTGTGTATATATATATATATATATATATATATATATATATATATATATATACATAATTAAATTAAATTGGGTCTACATACGCATGATTAAGCGAATAGATGATTACGATAATTGTATATATTTATTATCATATTTCTATATATACAAGAATCTTTGAACTCATCGGCACGTTGAACGTACGTAACTTGGCATTTCATTCATCGATAACGTAATCGATCAAAGCATCTGTATAGACACTTCAATAAAGAACTAGATTATTGAAAATACACTTATACTTTTTTTTTCTTTTATTTTCTTTCACGTGTAAGCTGCAAACTTTTATGTGAAATATGTTGCGTGAGAAAATGATGGGTACATAGTACAAGTGGAAAATGTATTACATATTTTTTATTTCATTAATCGTTGTTGTGAATACTCTTAGTTTTGAATTTGATTTGATTGATAAGAAATCATTTGGTAAAAAATTACACCTTAAGGAGCCTACCCTAATTAGACACACCAAAAAAGACAGTTTTTCAGAATTTTTAAAACTGTTTTATATTATAAATATTGATATAGAAGTCGTTAGACTTTATTATAACACTATCGAAATATAAAAAAAAAAGAAAAGATACTGAGGCTAAGAAGAAGGAAAATGAAATAATTAGAAAAAGACCAAAAAGATCAAGAGAGGGTAGTAGAGAACATTCAAGAAAAAGAGAAGGATATTATGAGACACATAAAAGGCGAAAGTATCATTTCGATAGAAAAGCCAAAGAAAGATGAAAATCAAGAGAAAATGATAAATATCGAAAAAAACATCATTATTGATTTCGTAAATGTTATTACTTACGTTATATAAAGTTATAATATGTTCTATTTTTTAATAATTAAAAGCATTTACATTGACGTAAAATTCATTTTTAACAAGTTACATGCAAAAATGTATGTAAATGCATGTAAATGTTTCTTAAAGAACTTATATGAAGAATTCATGTAAAATACACTTATTTCAGATGATGTACGTTAATAAAAATGTAGTTTTCATGAAGTTTGATATATATATAACGTGAAAATGCAGCATAAATGAGATTAATTTTGTGTACATCTGCACTACATTGGACACACCAAAAAAGACAGTTTTTCAGAATTTTTAAAACTGTTTTATATTATAAATATTGATATAGAAGTCGTTAGACTTTATTATAACACTATCGAAATATAAAAAAAAAATTTTTGTACATTTTAATAAGTTTTTATACATGAAAATGATAATTCAAAAAAGTGCTGAAAAAAGTGTGCCCGCGCTATTTAAGAAATTTCTAGAATAGTTAATTAGAAATTACGTATGGTCAAAACTGAGAAGCATAGTTCTAAAAATGTCGATCAGGTACGAACGTTTACTATACGTGTATAAAACGTATCTATTTTGTGTCTCAAGATTCAGTATCGTTGACATTCGTTTGTCGTCCACTCATTTTTGATACATAAAATACAATTATTACTATATTCTATGCGCACAGTCAGCTTTACGCATAGAAAAGAAAAGCGCAATATTGCATATTTTATACAGGTTTGCCATTCGTATATTAAGTGCACACAGAGGTAAATAACCTAGTCATAATGTGTTTTATAATTTTTCCTATACAATTCGAATATTTTATTCAAATTTTTGTTATTTATTTTAAATATATGCAATACAATGAAAACTAAAAATTAAAATAAGTACAATTTTCGTAAACTGTATGTAATTTATAATATTTTTTTCTCGTAAAAATAGTAATATATAATGCAAAAATTTTCAAATTTAGTGTTTTGAACATCTAGTCCCTTGCTAAATTTCACGTATTTTCTTGACATTGTTATACAACTTTCTCCATTTTTTCTGCCTCTTGAAAGACAATATTTTAATCTTGCTGCACAACATTTAATAATATTTGAAATACTTTTCGTAGCGTAACAACGTATCGTTACTAAAATTACTATTAAATACATAAATTATATTATATTAAGAAATATAGATTATTATTTATATTAAAATGTTATAGCATACTACTACTATTATACACAACAAATTAAAAATTACCGCAAATCGATGAAACTGAGTGTATATAGGTTCTTCTTCCCTCACCTCTCAAAAATAAGGTCAATTGGCTGCAGAAGTTAAGTGTCACTTTTGTCCATTGAGGCTAAATTAAAAAAAAATAACTAGCGATAAAAACGTTTTTCACTAATTGGCATCTCCTCCGATCGAAAACGTTAAAGAAAAACGTCGCTTTCGCGCTTTAGAAATTTAAAAATTGCACTGCAATACCATATAGTATTTATACAATTGTATATATATCTGTACTTTTTATGTGTTGACAAAATAAATTGATTATTATTATTATTAGTTATGGTTATTATTTATTATTATTTATTAATATATATTAAAAATACATGTTAAAATAAAAAACAATGAAAAGAATTTTTATTATAATATATGGAATTAAAAAAAAAAAAATTAAATAAGTAAATAAATAAATAATATTATAAATTTTAATCGATTACATATCTTACGACGAATCGTGCAGTGAAATGTACAATATATAAAAGTAAGAGATTCGAAATAGATTTAGTGTATATAGAGACACCGAGGTACCGAAGGGTGGGGACGGTAAATATATTGACGCTCCAGGTGATAACACCGCTCACAACTTCATCTCCGGCGGTTCACAAAGGGTAACTATATGTACAAATGTATAAACTTAGTCAACAGTGAATTTATTTTATTTTATTTTTTTTTTAACTTGGTTACGCAACGATCTTTAAAAATATTGTAGGGTAACTTTTCACCAAATAATGAATTAATATAAGACATGTTAATGAACATTTACTTTTCTTACTTAAAAATAACGTGAATAATTAATTATTAACTAGGGGTATATTTGTATGGATTAAATATCAAGGGAAACGTATTTCCGTAAATCTAAAAGTGTAAATGTTTTTTATGTTTATTCACTGGTGTCTGTTCACATATTCTGATGTAGCTCACCCTATTTTACACTTGGTTTAATTTGATTGACGCTTTTTTGCTAGAACTAAGTGTGTAACCATTTTTTAATTTTATGCTAACAATTAATTATATATCTAGTTACGGTAATAATAATAATTATTCGGTGCGCAAAGGTCGTTCGTTAAAGGTAAATTATTTCACGTTAAAACGTACTCCATCTATATACCTTCCGGAAATGTGAATACTGATTTAATCTTCGCATTGGAGCACGATATATAGATATACGATTGCAAAAGCTCGATAAATAACAAATACTTTTCGTTATTTATTCATTATATTATAAAATAAATTGATTATTATTATTATTAGTTATGGTTATTATTTATTATTATTTATTAATATATATTAAAAATACATGTTAAAATAAAAAACAATGAAAAGAATTTTTATTATAATATATGGAATTAAAAAAAAAAAAATTAAATAAGTAAATAAATAAATAATATTATAAATTTTAATCGATTACATATCTTACGACGAATCGTGCAGTGAAATGTACAATATATAAAAGTAAGAGATTCGAAATAGATTTAGTGTATATAGAGACACCGAGGTACCGAAGGGTGGGGACGGTAAATATATTGACGCTCCAGGTGATAACACCGCTCACAACTTCATCTCCGGCGGTTCACAAAGGGTAACTATATGTACAAATGTATAAACTTAGTCAACAGTGAATTTATTTTATTTTATTTTTTTTTTTAACTTGGTTACGCAACGATCTTTAAAAATATTGTAGGGTAACTTTTCACCAAATAATGAATTAATATAAGACATGTTAATGAACATTTACTTTTCTTACTTAAAAATAACGTGAATAATTAATTATTAACTAGGGGTATATTTGTATGGATTTAAATATCAAGGGAAACGTATTTCCGTAAATCTAAAAGTGTAAATGTTTTTTATGTTTATTCACTGGTGTCTGTTCACATATTCTGATGTAGCTCACCCTATTTTACACTTGGTTTAATTTGATTGACGCTTTTTTGCTAGAACTAAGTGTGTAACCATTTTTTAATTTTATGCTTAACAATTAATTATATATCTAGTTACGGTAATAAATAATAATTATTCGGTGCGCAAAGGTCGTTCGTTAAAGGTAAATTATTTCACGTTAAAACGTACTCCATCTATATACCTTCCGGAAATGTGAATACTGATTTAATCTTTCGCATTGGAGCACGATATATAGATATACGATTGCAAAAGCTCGATAAACAATTAAACAACTTTTCGTTATTTATTCATTATTATTTTATTTGTATATTGCTCGGTTCGGTTCGTTATCGTGCATCCTGGACGTAACCATTGACAACTTTTCCGTATTGTACATATGATATACTTGTATACATCTCATATACGTATATTAATGTATAATTTTTATTTTTCGACCTATGCGTGTCGAGCGATAACGATGTATAAATATTTGTTGTTTTTCGTATACCTGGTGTATACTTTAAACGATGGTAACTATACATTTAACAAAAATATTAAGAGCATTCTATTTTTTTTTTCTGGAAAATATCGATCGGAATTCCAAACGAATAAAACGCGAGTATGAAATGTCAGGTTGTAAGAGATGGACCTATTACTTTCATTTTATATAATTGATTTTATAAATATTGAATTGTCGATGCACAGTGTAATATAAACAATAAATGCAATCCTGGTAGATATTTTACGACTATATGGAAAATTTTCACTTCTAAATAATAATAATAATAATAATAATCATTATCATCATATTATTCAATATATTAGATCATATATTACTAGTGCTAAAAATTATCATGATATTTGTACTACTGTACTAACAACACAACTTCGGAAAAAAGTAAAAAATAAATACAAATAACTTGTATCAATTTCAGAGATAAGATGCTAAAGACCATCGTGTTCGTTGCCCTCGTGGCGTTCGCCGCCTCTGAAAAAGTGAGGTTCGAGAATTTCAAAGTTTACCGTGTCGTACCGGTAACATCCGAGCAATTGGAACTCCTCAGGGACATCGAAAAGATCCAAGATGGTGTAAGTATACAATTTACAATTTTTTTTTTCTCGTCCACGTGTCGACATGATCGATGCTATATAAATTTTACGATACACATATACATGATTGTTTTAATAACGAAAGAAAGGCTGATCGATTAGATAAAGAGGAGATGATTGTTTTTCTTTATCTACGGACGTGATTAGAAAAGTGGAAGATAAAGAAATTAATTCCCTATATAACTTTTTTTTTATTGATTATCAGGTGTGTGTGTGTGTGTGTGTATTAAATACATTGAAAACGATGATCGTGATTCACGAGTATCTTTTTTAGAGATTTAAAGATCATCGATAAAACGATTTGATTGATAAATTCCCCTCGGTCTTGGAGTTTGTATTGTATCGATTATGTAACGAGTTAACAAAAACATTGATTTCTACGTAATCGGTGTACGACGATCTCGATGAGAATTTTAGATGTTTATTAATCAAATTTTAGGATTTTTATGTAATTTTAATGGAATCAGTGAGTAATTGTTTTTTGATATTGTTTAGAATGTCGAGGCTAAGTTTTGTGCAATCACATCGGTTTATCAGAAATGTAACGATTTTTTAATGAAAAACACCCTTTTTAATTTAAAATAAAATTTTAATTTTGAAACACCGTTAAATATATTTTATACGTAACATTTTTTTAGACAAAAACTAGTTGTTTAACCAAATGTGGTCAATTGAGTATCAGCAATTAATAGTCAAAAAATATTTTTCACTAATCTTAACATAATCAACTTCTAATGTGTAATATTTTTTACTTGCAATGCATTGACCGCATGAAACTGCCAATTGCTACTCAACAAATTATGTTCAGTAACACTTTATAAATATTTTAAAAAATCTGAGTTGACATACTAGTTATTGTTAGATTGCTGCGTAAAATAAAAACCAAACCCTTATCTCTAAAGGATATCTTAAATTATGCTAGATACCATATTGATACATGCTAACTTTATCAGCATTATATTTTATGGTTAATAATAAATAAATAAACGTAGATACGCACACATATGTAATCGAATTCTGCCAATATTACCTAAAACATGATGTACTCAAACTCTCTTGTAAAATCAGAAGAGTTAATCAATGATCAAAGATTATTAATTGACAATTGATCAGTACTCGTTCTGGAGTGGACCAACCCGCGTGTTCAACCCCGTGGACGTGATGGTCGCACCATCCGTGCAAGAAGAATTTGGTCTCCTGATGGACGCCATGGACATGAGGTACGAGACATACGTCAACGACGTGCAAACGTTGATCGACCAAGAAAATCCCAACAGTTTGGATTCCGAATTCGGATGGACCAAGTACCACACTTTGGACGAGATCTACGACTGGCTCGAATCCCTTGCCAAACAATACCCTGACAATGTCCGTATAAATATATATATATTTCCTACTCGATTATAATACTGTTTGATAATTCTAGAAATAACTGTATGAAAACTGGTCGACAGATCGAGGTGTTGAACCCTGGTAAAACTTACGAGAACCGCGTGATCAAAGGAGTGAAGTTGAGCTTTGGGCCAAATAAACCTGGTGTCTTCATCGAGGGTGGTATTCACGCTCGGGAATGGATATCTCCTGCTACCGTAACCTATCTTATCAACGA
This sequence comes from Theocolax elegans, assembly GCA_026168455.1. Classification (NCBI taxonomy): domain Eukaryota; kingdom Metazoa; phylum Arthropoda; class Insecta; order Hymenoptera; family Cerocephalidae; genus Theocolax; species Theocolax elegans. The sequence continues at coordinate 36,651,666 of CM047431.1, read as the reverse complement.
ATTCCTCACCAGTAACAATCCAGACGTTCGTAATCTCGCTGAATCTTACGACTGGTACTTCTTCCCGTCTTTCAACCCCGATGGTTACGTCTACACTCACACCACGGTAAATTTCATCTATACACAGATGTACACTAGTATTGATTTTCCTAGATTACTCCAATGCGTTCGTTTAGTTTTTTCTTTTCTCGACGAGCAAGAATACATTGTGAGCTTAGCGATTTTCATATTTTGGAATTATGTAATCATATTTCACGTAATTATTTTGACACAGCTCTTTTTACTGCTAATTCTCTAATTGGTAAAGTTAAAATATGTGCATAATATTTGGAATATTTTGAGTCGATTTTGGTAGGCAATTCTATAGAAATAACATATACATATTGATTCAATATCCCATTTATTTGAATTGGTTAAAAAAAAAGAATAAAATTAGTCAATTTGATCATATACATTACATAAGTTATACAATTAACACAATTGTTTTTTAATCATACATGATACTATATATGCCAGTTAACCGGTTAGCAACAAAGTTATATATAAAAGATATAGTGGATTCGATACTAAATTTACAAATTACTGTAAAATTCCAAATTTCCATCTAAAACCACGGAGAAAAAGAATCAAGAAATGATAATCTATAAATTTTAAACAACTAATAGACATGGTTGTAGCGATATAAATGTCAGTTTATTGGTTCAGTTTGCAAAAACCACTTATCTGTAGATGCAGTGTAATGAAAATAAGTAATACCAATTTGTTCTTCGTAAGTTATTAATACTTCGGGTTAAATGTATAACCTTGAAGGATAAGTCAAACTTGTTATGTTATCATTATAATTATTTACCGAGTGAGTAGCACTGTATCTTCACTGATTAATGTTTTTTGTATTGAAATTGAAGTTGCGACTTAATCTATAATAAATTGTGTAGTTTCAAAATGATTGGTAAAATAAATTACGAGATTAATTGTTTTAAATTTTTTTAGATATCAGTATAGCCCGGTTAACATTTTTAAAATAATTAATCTCATGTAAGTTACTTCACCAATTGTTTTGAAATTTTGCAGAATTATAAATCTCGTTTTAACAAAGGGCAATGCTCTCACGATTTTTCTTAAATTTTAAAACAAAATATTCATTTGGTAAAAACAGTATTTCCTAGTTGGTAAATTACTTTGTTGGTAACATAACCATTTTAATATCTCCTTAAATTACATGCATATCAACAACATTCGTTTGCTCCTTTAATCAGGTAATTTTATTGCAATTAGTCGTTTGTTACTTATCATAAAATAATATTGAAATATAATAGAAGACTCTATACAAGCTATTTTTTTAATAAAAAAATGAAATTTATAAATGATAAAGTAATCCATTAATTTTCAGAATCGTCTGTGGCGTAAGACTCTCTCCAAGAGCAGTTCCTCGTCTTGCTTCGGTACCGACGCAAACCGCAACTGGAATTTCAAGTGGATGAGTAAATATCCAATTAACAAAATTAGTATAAAGAAAATGTGAGTAAAACGTGCTAAACGTATTATGTATGTACATTAGGCGGTGGTGCAAGCGACTACCCATGCTCGGAAACTTACGCCGGAAAGAGCGCGTTCTCCGAAATCGAAACTAAAACGATGTCCGACTACATCACCTCCATCAGCAGCAAACTTTTCGCTTACATCTCTTTCCACAGCTACTCTCAATTGCTCCTTCTTCCTTACGGTCACACGTCCAAGCACTTGGACAATTACGACGAGGCTGTGAGTCTTGATTTTTTCGGAATAATATGTTCAACTTACTTGTTTATTATATTAAATGTGTTTTTCTACACATTCACAGAAAGCCGTTGGCGTGAAATCCTTGACAGCTCTTGCTAAGAGATACGGTACCCGTTACCAAATTGGAAACATCGCTGAAATTCTTTGTAAGTAGCAGCTTCTTTCATTTCGATTATTGTTGCAGAAATGATGTATTAGACAATTTTTTTGTTAGCAATATTATGTCCGAAATAGTTGCAGGAACAATTTTGTTAACAAATCCTTTTTTGGGAACTTTGTTTTGTTAACTTGATATTGTTGTGTGTCCAAGTTACTAGGAACGTTGTAGCAACGTTGTTTTCACGTGAAAATATGCGCTGAAAATCTACCAACACGTAACGATGTTGCAATATTGTTTTGGTAACTTGACAACATTGTGTTAAAATTGTTAAAATGTGGTTGAAGTACCTCACTTTTAGATTTTGCATTTTCATTGTGCGACACCTTGCGGACGGTTGCGTAAACAAATCTCGTGCATCAACAGCAACTTCAAAGACGGGTAATATAACCACTATGTGTTCGCATGATGAAATCACAGAATTAAAAAGTGTAACAACGTTTCGATTAGCATACATTTACGATTAGTATAAGTGATGGTTGGCTATAAATTATCCAAGAGATTACATTATGTACAATTTACGTATTTTTGGTTATACAATTTCTTTACGAAATATCAAATTCAGAGATAAATATTGCATGTTCATATCACGTGTCATGAATTAAAGTCCATACTTGTAGTTGTATTGCTATTTTCGGCACTTAACGATATCTTATCAAAATATTAAAAATATAACCTAACAGCATTTAATACCATTTCAGCTACGTTTTAACAACTTCTACTTTAACTTTCACTTTTCCGAAATATTGCGTGTTAGTATAGGAATACCTAATTCTAAAATAAGATTCAAGAAAAAAATATTTCTGAGATGAAGATAAAATGAATGTATAACCTAAGTCTAAGATATATTTTTAGTAAATAATTATGATTAACAAATTGTTATGAATCGTTTAGACATAGCTTCTGGAAGTTCAATGGACTGGGTTAAAGGAACACTCAAGCTGCCAATTTCATATACTTTTGAATTTAGAGATACCGGACGTCACGGATTCGTTCTCCCCGCTGATCAGATCATCCCCAACAGTCAGGAAATTCTTGACTCTTTCATCGCTCTTTTCAAAGAAGCTAAGAAGTTCGGTTACCCCAAAGAGCAATAAATCTGTCCGAATTTTCGGCTTTAAATTATATTAAACATTAATTACATTGTTTTCTTTACTGAACCTTCCTGCTTTTCAGACAATGAGGTCTACAGTTGTAAAATGTTCGTTATATTTGAATTGAACATGTGATGTTATACAATAATTTAATCTCAACGGATTCAAATACATTTAAAACGAGAATTAATTAAATTATATACTATCTTTGGTAGAAATCGCGAAAATTATTTAACAGTCAAAAATGTATATTTTTATATTTTTATTCTTAGCGGAACTCTTCTTATATATACATGAATCTGTTTTAATGTGTTGAATGTTAATTTATTGCTTGTTTTCATTATTAGTTATATGATAAATGAATTTATTGATTTCCACAAGGCAAATACTGGATCTCACAACTCAGTAAGGCAGACTGTATTTATATCAGCCACTTTAATAACCTCACCGGATGAGCGTTTGAAAAAAGACCAAGACAAGCTAAATCAAAATAAAAATTCACTTGAAGCATAAAATTAAATAAAACTTTGTTAGTGTGACTCCTTTGGAATCAAGAAGAGTTTAATTGAATTTAGAATAATTAATTAATTAATTAATTAATCTTTTTTAGTAATATTTTTTTATTTTTTGTCAATCTAATTCATTAGATTGTGAGATATGTGACCAACTTACGACTGTTATATTATCTACCATTTTGCTTTATGTCCAACATAATACATACACTCGATGATACTATCACAACAAGCACAACGTTTTTTATAAAAACATCCGCGGAAACTCAAACAGTTCATAAAGAATTATTTAAGTAACGCACTAATGGGGATCTAATTTTATTTGATAATAAAATTATATCAATATTAAAACATTTATCATCTATGCAATTTGTTTAATGGAAAGGACGTTGATATTGATGTTGATGAAGTAGCGCAATACATTTTTAATTTAATTCTAGATAAATAAATAAAAAGAAAGAGAAAATAAATCAACATACAATGAGCAAAAGGTATAATATTGCAGACAATATAAGAGAGGCTGAATATCCCATAAAATTAAACGAAGGTAAAATAATATTTCCATCAAGTAGAAGAATAATTGGTAATGAATGTTACATTCGTCCGGGAACGAGCTCATTTAGAATTGATATTTGAAAGAGATTCCTTGGCATAATTAAAGAAACGCTCGGGGTGGTTGATCGTTAGACAAATGCGTGTACCATGAAAAAAACAAAATTGAAAAGACGCACTCTCGACGTCGCGTACACTTTATCACGTCTCTCTCTCTCTCTCTCTCTCTCTCTCTCTCTCTCTCTCTTGTATACCTCACAATCGACCGGGCAAGAATGTTGAAAACGTTGACGCGTATACCGGATATATACACATACACGCAAGAGTTGGAGAGAGAGAGAGAGAGAGAGAGGGGCACGGTTGAGCGGACATCCGAGTGTTTGGTGTTTGTTGGTCACCGAAAAATAATTCTTGCAAAAGGAGAAAAGAGGAAGCAACAACAAACGATGCCGAATCAAGTGCAACCCGGTTGACTAACTAACGTGGCACTCGTGCAAAAACAAACCCATATACACTGAATGGATCTCTTGTTCACAGGCGATTAAGTCCATTTAAGGAAACGCACATACACACTATACGAGCCAAACCGAGTGGAAAATTTTTCGACAAAGATTTATACGTATACGTGTGTGTGTGTGTGTGTAACAACCACGGGACTCGTTCGTCTTGAGAAGAAATTTCATTAAACCGTTTTATACTTTTTCTCATGTCGGCTCTTTCTGTTACTCTTAATTTTTAACGCAACCTTCTGGTTACTTAATTTTCTTTATTGTTTTCTTCTCTCTTCTCCTACCCCACCAATAACCCATTGTCCAGGTTATTACATTCATGGACGACCACTTTTTTCTTCTTCTTCTAATTTATAATACTTTGAGTTGTCATAGAGGATGTGGTAATATTTCGTTAACCCTGTATCGAAGTGTCGAGTTCACGTTTTCCAGTTAAGTTAACGATGCGCGTCCAGTGAATTAATACCTCACCTATTGCATCAACGATCATTACATTAGGCGCGTACTCATGGGTTTTAATGGCAGTCATTATCATTCGGTATAGGAAATCTTTTTACTTTTACAATGCGTTTATCGCGAGTTTCTTCCTATTTACGCGAAATTGTATCATTAATATATTTATATAGATTGATGGGTTTATATTTACACCATCACCTCGTTAAAACTGGCAATCACACCCATGATTAGCTAGTCAAAATTCGAAAATTGCCAGGAAATATCATTATCTTCAAAAATGTCTATACTGTTATACCTACCCAATTGTTGATCACAACCCGGTTCTTGATCATTTTTATATTTAAGTTACAAACAAAATTTATTGCAAACAAAATTAATTACAATCAACAACGTAGAGTCATATCAGATAATATAATCTAAACGTAAAGTAGTGATCAAAAATTTGGTTTGTGACGGTACATTCGGTTTGCTTAGGTATTAAATATATAGTTAGATATTAAATTATTTACTTTTATCAAATTTTAAATTAAACGGTAATTATAATTTTTGGTGTTACTATATATTAATTATAAAAAAATAGAATAATGTAAGAAAGTAATAAGAATAAAACTTGCCCTGAGTTATAATCACCTCCGTATAAGAAGTTGACGTAAGAATTAATTATTTTTATTTTTTATAAGTATTTTTTATCTTCAATATTTTTAATGGAATATTAGGAATCGCAAATCGGACATTTTTTGTAATCTATTAATTTTTTACACATCTTAAAAAAATCTTATAATTATACAATAGAGGAATTGCTTGTAATTTTAAAAGTAAATTTTAATTTTTTTATTTTAAAGCGATATTCTTCAATCTATCGTGAACAAACGTACTCTTTAGTGGATTTTTCATTATATTTTCATCATTTTTCTATTATCATTCAGAAAAATTCATTGTTCAAATCACAAAAGAGTTCCATAAGAAAAAGTTTTGTAATTTTAAGACAAACATCTCTCCTAAATATATTGCGTATAACGTATTGACGGTGTTTTTTGAAATAATATGGATAAATTAATATAATTAATATTGCAGTACGGTAAAATATACTATGCAACTTGAAAATTACGTGAGCAATATAGCTGAAAATAGAACTACAACCTTTTCCAATTATGAGAAAGATACCTTATAAATTTTAGCCGCAGATCAATTGATAATTATGCCAGTTAAATTTAACTAACATGATTATGTTACATGCATACACACAAATACATATATACATTTAAGAAAGCATTTTTAATATAAATTCTAAATTATGTGTAAATTTTATTTTAAAACCAATACATATTATATGTACCTTGTTTTTGAGATAATATCGCACATATTTTGCGACGATGAAAATGTAATAAGACACATTTGCACAACGTTCGCGGTAAAAATTTGACAAAAATTAGTCTTTACAAATCCGTCGGATTTTCCCTTCCCTGAAAATATAATTAGAATGGCATAAATAAATTATGCACAATTATCATCCGGTCCAGCAATTAAAACGGGAACTGACACTGCAGCGCAATGTCGAAATTGCATTATACCTTCGAAATATTCACGGCAATTCGCAATTTCGACTCATTATCACTTCCGAAGTAATTATCACTGGATATTAACCATCCTGCGCGGAATCACGTCATATTACGTCCAAACGGAGATGTTACCGTAAGTACGCGAATTCGCGTGATATCACGTCATATAATATTTTCTTAAATAACTTTTGATCTCACAACTTTTATGATGTATCCTCGATCTACGATATGAAAACTTACACAGGTTTCAAGTGACACGATTATACATTTCTTTCCTTTTCAGCTCTCTCAGGAATTGTATGAAGAAAAAAGTAAATGAGTTTGAAAATAGAGAAAATTGGGGATAACCGATGCGACGTATATAGATATTAGCTACGACAAAATTACTAAAATTATCGAAATACAGACAGGAAAAGAGAGATGTAGCCCAGTAACGCAGACCGAATGAGGACGACGTCGAATAAAACCATCAAAACGACTCTGCAGAGGAGAAAAATTATCATAACAAAGCTGCGAAAACCACGCCTCGAGAGGGTCGACACCGAGCGGGTTTCGCACGAAGTTGAAGATTAAAAAAAAAAGAGAAATGTCGCGCACTCACTGATTTGCGCGCGCGAGTAGTCCTGAAGTGGCGCTCGATCAAAACTCGAAATGAAGAGAAAAAAAAAGGGCTGACACATTGGAGAGCGGAGGGAAAAATTTTTTGGGCGACGGAGAAGAACCACTTGGTTTTTATTTCGGGGGACGCGTGTACTATTTCGACGGAATTTAATGCTGGAATGAAAAGGTCTTTATCTACTTCGCATTTTTTTCTCTCTTTCTTTCCTCTCTTTCCGAAGAATCTCGCGTATATACATAATGTACTCCAGGTGGGGATGGAAATTGATTTTACCGGGCGCTTTTTTCTATCCGTCGATTCCTAGTTAGTTTCGGGGAATTTAGATTTTTTAATATCGTTCAATTCCGAGGTGATTAATTATTCGAGATTGGTACTCGGGCGCGATTATTATTTTGTCAATTTATTTTTCCTTACGGGTCAGTGGGTGTAATATAGATAATTAATGAGTTTGTGGCCGTTTAAATTGAAATCGGTGCTGGTATAGTGATATTCGAATAACGTTCGAGACAATTTGTAAAATGGGAAATAGAACGGTAGTGATATTTTATTCGATTCGGACTTATAAGCTACAGGAAAATCGACACGTTTAAATGGAAAATATGATGTTTAAAATGTTGAATAAAAATTTGAAAAACTTGCGTAATTAAAATTTACAACAGATTGAAGAATTTTAACGCGAAAACAATTAATGCATATTCTCATAATTATTTTATTTATTTAAAAGAATTAAAGAAGATATGAAAAACTACATTCTAAACTTAAGGTATAAAAATTGGTGTAAAAATTAGAAATTATACTACTGTATCGAGTAAACAAAATAAACGTACATAGTATATAAGAATGTAAAGTATTATTATTACAAAATTCTAAATAAAAAAATTTCACTTTAAGAAAAGTCCAAAAATTTGTTAGTTTAATGTTATAAATAATAATTGCCTTTTCTTTTGAATTCATATTGTTAACAGTTCTATATTTACTTTATTATTTTGTTTAACATTTCAAAAATTTAATTGTCGCATATTAATTTTTTTTCTAAGTTAATAGTTCGTTAAAGTTCTCAAATTCATCACTTATACTTTTATATTTATTTGCCGATATATTACGTTTTCCAATAGTGCAATTTCTTCATTTTAACCTTTTTCAAAGCGTAATTGTTTAATCAACAGTGAATCTGGTGACTATATTTAGCACTCTCACTTATTGATGTATTCGAATTGACGATCTCGAGAGCCATGTGTTATTAAAATTAAATTAACAAAATGCTTAAATTTTGCTACGGATCAATTTGAGAAAAAAGCATTGCTCAAATAGCTAAAACTAAAGTTGTCGTTGCAAAAAAATGTGGTAATCCGAAAACAGCAAATAATAACAGCAGCCGCAGCAAATAATATAGCGATATTTCGCTATAGCTTTCAGCGACTTATATGAATCTTCAAACATATTTTTTGTTAAGAAACAACTTTTTTTGTATCATTATTTTCAATTATTTATAAGACAATTTGACTACTCGCAATAATAAAATTATATATTTTATTTTGAATTACATATATATATATATATATATATATATATATATATATATATTTATATTTAAACATTACGTATGACAATTCATTGCTTATAGTTAAAATATTTAATGTATAATTATAATATATATAGTTAAAATATTTTTACTATAAGGGCAATAGAATGTATATGTATTATTTTACATCAACTTATGGAAGTTTCGATGGAGCATATAATTATCAATATTCTAATAAAAAACGGAACTAACAAGGAGAACATCATATGTTTGAGAAACGAATCGTGCCCAGCTTGTAGGATATGTTTTCTTATATAAAAATATGTAGAAAGCTAAAGCCGCAGACCCTAACAATCGTTTTTTCAAAAGTTATACGCTATTAAAGCAATATTTCCAAAAAATAGAGACTTTACTTCAAACGCTTCTAACTTCTAACTTATCAAATATTAACATTTAGACCAAAGTTTAATGAAAAGCCGAGATAAAATAGATATAATTTAAAAAAAAGTACGTTCAAATCCGTTGGAATGGAGCAGAGTTATGGCCGAATTAAGACTTAGAAGCAATTTTAAACAAAAATTAGGCACTACAAATTTTATTGATTTTTTTAACCTAAATTTCTTCAAATTCTTAATTCGGCTATAACTCTGCTTCATTCTAACGGATTTAAACGCAATTTTTTTAAATTATATCCATTTTATCTCAGCTTTTTGTTAAACTTTGACTTGAATGTCAATATTTGATAGGTTAGAAGTTAGAAGCGTTTGAAGTAAAGTCTCTATTTTTTGGAAATATTGCTTTAATAGCGTATAACTTTTGAAAAAACGATTGTTAGGGTCTGCGGCTTTACCTTTCTACATATTTTTATATAAGAAAACATATCCTACAAGCTGGGCACGATTCGTTTCTCAAACATATGATGTTCTCCTTGTAAGTAATTAAATAAAATAGACTTTAGTTTATTGTAGCTTTTTAAAGTTTTGAATTATTAGTCTGTTTATTATCACGTACATATTCTACAAAAAGATAAATTTTAATTTATCAAAAAAAACCTGTAGTTGAGTTGTATTATATCTTTTTAAAATTCTATATTCATTTAAAAATTGGTTTTTCTGTTAACCAAGGTGTGCTACCAGTGCAAATTCGTCAATTTCATTTTCTGCAATTGCAAAGTATTTTATATCACGTATAAGATGATGAGAAAATATAAATTTCTATTAAGAAATGTTCGTTTATGTTTGGAGTTTAGTTTTTAAACGTATATAATTTAATGATAATTAATTCAAGAATTTTAACAGCTTCGCAACATCTTCGATGCTCATTAGATGTTCTAAATATATGTTTATTTCTACTTACATTAAATGATTAAAGCTAATGTTCGGACATCGGTACAATAGCAAAATTTATATTTCAATAACCTTTGTTATTCTTACGTGCCTTTGCACATACAACAAAATATGTAGCTACAAAATACAAATACTATTTTTTTCGTTACTGTGAACAAAAAATTGGTTGAGAGCTGCTGTATGTTGATACGAGTTCCCGTAGCAACCCATTGTTGCTTATTTCAACAATTAAAATCGCACTGCAGTTTGCATAATAGTTTCTGTAGCAAAAATTTTGAGTTCACGTATCAAATTATTTATTATTACTGACTTGCAATGTACCTTTCGCTAATTTAACCACACAAATTTATTTCAGATGGTTTTCTAACTTCTTAGTGTATTTAGATGTGCTACAAAATTAATATTTTAATAACTATATTTGAAACAGTAAGTAAACTTTTATACACTTTTAATGATGTGTTCTAATAAAAGTAATTATTTACAATTATCGGTGTATAAAAATATTTATGTAAATTGTAATGCTATAATATAGGTAATTTTTTAATTTTATACTTTTTTAAAGTGTAATTGTTCTGAAAAGTTTGAAATGTGTAATTCTCATATTTTCCTCTTTTTACAGAGTAATTAAATACAATATACTTAACCTTCATAAAGTGTAATTACAAAGTATTTAATTTTTAACTTAAAGCGCAATGTTGTTAATTTAAACATTCTGTCGTTATTTTGCACTTTTGTATTTACAATATATAAATTCTTTTGCAAAAAAATCCTTGCAAGCATTGATATAAAATTAAAAAAAATGCAAACGTAAGCAAATTTAGTTGTCGTTCTCTTGTTGAAATTAGAACATTTTTTAAAAACTAACGATTTTTTTTAAAATTCGTAGGAACTCGCTAATTATAACTTATAAAATATAGCTAGTCCTAACCTCAAACTTAAAACAATGTGCAAACTACTAGAATTGTACAATTAAAAAGCATGAATTTTTATCGAAATTTTTTTTTGTAAATAATTTGTAAATGATTTTTAACCAGCAAAATATGTATTCTCTAAATAGAGAAAAAGTTTCGATTAAAAATAATATTAATTTCTCTGACTGTATAATTAACAATAAAATTGACTATAGGCTTATAATAAAATTTATTCTAATTCTTGTAATGATTACTACAACTCTTGTAAATTTTAATATAATCTGTATATTGTAATTTTTCAGTTTATTAATTAATCTGTAAATTTCTTTACTATAAACGCTCTTATAATGTTTAATACATTTTTCTCCGTGTAGTGAATATCAAATTGTCATACACACGTGCTCTGGAAAAAATCGATCGTGACCATATATTTTATAATATTAATAAAATATACCTTACGGTTTGTAAACATATTCAAAATTATACCGTTGATAGACATTAAAAAAAATACAACTTTAATTTACGAGGACGCTGCAGCTCCTTACGCGAATATATTCATATATATATATTGCGTTCGGCGTATATGTACCTCGTAAAAGAAATTTGCATAATAAAAAAGAAAGGATGAAAAGCGTTTTAATGCAACATTTAATTCATATATAAATTCTAGACAAATTTAACGTATATATAGAGAGAAATCATTCGCACTCGTAAGATCGTGAAGTATACCAAGTTTAAAATGAAAATGCAGATTCTCGATGGTTTACTCGAGAAAATTACGGAAATTCAACGTCAAGGATATATATACATATATGCATATATACATGCGCGTCGCTAGAAGCAGCCGGTTAGTAACGTATATGTGAACTCTTAATGATGCTTTCACACTTGATTGAATTTATACATGATATCAAGGCTCGTGCGTTACACTAATTTAACATTTAGTCCCGCTAGAGAGAACCGAATATGATCTCATGATTTTCAAATTATCATACACACCCTCACACCCGCGTATATGCATATATATGTACATATATACCGGGAAATTTTCAATGGTTCGCAATCATGTAAAAAATTACTTATTGCGTTAGTTCTTTTCTTTCGAAGGTAATTTTTATTTTTCACCTAACGAAGCGCTATATATAATCTTTCAACAAATATATAAGTGTTGGAAACATGGAACGCAAGTGATTATCATTTTATTTTATCTGAAAATTCTATTTTTTACGTTAATTTCGTTTCCTTTTTTTTACATATGCTTACTGAAAGAGAGTATTTAATTCACGTAGAATATGCAATTATTCAAAAAAATTGAATCGTGAAATTTTTTAAAAATTGAGGGAAATGATTATCACTTAATCAGTATTGACCTTGAAAAATAATTGTAACTTCGCCACAATTGATTTTTTAATCCAAAAACCTAAAAGAAAGTTTGAAGTAATAACTTTTAAACGGTCTATCGCTCGTATGTGGCCTTCATTTCTGTAAAAAGTTATGATAGTTTAAAGAAGAAAATAAAATGTCAAACCGATAAATTCGTATTTTTGAGTAATTATCGTCGCCAAAGCAGTAGCATGTCAGGAAGTGTGTTTGTGACGCTATTAATGAACAAACCAATAATAATTATTCAATGACTTATTGGCGATGTTTTGATAAAATATCTCTATTCTCCTTCGGGTATAAATACAATTAATGCATCACTCATACAGTTCTGTGTAATATTTAACATGTAACTTATATCCGTCATTATAAAAATTCTACAAATGTCTCATATAGGATATCTTATATAGCATCGTTTTATTTCTTAACTCATGACTATCATTAATTTATTAAAATTTTCCATTAAATTAATTAACAAGACACAACAAAACAACTTTGTAACTACTCGCAATAAATAAAAACTAAAACACATAATTTAGTGAACTCGATAAAAATATTCATAAGACGTCAGTATATCTTAAAAGGTTTTAAATCGTTCAAAATTTGCTCCCTGGCGAGGGATAAATTGTTAGTTTAAATAATCGTAATAACTTCCAACTTCAATAAAGTTCCAACTCCAATTTAAGCGTTGATAAATTCAACACCAAAAAATTGTAATAACATCCGTTTAAATGGAAAATAAATAGTTTAGGATTCATTGAAGTGAAAATCGATTCGATCATCACCAACATCGCGGAAGTTCAAAAACGCGTGTACTTTCTCGCGCGCAGTGAACTTACGTAATCGTGATTTATTCTAAACAACCTCGGAAGCAATAACTCGGCTCCTCGAATTCCGTATATATACGTGTGCGTGAACTTGCTGGAAAATCGGTAGTCAAACACCAATGTCAAATAGCGCGTGTTAACTCGAGATTCGCCTTTAACTTGCTCTGCTGCGTGTATCTATATATATATATACACATACGTATGCGCGTGTACGTGTGTGGGTGTGGGTGTATGTGTGAAGATGTATACGTTCGAACATTTTTATTTTTCTTGTCTAATTAGAATATATCGTTTAGTTATGCATTTGACGTTCGCGCCGAGTGGAGAAATTAATTTTCGAGGATTAATAACGGAATCATTGAATTTCGAAACGCGTTGCGTGTCGAGCGCGGGTTTAAACAGCTACTTTATTTAGAATATATGTGCTACGGTATATATGTATATACCCTTCGTTATTTTGGAAAATTAATTTCCCGCGCGTTGATTACTGCCGTATAATCTTTCACGATATTTTAATCGTTCGTTTATCTTTTGATTGATGGACTTTATATTGCTCTTTTCGCTTTTGACTATTTAGGACGCAACTTTCTTTGGTGTTTTTATTTGTTACAAAACGGTCAATGGAATGGTTATAGTCTTGTTTATTAAATGTTAGCACGAAAAGCGTCTAATCCAAAACAATAATTAACGCGTTTGGAAATAAATAAATATATATATGGACTCGTCCACATCATATGGTCCGATCAAAATTTTAAGATATACCAAATTTTGGGTACAGACTGGAAATGTTAACCACAAAACAGAAAAAAATTTTAAGTATTTAAAATAAAACCTCAAAAAGTGAGTTATTTCACGTTTTTTCGTTGTGATATTCGTTGCTAATTATGTCTAGAATATATCCTTTTGAGTCTTATCTTTAAATTATCATAACTTCAGACAGGTTTACAGACCAATTATGAGCTACAGACCATTAAAAAGATATTAATTCAACTTGCTTTTAGACTTTTGAATAAAGAATCGATAGTGACGTGGTCGCCTTATTTTACAAATCAATGTTGACTTGTAGTTTATGAGTCATTAATTTTTAGATTAGAAATTCTAACCCAGAAGGATAAATTCTAGAGAAAATCAGGAACCAATATTACGTATAATGTTCTATAGTAAAAGTTGATAGATTTTTAGATAAATAACGTTAAACACAGCTGATGTAGAAAAAAACTTGAAAAAACTCACTTGTTGAGGTTAGAATAACTTTTAAACAAATTATTTTAAACACTTAAATTTTTTTCTGTTTTGTGGTTAACATTTCCAGTCTGTACCCAAAATTTGGTTCATTTTAAAATTTTGATCCTACTAGTTGACGTGAAATGGCCCATATACAGATGTGAATATGTTACTATTAAAACGCGTGTGGAATATAACCTGATAGAAATATTAAACATTCCGTATATATCCGTTTAATCGCTTACACTAAAAGGGAATTAGTCATTTTACGTGGGATTTAATGGCTAGGAATGCTCTTGTTAATTCATCAGATTGCTTCTTCACTCCGTTTCGTTTCATCCAATGGTAAAAAATATTCAAGAACAAATTTAGCAATCGCATTTATACGTTGAATTAATTTGTAGAGCAACATATTTTTCCATTTTGAAAATGATAATTTTTATTCTGAATAATGCAGTGAGAAAATCGTTAGTACCAGTTTACTACAGTTTGTAATTATCATTTTTATATTATAATAAATGATAAGAAGAAATTTCTTACCGATATATAATTAACAGTTTATAATCGATATTATTTCGAAACACAGATGTTTATGTATCTTTACGTATGCTATATTCGTATTCGCAAAAGTTTTTATACGGTCAATAATAACGAAATATATTAAACCACAAATCTAAATTTCATTGAAAAAGAACCAAGATAAAATTATATTTGGATATCCATAATTTTCATACGATTTTTTAGATATTTTATAACATTGGTGAAATTTATTTTTTTGTATTATCTTTTTACTGTACTTATGGTAAATATAGTATTTGCAATATTGTATTATATATATCTAAGCATATAAAAATAAATTATGAACAGTTAAATATTGTTGCAGGTATTATACTCGTTGAGGGTATGTGCTTGTTTTTGTTTTAGAGTTATAAGCGATCAAAGTCAAGGGATTTTTTGGCGAGATTTTTCGTTATTTGCTTATATCTATATCTTAAACAAGAGCGTTAGAGTCTAAAACTCGGTCTTTTTTCTTTTTATTTTTATAGTAGTAAACATATCCTATAGAATTTGGTAATAATCCATTTCTCGGAGATGTGACACTTCGCTGGTAAGTAATTTAGTTGACGTTTTTATTGGTTACATTTATAAAAATCACACATTAGTATTGCGTGTTAAGCTATGCTTCTCCGGGCACTGGATTTTGGACTTACTAGTCAGATAAGCAGTTTTTTACTATGCTGTATTTTCTACCAGAGTTGACTCAGCTTCTTCAACCGAATTTTGTATTGACTTTTTCTTGAACCAAACTTTGATGTGATTTCCACAATTTTTAGAAAAATGAGTGATTTTAACTAAAGAATTCTATTACAATTTTTGAAATATGAAGAATTTTTTAACATTTTTAAAGTGAAAATTGCCGAACAAAATTTTGGGTAAATGATGATTAAAAATACTTATTTTAACGTGGTAGTAAACGGGAACAACAGTAATCATAACAGAAAATTGTAATATTGATATAGTTTTGAAATGGGAAGTCACCAAATAAATAATAACAAATAAAAGATAAATTTCTGCTTCTTTTTTATACCCCAATATATATATATATATATATATATATATATATATATATATATATATAGCAAGCCGAACATTTGAGAAAAATATTCACGATTATAAACAAGAAAAATGCGATTTTAACCTCAATTTATAGAAACTCTGTTAATCAATTAAAAACTATTCAATAATAAATGCAATTCTA
Source organism: Theocolax elegans (assembly GCA_026168455.1). Lineage (NCBI taxonomy): Eukaryota > Metazoa > Arthropoda > Insecta > Hymenoptera > Cerocephalidae > Theocolax > Theocolax elegans. The sequence goes on along the minus strand of CM047431.1, from coordinate 36,635,460 downwards.
ATGAGTAATTAGATATTTAAAATGGGGTTTGGCTTTTAAAAAATAATATATAACCATATGTTTGAGAAATCGCTGCTTTGACTCAAAATTCGCTAGAACTATATTTTAATGTGGAAACGACGACATTGAATAAGTACCAACACTAATTGATTTATAGTTTTAATAGAACTCTTTTTAGTAATTTCTTTGAAAAAATTAAATATCCAACAAATTTCTAGAAAAATAATCAAAAATAGATTATTTACTGTTTAATGCATTTATTTTTAACCAGTTTACAAAATGACGATAACAGGAGATATTCGTGACAAAGATTCTGCAATTCGGCAGAATGATCCACATCTACATAGATTTAATATTAAGAGCCTCAAAGTAATAAGTAACCCAATTATGCATATGTGTATTAATCAACACCACGCAACTTTGATTGCTTACTCTTTGATATTAAAAAAATGTGTACATTTAGCGTTTTTACCGCAATCGTAATGAGGTTGAAAAGAGAGAGGGGAGAATAAATATAGGTATATATAACGAAGGAACGGTCGGACAATTGCGGTCGATCCGTCAAGCGATGGCGGCTGAGTGGCTACCGATTTTCCAGAAAAGCCACAATGACACGCGCGCCGAGACCTTTGTCGGGCTTGTGTTGACGCCGCTGTTTACGAATCACCTCTATCACCCTCTCTCTCTCTTACTCTTACACTCTATGCGATGTGTATACCCTGCATATTCCAGGCTGGTCGACGCTTATTATTTTGATATATGGCTTTGGGACCCTTTGCGAGCCTTTGATTCTCGATGAGAATGTGTGAAATTTCGCTGCAGGACGCGCGGTTCTTTTGAACAAACACACTGAGTTTTCTTACACACACACCCACACACACACACACGGACACGCACCACCGGAAGAGGAGGAGTGGACACTTTTGTCGTCTGTACGATTGTATGTCTCCGGCATCTCGAGTGGAATGAATTATTGTTGTTATTCTTCATCGAGATCTTATACGAACGTTCTATTCGATCTATATATGTGTATTCCCGTTCGACGAGTAATTAATTGGATTTTGTTATTTGAAAGGCTTGAGATTTTACTTTTTTCTACATCTTTTATTAAATGAGTAAGTACATGTATTTGGATAAAAGCAGTGCAAAAGTTAACAGGGTGATACGGTTAATATTAACACCATTAAGGTGACGTAACCTTTATAGTGAAATCCAAAAAAATATACAATAATGTATAGCTATTTTCAAGGTAATTTTTAGCTAATTTATTGGTGCAATAAGGAATTTACAGCTGCATTCAGCACCGTGTTAACACCGGTTTGCAATAAATCCATCGTCATAATTTTTAGCTCGTCAAACTGAAGAAGATTCCATCTTACGATATTAGTCGAATTAAAATTTCTTAATCTCAAAATTACTATGGATTTTATGAAAAAGAGAGATAAGTAAACCCGACTTTTGAGTTATAATATTGATGAAGAATTGTAACATCACATCATAATATAATCATATATAATTGTATGTGTATGTGCATTTATGAGAACACAAGTGGTTTTCAACTTTGTTTAACTTTAAATAATAATCTTATAACTTTGTTTTTAAAAAATGTAATATTATTCATTGCTTATATAACCAATAACCTAATAACCCAATTGTTCTCTTATAGGGAAAAACTCGCTGTTCGATTATAATATTAATGAAAACTTTAACATTATAGCGTCATCGGAAAGGCCGATAGCCTTATTGGAGCAATAAATTAGTTAAAATCGTACTCTATATTTTTTTTTGGTTTCACTGTAAGGTTTCTCTACCTTAATGATGCTGTTCATATTTATCTTCGATGAATTGAGTGATTCTTTTGACTTTACTACTTGACGTTAATAATTCAATAGTAAAGATGACTTTTTTTTGTTGAACGCAAATAATATGAAATATTGTTATAAAACTTTTTTAGGTAACTATATAACTTCCCGCGATGAAAAATGTCATGATTCGCAAAATCATGGCTAATGTTCCAAAGCTACAATTTTATTAGATTTTTGGGGATAAAAATTATTGAAATTGTAATAAAAACAAGTTAATTTTCACCAAATACAGAACCATCGAATATTTCTTATATAGATAGATAAATTCCCACTTTAGCAATTTTGTAATATAGTAAATTTTTTATGCTCTCTATTCTAAACCCTAAAGTTGAAAATCTGGAAGTAGATAGATTAAAAGCTACATTTTAAACAGTACAAATTAAATTGCGCATTTTCAACTTTAATAAGGATTAAAATGCATGTTTTAATCTTTATGATGCGTAACAGTCGTTAATATTTTTAAAAGATTAATTTTATGATTTTTAATACTTGCCAAAGATTAAAAAGTACTTTTTCAACTTAAGGGGGTTCCATACTCAATTTTTGATGATTAATTAACAAAAAATTAGAACAGTATGTGAAAAAATAAGAGAAAAGGCGCCTTCGTTTATTGACAATCTAACTGTGTGCTGATTTTTAGATTAAAATATTATTGCGTTTTTGAGAAAAGTCTTACCAAAAATATCAAATCTTTTCACCTCGTTAAGGTTAGGTTCACGTTTTTGGTAAGACTTTTCAAAAACGCAATATAATTTTAATCTGAAATTCAGCACAGAGTTAGATTATTAATAAACGAAGGCGCCTCTTCTCTTATTTTTTCACATACTGTTTTAAAATCTTTAGAATAATCAGAGAGGTTTTTCACTTCCATAAAGTTGAAAACGTGCATTTTAATCTTCAGTTAAAGATTGAAAACCCAAAATTAATCTTTTTAAAAATTCTAACAGCTTTTTACACGTCAAAAAGATTAAAATGTACATTTTAATGTTTTCTAAAGTTGAAATTATGCAATTAAATGATGTAAAGTTTAAAATGTATTAATTAATCTGTTTCAGGATTAAAATTTACCTTTTAATCGTTTGATACCGTTTAAAACGTACATTTTATTCTAATTTATTTTTACAGTATCAAATTCTGAAAAATTCTGCTTATAATAATCAAAGTAAGTACTATTGTCATACCCTTCTTCATATAGAAGAATTGAAATTCCATAATGTAATATGTTTATGATAAATAAATAAATGATGTATGTATATCGAAATATACTTTAGATTATATACGAATCTACTTTTCTAGAAATCATAACAGATTTTTAGGCAATTATTATATAATTTATTAGCTAAATCCCGATAACAAGTTAGGATTTTCACTTAATAAATTAACTAATTTTTTGCTAAAATTATATTTATCGTTATGTTTGTACAAAAATAGATAATTTAATGAATTGTAGCGTTCATCGGTAAAATGCTATCAAACAGAAATAATTTGCAATAAAAGCTATGTACATATAAATACATATAATTTATAATTATAACTGTCAACTGTGATGTATTTTTAGGTAAGGTTCTTATTTTTTATCTGATTTTAGGTATGAAGTTATTGTCGTTAGCTAATCGAATAAGATAATATATAGATAATTTTCATTTAAATGTAGATAGTAATTACTCATTTTTAGCTAAATTTTAACAACTACACTGAAAAGATTTGTTATTTTACTAGCAAGGTTTATGAATTTTTCCAATTATTGTATACATCGTAAATCGGTCACAGATATATAAAATATGCAATTGCATTAAAAGTTGTATATAATATATATGTATATATCATAAAATAGTTACAAAATATACAAACAATTTTGTGTACGATTGACAGAGTACTCAAATTTCTGGAAACGCTAACGAACCTGAAATAAAAAGAAAAACACTAGTACTCTTAACAGAATGTATTGTAAGGGTAAATAAAAGAAAAACGTATTTTTTTATTATTTTACTCGAAGTTCGATTTATTTAATTTTTTATATCTTATTTTCCACTGTTTATTTTTCTATGATAAGTATCGTTCCTCAGTGATTTTATTCTCCACTGAGTATTTGATTGCAATCCTATGACAATCGTAAAAGTTTTTGTTTCTTTTTCATTTACATATATTAATTTAAAAATTAAAAGGATAATTCAACAAATTGTCAATCAATTTTTAATTCAAAGTGTACATAGTATTATTTCCCTTATTCGCAAATAAATGTCGAAATAATTGTCCGTTATCGCTTTAACTTACCAAATTGTTTATCTTGCACAGATTACAAATGACGATGAAAAAAGTAATATAAATAAAAGCAGCTATTCTCAAATTTTAGAAAAGAAAGTTTAACAAGTCCAAACAATCGGTTAAAATTATTTTTCAGCAAAAGGAAACCGAGAAAAATCCAAAAATCGTTTAGCCACACGTTCACTTTCTTTAATAAAAATTTATAACCATGATTCTTTAACCAAAAAAACGTTAAAATTTTTATCAAGTTTACGGACCACGCAACAAAGAATATAACCGTGTGTATCATCGAGTTGCATAGTAAAAAAGCCAGCAACATTTTTTTGCGAACACGCGAGGTTCAATTTGCACACACCGCATTGTTGACCCGTACACTCTGTCTCGGTAAGTGAAAAAGAGAGATGGAAACGCGATCGACGGTTCAAACTCGTCCAATCATGAAAATTGATTTTCGAGATTTTCACGTAGGTGTATATACATGTAGATGTGTAGATATATATATATATATAGATACTGCCGGGTAGAACGTTGTAGAAAACGCGCTTCGGAATTCATATGTTCTCGTTTGTATTCCACGAGATCTGTTGACTCTCACTACACCGAAATAAAAAGGAAATACACGTCTGCACTGCAGAGTGTTGCCCAAAATTTATTTTATTTCATTTTATTTTACTTTATTTTATTTTCTAGTTGCTTTTTCTTTCGATTAATCGACACGTGTATATATATATTTAGAAGAATGTTATATATAGTTTATATAGACTTTTTTATACTAACAAGGGGAGTGTTTGACCTCCGGGAAACGGATCTTATCCTAACTTTGGTATGTCTTTTGTAACATAAAAATGTTATGAATGCCAAGTTATTACTTGCTAACGGCCACTTTTGCAAAAGTTATGCGACATTTAATAATAATTTCAAAACTACTTGATCTCAGCCTCTCATGGTTTTAAGTTCGAGTATATATATATCTATTTCTTTCCAAGTTAAAAATTATTCAAGTACGAAAGTAATTGTTTTTCGAAATTTGCTTCCTATAATTGTGATAAATTTGAGCGTTACGATCTAAAAATCTGGATTTCTTCATATTTTTGTATTAGAAAACATTGCATAGTTTTTGGTTGAAATCGATCACTCCAAAGTGCCTGACACTCTCCTAATTAGTAGTGAAATATTTCGCATCAGAAGCGTTCCACTAAATCACCATGGTAATTGCAACCCAGGTTAATTTAGACACGCGGTCACCTGTGGGAATACACCAATGTATATCTCCACTCTTTAGCATAATATTTACCAAATAAAATATACTTATGGAAAGGTCCCGTTGAGTAGGTGTCTGAACTTTATTGCACCCCCTCCTTTGTAAGGTTCAATCAGACACCCAACGATCGAGGCTTTCAGTTCAGTTCAAGTTCATACTATTTTTTAACAAGTTTATTTCACTTATTAAAACGATATAATAAAGTATATTTATTTACATCCAAAACATAATCTTTAAAAATTATTAAGGATATCGATGTCGACTTATGTTACATTTACAATATATTTTTTCCAGGTACATTGTCACAAATCAGCGAATATGTCGCCTCTAAAAAGTTTAATCGTTTATTATCTATAACATTGTGATTGGAAAGAATACAAGTATGGTACATAAATCAATGGTTATTACATCATATTTGTTTCAATTTTCATTTTCCCTCGGGATCGGGATTTTTACCTTATCCAAAATTTATGCGACACACTTAATATCAAAATACTGTAGGAAAGGGAGAAAAGAAGAACATAACGTTTCTTGCTCGATAATGTATGAAATCGCATATACCGCACAGTACCCTATTCCTGGTCAGTATATGTTCCACAATTGATTTGTTTATTAATATAAATAATGCTTACAACAAATAAATTTGACCTAATAAACTAATAGATCAAATGGTAAAATATCCATATATTATTTGGAAATATTTATCATTTACTTATTTATCTATATATATCAAAAATTGGATTCGGTTATCATGTCTGCTCATATATTTTACACGAAAAAAAAATAATAGTTTTACCAACAGCTCTTAATTTTTACGTGTAATCGAATACATTGCACATATTTATTTTCGCGTAATCCGTCTCCATACCGCGAGATGCAGTATATATTCATTTCGCTTTGACTGGTTTCATCTCAAGACATCGTTATCGAGATTTCAATTGCTCCTTTGTTCTTATTCCTTATGTAACATCTTTTCATCCGGTTTGTTGGGATATTATTTAAATTTTAATCACACGCTTTTTCGCAAATTTATATAATTTACTCATTTATTATAATAAAACGTCCTAAGTCTCTACCAATGATTTTCAAAATTTTAAAATAATTTAATTATGAATTTGAAAAACAATTTTTTACTCAAGAGTTGTATACTATAATAAAACGTCCTAAGTCTCTACCAATGATTTTCAAAATTTTAAAATAATTTAATTATTAATTTGAAAAACAATTTTTTACTCAAGAGTTGTATACTTTTTCTATGACAAGGTTATTGGTATTTATTGAGTAATGAAAATAAAACCAAAAATTTAGTTGCCGGCGTTTTGTATAATCCTTCACCATCTTCATCAGGTTCTACCTTTATTATTACATTAATAGATAACTTTATATATCAGTAAAATATGTATGCAATTCTTATTAATATTGCCAAGTTTAATGCGCATAAAATATCGTTGATTTTATTAAAAAATATTATTCGCTCTATCGTCACTATTTCATAATGTATCTAGAGTTTTGCTTAATGAGTCGCACTATGAACAAATTAATTATTGTAAAATTAGATAAGGATATAAATGAACAAAATTTTTACCGAAAGGCTAGAGGGAAATTATAATTTATAATATCGACCTATTCTATATTTTTCCGTATGTCCAGCATATCATTGAACTATTTAAAATAATTTAATAAATTATTAAATAAGTAAATGTGTAGACTATAATACAATAATTAAATAAATAGCTAATAAATAATATAATTAAATAAATAAATTAATATTAGAATGTACAATTAAGTTTCGAGATGGATTTTTATTAATGTTTTTTCGAACTATACATTCACTCTATCGCAAAGTTAGCAACAACGAAAAAATCAATCGACTAATGATCAGGTGAGTTTGTAGGGCAATAAAAACGTGATACAATATTGTACACGTTGTCAGGACGCATAAACCACTCACCAAAGTGAAAACAAGAGAGAAACGAAAACTGCGAGAAATTCGAAACGGTGTATCATCTACAGCACGCGCGTGTTTAAAACAAAAAAGAAAATGAAATATCTGGAGGAAAATATGCGAAAGGTGCCCATTAACTTTGAGGTATTCGAGAGATGATCTCGGTGGTGTGTACAGGTGCCGTGAACGACGTTGCCACCTGCCGTCTAACGACCGAATAATGACTCGGGGAAAATCCGAGACGGTCGGCTTTTTGTTTTGCGCACCGTGAAAACTGGGTCGACGCCCCTCGCAATTTCCCGAAGGAGATCCAAATCCAACCTATACATATATATATACCGATGCCATTGGAAAGTATATATCCTCCTACTTATTTCGGGAAGTGATTGGTAACATTTTTTCTTTATCGATGATGCGGTTTTTTTTTAATTATTACAGCGTAATGTTTTTTTTTCTACTTCGATACGTGTAAGGTGTACGATTGTATACGCTATTAAGCGATGATGCATAATTGATAAGAGAGAATGAAAATTGTGTTACACGCAGTAAACGATGATGACAATTGGAAAGACGGAAATTTACTGTAACGTTACAAAAAATAGTTAACTTGTAACTTCAGGTTTAACATCATTTGAATTGATATTTGTCAGATTATGTTGTTGCTTATAGGTTCAGTTAATATGGAATATGTGTGTTTATACAATGCGGTATTAGTATAGTAATTTTTTAATTGAATCTTGTCTGTTTAAGTTGACCTATGTTTTCAATATATAAATTTACTCTCAGATGTTATAAATAGCATCATACGTTAGAGTATTACAATATATTTCTTTACAATTAAAATTTAATCGTAAAGAAATTATATAAAAATCAAAGATTATTTACCTTCGGTCCTAATAATCCTACATCCTTTCACTCGGATAAATTATTTTTTATGCAACAGGTTCTTAAACACAAAGAACTGTTCTTATTATAATATACTTAATAGTCTATAGTAGAAATTGATTTCACTTATTAACCATAAAATAGACATTTTCAGTAGAAATGAGCCGCGTTAAAATTTTAATATCAATATATTAATATGTTAATGTTTAATATCAACCTATTTATTATACCGTCACATACCCAATTGTTGATCAATTAAGGGAAATCCGTACGTTTATAGAATAATTTAATGTTAAAAAGACTAATAATCGTATATATTTTTACGGATACAGAAAGTACAAGTATTAAACTTCCTTTTAGCCATCTCAGAAAAATAAAATAACAGCTATTTTTAAAGTAAGCAACAATCTAAGAAAAAAAGGCGGGAAGTACCAATTTCTGATCAGTAAATTTTCGGTACATATGCCAATTCCTAGTTAAGTATACTATCCAATTATTGATTTTTTAACCTTTAAATTGTGTGTAGCCACATTTTAATTTATGCAAATCTTATTATTTTATTGAAATAATATACTGACCAGAAATTGGTTCATGATCAATAATTGGGTATGTGACGGTACTCGTTTCCTATAGCGATGTCGACATTTTAAATTTAATTTATTTTTACCACGGGTATTGTACGAAGCATTAAGAAAATGTTAAAAACTAACAAAATAAATGTTTGCATAACGATAATATCCAAACTCATACATAGACCTAGACAAATGGTAGAACATTTTTTTTACCCTAGTGTAGAAATCAAAACCGTTTTGTTAAGTATATATAATTTACTCATTTGTTTAAAAATCGGTAGGTAATGTATACAATTTATAAAATAGCTACTTTCAACCACAAAACGTTAACAAACGACCAAATATCTACTAGTATAATGAAAAAAATAATTAATTAGCTGATTGCTTTGTGTGTACGTATGTGTGCTTACAGGATGCGATCGATTAATTTTTGTGTGTACCGATGTAACAGTAGAATAAATTAACTAATTAATTAGTATCCGCTTCCCTAGTAGAAATCCAATCCATTTTTCGACCATTTTTCGGCCATTTTTATGATTTATCAACATGTCTTGGTAAAATTCGAATCCATTTTGGCCCATTTTTGAAACGCTTTTTCTACGATTTCCTAGCCAGTTTGTAGCGATTTTGATGAAATGGCTTGGTACTCGCCAAGAAATGCGAGAAAAAGCGTTTCATAAATGGACTGAAATGGATTCGATTTCTACTAGGGTTGGCATAATTATCGAACGAGACCAGCCAGCATTGCATTTCCACTGAGAGAAGGTATATAACGTCGCATATTCTTTGGGTCATGGATTTAGATGATTATTTCACCCAAAATACTAAGATTTTTCCAATTCATTTTTATTTGACAATCGGTTATTCGTATAAAATTTTAGTGACTTATGGTTACCATAATTCTGATTTTTAAAAATTAGTGTAAAAAAAACTAGATAAAAACTATATATTTGAATTATCTATTCCTATAACCTCGAAACGTTATATTACAAATCGCGAAAACTCTACGCGTGTAACAATCTGTAAACGTTTAAATAATCATTTACTCCAAATCTTTTAACAAAGTATAACGTTGTTACAAAATTCTATATGTCACCTTATCCCACTTAAGTATCCAAGTCAAATAACAATTAGTTGCATAATATAAGAAAGAAAAAGAAGAAGAAGAAAAAGTGTGGACGCACGTCGTATAGACGTCTCGTTTGTCGGTCAGCCGACACACTCCATCAACGTTGCAAGTTTGCGTCGGTGTTTCTTCCTCCTTTTCCTCCTCCTCCTTATCCGCTGCGTTTCTCGTCCAGGAAATTGGGTGCGGGCCGTTCCGACTAACTGAAAAGCTGATCGACCGTGATGGAGCCGCGGTGTGTATAATCGAGGATGGCTCGCGCGCCTTCGGACTGCCGATGAAAAATTACACAACCCCCTGGGTAATTAACTGGATCCACCTTTCAAATAAAGGAAAAGGAGGGGGAGGATCAACGTTAACCGTTGATGTTTGTTTTACCTTTATTACGGTGCCTTCGGTGTGTGTGTATATATATGCACACTTGCACACGTCATCCTCGTTCTTTTCTATTTTCCTTTATAATTTTTCGTATTCGTTACGCTGTAGCTATTTTAATTAAGGATAAGAGAAGGCACGTTCGTTGTGTTGCACGTCGATTTTATTTATTTGTATGTATGTGGTGGGTATAATTTGAAAATAAAATTGGAGTATAACGTTTAATGTTATTTCGATCGGTTGACGAGCTTTTCGAAGCAAATCGTATATTACACATTTCGCGATTACGAAACCCCGCGGATCGTATATTTTTTTTCATCATAACGCAACGTTAGCATAATTCAATGGTAGGAAACGCGATGTCTCAGCGATTTTTATAAAATACCAAACAAATGATCGGTTCGACTTTCTTGCGACTGTATTCGAATTTACATCGGATATCCTCGTGCTGATTTGGAATGAACTCAAGTATAGTGAATTCAAATTTCACGCGTTTTTTCATAAATTACTTTGTTTCTGATCTAACAGCGTATAAGCACGTGCTTAACTGAATAACAAGTGTTTTACATGTATCTTTGAGAATTGCATTGATATATTAAATATTCTATATTGGTTACACTACTATCTATTACCAACAATTAGTTGAAATTTTTATAGTACCAAAATAATTAATTTAAGCGATATTTTTTTTATTTATTTTATTTAGTTTTCTGTTCGAACATCTTTATAATTAATTGAAATTAAAATATGCACGCGCAACTTTATATGAGCCATGCTAAAAATTGTAAATTGACTAAATATGAAAATTTATGGATTTAAATTACGAAAAATTTGTAATACTTATACCGCCGTATACAAAAATACAAAAAGAAAAAAAAATAAATACAAGAAAAATATTTATATATTCCATAATCTGTATACAAAATGATGTCACAAAGTATATCGAAAACTGATTAATTATAGTTGAGTCAACTTGTAAACACTCAAAATTTCAATATTTCTCTAAAAACACCTTGATGCTAAACTTTGAAATCGGATGTTCTGAACCTGAGGTAGGTTGAAAATGATTAATTAAGAATAATAAATAATTAACTAATTAATTAGTATCCGCTTGGCATAATTATCGAACGAGACCAGCCAGCATTGCATTTCCACTGAGAGAAGGTATAAACGTCGCATATTCTTTGGTCATGGATTTAGATGATTATTTCACCCAAAATACTAAGATTTTCCAATTCATTTTATTTGACAATCGGTTATTCGTATAAAATTTTAGTGACTTATGGTTACCTAATTTGATTTTTAAAAATTAGTGTAAAAAATAGATAAAAGCTATATATTTGAATTATCTATTCCTATAACCTCGAAACGTTATATTACAAATCGCGAAAACTCTACGCGTGTAACAATCTGTAAAACGTTTAATAATCATTACTCCAAATCTTTTAACAAAGTATAACGTTGTTACAAAATTCTATATGCACCTTATCCCACTTAAGTATCCAAGTCAAATAACAATTTGCATAATATAAGAAAGAAAAAGAAGAAGAAGAGAAGAAGAAGAAAAAGTGTGGACGCCACGTCGTATAGACGTCTCGTTTGTCGGTCAGCCGACACACTCCATCAACGTTGCAAGTTTGCGTCGGTGTTTCTTCCTCCTTTTCCTCCTCCTCCTTATCCGCTGCGTTTCTCGTCCAGGAAATTGGGTGCGGGCCGTTCCGACTAACTGAAAAGCTGATCGACCGTGATGGAGCCGCGGTGTGTATAATCGAGGATGGCTCGCGCGCCTTCGGACTGCCGATGAAAAATTACACAACCCCCTGGGTAATTAACTGGATCCACCTTTCAAATAAAGGAAAAGGAGGGGGAGGATCAACGTTAACCGTTGATGTTTGTTTTACCTTTATTACGGTGCCTTCGGTGTGTGTGTATATATATGCACACTTGCACACGTCATCCTCGTTCTTTTCTATTTTCCTTTATAATTTTTCGTATTCGTTACGCTGTAGCTATTTTAATTAAGGATAAGAGAAGGCACGTTCGTTGTGTTGCACGTCGATTTTATTTATTTGTATGTATGTGGTGGGTATAATTTGAAAATAAAATTGGAGTATAACGTTTAATGTTATTTCGATCGGTTGACGAGCTTTTCGAAGCAAATCGTATATTACACATTTCGCGATTACGAAACCCCGCGGATCGTATATTTTTTTTCATCATAACGCAACGTTAGCATAATTCAATGGTAGGAAACGCGATGTCTCAGCGATTTTTATAAAATACCAAACAAATGATCGGTTCGACTTTCTTGCGACTGTATTCGAATTTACATCGGATATCCTCGTGCTGATTTGGAATGAACTCAAGTATAGTGAATTCAAATTTCACGCGTTTTTTCATAAATTACTTTGTTTCTGATCTAACAGCGTATAAGCACGTGCTTAACTGAATAACAAGTGTTTTACATGTATCTTTGAGAATTGCATTGATATATTAAATATTCTATATTGGTTACACTACTATCTATTACCAACAATTAGTTGAAATTTTTATAGTACCAAAATAATTAATTTAAGCGATATTTTTTTTTATTTATTTTATTTAGTTTTCTGTTCGAACATCTTTATAATTAATTGAAATTAAAATATGCACGCGCAACTTTATATGAGCCATGCTAAAAATTGTAAATTGACTAAATATGAAAATTTATGGATTTAAATTACGAAAAATTTGTAATACTTATACCGCCGTATACAAAAATACAAAAAGAAAAAAAAATAAATACAAGAAAAATATTTATATATTCCATAATCTGTATACAAAATGATGTCACAAAGTATATCGAAAACTGATTAATTATAGTTGAGTCAACTTGTAAACACTCAAAATTTCAATATTTCTCTAAAAACAACTTGATGCTAAACTTTGAAATCGGATGTTCTGAACCTGAGGTAGGTTGAAAATGATTAATTAAAGAATAATAAATAATTAAAAATTAGTTATTAATTAAATTTTTTAGTAACTAATAAATACAACATTCAATTATTAATTATTAATGGATAATTAAAATTTTTCCATCCCTGATTAAAATATCTAATTTTTAAGGATAATCTATTTTTTAATAGAACATAGCTGATTTAACAGTAAAATTTTAAAGAAAATACAAATAAACGATTTTTTAAAATCGAAAATATGGTCTCTAATTTATAAAAGAATTTAAAATGACTTTAATTTGCATAAGTACATATTTTAAGATGCCTTTATAAACGCCACAATTGAACCAAACTAGAATCAAGTCAGTTTGATAGGACAAAATATGTGTGATTACCACACGCACATAAATTATAAAAACATTTTTTAAAATAACATATTTAGAATCTACAACTGTTAAAAGATTGATAAAACATTTTTTTACTATTACAATGCTTCCTCAAGGAGGAAGTAAAATGAACATATTAATTGATGGTATGCTTTTTAAGATTAATTGCTCTTCCTTTTATTAATTACCTATAAAATGTAATATACACCAAATTTTAAACATCCCGCGTAAAAATATGAAAGTTTATGCCAAACTTGGCCCAAGTTTATGTTTGTATAAAGTTTGGCGCAACTTGGGCAATGAGACTTTCCCAAACTTGACAACTCACACATTTAAGTGTGGGACAAGTTTGGAAAAGTATGGGATAAACTTACGCCAAACATTATAAAAAGTTATTATAAATTAAACTTATGTTGAGAGAAATATGGGGAAAGTTGTTGAAAGTGTGGCACAAGTGTAGGTTACATTTACCTACACTTTATAAAATTTCTTTAGACATTTTAATAATTTAAAGTTTCTTGTAAAAAAACGAATTAATATTTATTTAATATCACCTTATTTATACCTGAAATAAATTCATACATATGTTTTGCAAAAAGATCCAACGTCCAAGGTGAATTTCTTCAAGTCGTCGCATCACGACATTCCAAGTCGACGTTGAGGATTAGACTGACGCATCGACGTTTAGCAAAATTTCTTAGTAACCGATAAACAAGAAGTCATTTGTTCACTGGTGGTCAAGCAAATTTTACAAAAATTCCTTAGCAACCAACAAACAAATGACTTCTTGTTTATCGGTTACTAAGAAATTTTGCTAAACGTCGATGTGTCTGTCAGTCTAACCCTCAACGTCGACTTGGAATGTCGTGATGCGACGACTTGAAGAAATTCACCTTGGACGATGGATCTTTTTGCAAAACATATGTATGAATTTTTTTCAGGTATAAATAAGGTGATATTAAATAAATATTAATTCGTTTTTTTTTTACAAGAAACTTTAAATTATTAAAATGTCTAAAGAAATTTTATAAAGTGTAGGCAAATGTAACCTACACTTGTGCCACACTTTCAACAACTATCCCCATATTTCTCTCAACATAAGTTTAATTTATAATAACTTTTTATAATGTGTGGCGTAAGTTTATCCCATACTTTTCCAAACTTGTCCCACACTTAAATGTGTGAGTTGTCAAGTTTGGGAAAGTTTCATTGCCCAAGTTCGCCAAACTTTATACAAACATAAACTTAGGCCAAGTTTGGCATAAACTTTCATATTTTTACGCGATACTATAATAATTACTTCTTAATAAAAATTTTAATCACTTTATTCTGCACAAATATGTAATTATAAATTTTGATAAATGATTTCCCCTTCTTTTTCATAATACATAGCGCATTTCATAATTATTAGGAAATTTTATGTATTCGAGCACCTACATTTCACGTTCAAATATGTATATACAAGCCTTTGCGGGAATGAAATGAATTTGTTATTAATATTTTCATGTCGGTCTTTTATTTTCTTATAATTACTATATAATTGCAACTACGAATCGATTCAGTAGTTTACTCTTATTTGTATATTACATTGCAATACGTAATTCCTTTCATTTTTAATTACATACACCACCTTTGTACATCGCATTCACATACCTATGAATTTTAAATGAGCCACATCAGTAAGACAAATATTATTTTACTATTTATTAACCAAGAATAACAAATATTATACCTATAATATAATTATTTGCACGTTACAAATTCCACATAGAACAAAGCTTTCGTCGGGATGTATAAAATATTATAATCAGTCCGAGAATCACGTAATTAATTTTCATTAACCGCGCAATAATTGATTCCCGTAATTATGTAAATTACGTGTTGTACATATAATTACTCCTATACCAATACCAGATGTGCAATAAACAACATATTTTCTATAATCATTATGATATTACAATATAGGATTATTATTCAACTTATACGCAGACGTTCCGCGTGTTTTTTTTTCGTGATTCTAATTATTCTGTTATATATATATGGGTGGTTCTCTGTGACATCGAAGATGAAAAAAATAAATATTGCTATAACTGTGGGAATATGTTTTAGAGGTATCCAGTAGTTCACCTGAATTTTTTCAGATTTTTTCTGGGCCATTATTTTAAGTTACAGAGAGTCAAAGTTGACATTTTAGCACTTTTTTGCATTATATGCCCATTTTCATGAATTTTTAGCTCCCAGGGGATGCATTTTTCACTAAAAACATAAGTATGACTTTTTATGTAAAATTTTCCGAACTTTTCATTAAAAATACTTTTAAAGACATAAATGTATGCTGTCACACTCTTGTAAGCCATTTAAACCTTAAATAGTGAAAATCAGCAATTCTGCTCCGGACTCTGGTAACCTAATACTGTCTAAAAGATGTCTTTTTATAGTCAGAAACTGCCTAAAAATTGCCAGAGTGGGTCTAAATCATTAAGATCACTTATGGTCAAAATATCTGGGAAAAGTGCCCGAAATATTAATAGAAATGTATATTTGTTGCCTTATAACGATGAATCTAGTAGCATGATCATTGCAAAAAAATTTATGCACTTACCTTGGAATGGTAGAAAAGTATCTCCACTTGTTTCAGTATCCATCTAATCCCCTGTAAGCTGCTAAAAATATAAATATTATTATAAAATTATAAAAAATTATTTTTTAAACATTTATAATGCTGGATTTTTAGTTTTACATCCCTTACAAGAATTATAATACTAATCTGAAGGATTACTATAAAAGTATCAACATTATTATTATTATTATTCAGTAATACATTGTTTAGATTTCACAAACTTGTCACTGTCACGTATTCATATTATTCATTATAATTATATATCCGATTTATTTATATATCTTTTGTATTAAATACGTATATTCAGTTATTGTAATAATAATGTTGATACTTTTATAGTAATCCTTCAGATTAGTATTATAATTCTTGTAAGGGCTGTAAAACTAAAAATTCAGTATTATAAATGTTTAAAAATTAATTTTTTACATTTGTGTAATAATATTTGTATTTTTAGCAGCTTGCAGGGGATTAGATGGATACTGAAACCAGTGGAGATACTTTTCTACCATTCCAAGGTAAGTGCATAAATTTTTTTGCAATGATCATGCTAATAGATTCATCGTTATAAGGCAACAAATATACATTTCTATTAATATTTCAGGCACTTTTCCCGGATATTTTGACCATAAGTGATCTTAATGATTTAGACCCACGCTGGAAATTTTTAGGCAGTTTCTGACTATAAAAAGACATCTTTTAGACAGTATTAGGTTACCAGAGTCCGGAGCAGAATTGCTGATTTTCACTATTTAAGGTTTAAATGGCTTACAAGAGTGTGACAGCATACATTTATGTCTTTAAAAGTATTTTTAATGAAAAGTTCGGAAAATTTTACAAAAAAAGTCATACTTATGTTTTTAGTGAAAAATGCATCCCCTAGGAGCTAAAAATTCATGAAAATGGGCATATAATGCAAAAAAGTGCAAAAATGTCAACTTTGACTCTCTGTAACTTAAAATAATGGCCCAGAAAAAATCTGAAAAAATTCAGGAGAACTACTGGATACCTCTAAAACATATTCCCACAATTATAGCAATATTTATTTTTTTCATCTTCGATGTCATAGAGAACCACCCATATATATATATAAATTAAGCAAACTATGAGTTTATGATATTATTATTTTGGTTTTGCAAAGTTTTTATGCACAATTGTATTATTGATAAACAAACTCTCTGCATTCCTTGGAGTGAAAAAAGAAGAAAATTACTCTTCAAATAATTCTTTGGTAGGACTTACACTTATAGTTTTTACAGTGTCCTTTTTTTTTTATTCAAATAAAAAGAAAAATATGTACATACGATGTAGTATTGTATATTATTAATTAGCAATTGTAATTTGGACTCTTCCGCAAACCTGTCTTAATTTTACCATTAAAAATTAAAGCATATATGTGGTAATCATCGCTACATAATTTTTCACAGTGCCAATATAGTAATATTTCATAAATTCTTCCATTTGTAATAATCGTAAGCATTGCAATGTATTTTCCGTTCTGTACGATATCATTTGAACCAACAAGGAGATTGATAAATTGTAACGATAATTTCATTGCAGTAAAATAAAATTAATAATTATAATTCGTTATTACAAACCAACTAAATTATATATATATATAAAATTTAATTTACTAAATATAATACACGTTTCTCCTACTACATTAATTGTTTCGCGCACGAATTCAAAATTTAATAATTCGTTTTTTAATATTAATTTCGATTTGATTATAATTAATTTTACTTATTTATTTATAAATTAATATATTCGAAAGCAATGTAAAATACGTTAATGGTGTTAGAGAAACGAAAATATCAATTAGTTGAGAAAAAAAAAATAAAAAAAATTGGGCCCAGCCGGGATTTGAACCCGGGACCTCTCGCACCCAAAGCGAGAATCATACCCCTAGACCACTGAGCCGCTCTTGTTGATTATCTTTATTAAAACGAGCGTTGATTCAACTTCGTTAAATTATTATAACTGCTGACACACATTTTTTTCGGACTTTCGAATTTCATTTGACGTCGCGGTGAAAGTGCAGTCGCTTCGTTGCCTCCTCTGCGCGTCGAATAGACGATTTCTAGGATGGTACATATCTATTATCATTTTCGATTATTTTTGTTGTAATAATTATTAATTGATGCTCGTGATGGTTACATAATTTAAATAAATTATTTTTACTAAATGTTATTATTGGATATTAGTTGCTATAGATGAAGGTTTATATATACAAAACGTACAACGAAGCGTTTACAGTCTAAGCTGAAAGTCTAAAATTTGATAGTAGAATGCGTTAATCGCCAAGATTACAGTTTTGAAAAATTAAAATGTATGATACTTATTGATTTTAAAATGTGTAATTATTACAATTTACAATTGTCGATTTCCATAGTCTAGCGTCAATTTGTATAATTTATAGGGTTTATAGTAAAAATTCGGCTGCGTCTACGAACTGAGCGCGAAAAATGGATTATTCTATTTTTCATACCTTACATACACGTTTCGTAAATACAAATTGTAAAATTACGGTTTGACGCACGGGTTTCGAAGGTGTAAAATATGTAGGATGTAAATATAATAATTAATTTTAATATTTCAATTAAGTCGGTTCGTAAGTTTTATCTATATATCATTTAGGTATATCACGTGAATTTTTCTCAGATATATAGTACCATATAATTAAATTATAATTTTTAGTTTCGTAGAGATATATTTAGCTATGACAACAGTGTGTTGAACAAAGCGTCTAAGTTTAAAGGTACGCGCATTTGTAAAAAGTAAAACTACTCAAAATCGAATTTATCGATCATATACAAATTTCGATTCGCGGTATACAACCTTTCCACGCAGTAGTAAGGCTTAATTTACTTCGAAAATCCAATCGACACCCTTGACAAAAAAGGAAAAAGAAAATCGTTTAAAAAGTAGACCGTATACCGCCCTTAAAATCGAATAATATCAAAGTCGCCGTATATACATGTATACATCGAGAGTATAAAATTAAACCGATAAAAGAAAAAAAGGAAGAAGAAGAAAGAAGGGAAAATAAAAGGGAGAAAAAGGCGCGTAAGAAACGAGCGGATCTAAAGAACACTTGGTCTATATCGCAGGGTTAACAAAAAGGGTGTATAAAAGGAGGTCTGGAGAAAGAAGTGCAGGAAGGTAAAAAAGAAAAAAAAAAAGGAAAAAAGTAGCGGAAAAACAAGTGTCTTTACGTATCACCGCCTCGAGCGACGCGAGCCGAATTTTTTTCGAGCTCGATCCGTGTATATATATTTATAAAGTTACACACGGCTAAGCTTATACAATTGGTATATAGAGGAACTTTTTCGATATCCGACACATAAACCTGCGGGCTACGTATACGTTAGGAAAGGGATAAATATATGGCGAGGGAAATAAAATACTCTTCCTTCTCAATGGATGGATATCTATATGTATATGCCGATGGGTAACAAAAATTTTTCTCCAGCATTTTCTTATTTTCTTATTCGCGTATTATATTATTCTGGATATATACATATGTATACCGTGTACCTCGTGTTTTCAAGATATTTTCCGGATTAGCGTGGATCGCATATATTTTCTAATACAACAGTATTTTTTTAGTGGACAATGTACGTAAGGATTTTCTTATTCGGAGACAGCGAGTGCAAGGAAAATTTATCGTAATAGATAATTTGAAGAACTTGAAGCTTGCCGGTTTTTTAATTATTAGATCATTTTTCTTTTTTGAATTCGTTCGAGGCTATAACGGCTATTTTGTAGATATCTGCAAATATGCAAGAGGATATTTCCTATAGTAAAAATGGCATTTCATTTAATAAGTAATACAATAATTGATTAATAGAATGGTAAAATAATGTAATATATATTAATTGATAAAATTAGCATGTAAATATAAATTAAATTTCAATTTAAAAAATGTCAAGTAAATATATCACACAAATCAAATATTTTTTTTTATTATAATGTACAACCGAAGAGATTATTTTGCAACCAATCAGTTGTAGAACATACACGGAAACTTAACCCATTAACGTCCAAACGACCAACATTTTTTTTCTTTTTTCATAGTCATTATTTAATATTTAAATCATGCACTACCATAGTACTGATTTTTTTCGTTATAGTTTTGGATGTGTTCTTTCGAATGTCGTCGGTAAAATTGACTTAACCCTTTTTTGAAAAAAGTTATGATTTTTTTAATTAAAAAAAATACAGAAAATTTGTCGCTATTTTTTGATAATTAATTTTTTTTCATATTATAAAATAGTTGTATTTTGACCCTATATTTTTTGTATTTTATTCTCAGATAGTCAAAAATTTTGTTTTTAATGAAAATACACGAAAAATAACCAAATTTATTCATTTTTCTCTATTTTTGAGTGTTTTTACATTGAAATCATAATTTTTGACTATCTAAGAATAAAATACAAGAAATATAGGGTCAAAGTATAACTATTTTATGCACTTTTGTTCATGAATCGAACGATCTAAATACATTTTATAATATGAAAAAAAATTAATTATCAAAAAATAGCGACAAATTTTCTGTATTTTTTTTAATTAAAAAAATCATAACTTTTTTCAAAAAAGGGTTAAGTCAATTTTACCGACGGTATTCGGAAGAACACATCCAAAACTATAACGAAAAAAATCAGTACTATGGTAGCGCATGATTTAAATATTAAATAATGACTATGAAAAAAGAAAAAAAATGTTGGTCGTTTGGGCGTTAATGGGTTAAAAAAGCAATCTGAATCTATATAAAAAATTTTTAAGTCTACTGATTATCACGGAAACCTAGAAACATTTCGAATTAATGGTATTAAAATTGGTGAAAAAACTGTTTCACATAACAAGGTCCTTTACTAGCAATTTTTTAATTCTTAAATTCAAGTATATCTATTACGGATTTGATTCACGTTAAAAATGTCGCAAATATTTTTTAATTACTGTGATTATTAGTTCTTCAATTCATAGAATATTCATCGAACCTTGAAAATAAGAATACATTATATTTTAATAAATGAAAAAAATGATTTTATGTAAAATGATCGGTTTTTTTGTGTGAAAAGTTCTTTTATTTTCTTGTGAAGATATATCCAAATTTTTTCTTTAATTTTTATATTAATAAATTTTGACTTATTGTTAAGAAAATGACGAAGATAGCGTTTTTGTGGGTATACTTATAACTTGTTATCAACGATTATTATTTTTAGCACTAGAATCTATTTGTGTAAATGATGTGTGAAATTTTAATATAAATAAATCGTGGAGCGGTGATAAATAATTGTATGAATTACCGTAGTTCTCGTATAACATATCCTAAAAAGCTCTAGTGAACAAAATATTGTTTTAATAAATAGATATATTTTAAAATCTATAATTTAAAGACTAGCTTCGATATCTTCTTAAGTTTATATTTTATAAATAAAAGTTTGTTATCGGTGAATTGTTGTTTATTTATTTATTTCATAACAAAAAATGTTAATTCTCAAGCCCTCTTAAATGTTCAAAACGCATTTTCTGAGTGTGTTTGTATATATATATATATATATATATATATGTATATATATATATTTGATTCAATATTGTATCATAATTTTTAGGTTAGATAAGTTAACCAGTGAAACTGGTCAGGTTCTATCTCAAAATGAAACGCTTTTTCACACCTTTCTTGACCATTTCTTAGATGGACATAACCTTCGTCAAATATGAAACAACTTTTCGGGTAATCCTGTAAAGAAAACTTAAAGCGTGTCGTGAAATTTGATCGGTTTTACCATTTGTAATAGATACAGACGCTTATTTACGCTATATAAATAGTACTTTTAAAGATATTTCGACGTTTATCATTTTTGTCTCAAATTGAGCCAAATAATTTTTAGGAGCTTGTTCATGGCTATTATACCTAGCTAAAATGGCCAATTTTTCTTAGTCTACTTAAAATTCTAAAAGCATTTTTGATGTTCAGGAAAGGTTTATAAATTGGAATGAAAACTATGAAATGGGCAAAAAAGGTTCGAAAAAGCGTTCCATTCTTGTACACGACCTGACCAAGCGTCCTAGGTAGTTTATAGATTGACATGAGAACGCTACTCAGTAAATGGCTACAAAATTTTTGTATATACACATTTTTTATATCCAACATCGTCTAATAAAATTCTTTAGGACATTAACTATGAACTTATCGACTACACAGCTGTAAATATATTGCATTAAGTATATATAGAAATCAAATTTTTAATTTTAACATAAGCGACAAGTCCTCGTTTTGTACACTGACTCCGATATAATTATACATTATTAAAATTACCTCCAAAATATAATATACGGTATAACGACATTCGAGTGCACCAAATTTCTTCAGGATTCATCAATATTCATTCGAATTGAACGTCGGTTCGCAATAATTATCAATTTCTATCCGATCATCGAAAATTATTAAAATTACCATTTTTATTACTTTACGTGCGCGTGATACATCGCATTTTCCACCCACACTGTGGAACGCACCCAATTAAATAAAATATTGTTAACGGTTAATCGCTTTGTATAAAAAAATCTTTAAAACTGATTCGAATCACGTCGATTTTCGACGTATACCATACATCAAAACACCGAAAGATTCCAAATTTCCGTTTCTGTAATAGGAAATCAAAATAAGTTTTGGAAAATATATATATATATGCTAAGAATCGTCCAAGTTTTTGGGTACGTATAAACGATGAATTTGCAATTTAACGAGTCGTCCATATATATGTATACCGCGTGAAACAAAGAAGAAAACGAAGGAACCGCATGGAACGTCAACTGGGAATGCAAATCACGTATAGTACCCGAGTTCCATGACAATGCTTCCGGGTTTGCACACGTAATGAACTGTCGACAAAGTTTCGTGTGTATATATATATATGAAACGTACACACCTACATACCGGCCCAAGTTCCCTGTTTTACGCGTGAGGAAAGAAAAATGGATTATAATTACGTGGTGTTTCTCCGTTCGTTCCGTAATGTAAAGAAAATATTTGTCATACCTCTTAATGTAATACGCATTTAATATTATACCCAGTTAAAGATGTATATTTATGCTAAATCTGGTCCTAATTTCACATTGTGGTTTCATTTTATATTATAACGTAATAAATTACACAAGGACGGCTAGCGTTTTGACGTTGATCGATATTTAATGGTTCGAGATTGGCTGAATTATTAAGTGGGGAATTTCGTATATTTTGAGACGTCCTGTATTTTGGGCACATTTTGGTTACGTGTTAAGCGATTTTATGCGATATTTTTTGGTATATTGATATCATTAAGGTACCAGTAAATATATGGCCATCAAACAATTAGTCAGGAACCTTAACTATCAGATTTATAGTCTGGAGGTAAAACTAACTGGCCAGTTTGAAATCGCAGTTACTGACAAAACGCTGCTCAAATGTTCGATACTAATGTAAACACTTGTATACATAACCTGCAAAAGTATCATCTAAATCATTTACTTCCATTCTGGAAGGGTAAGCTAATATATTGACACCAATTTTATCATTTCTGTAATTTTTTTACTGTTGTTATAATTTGTAACGATATAATCATTGGATTATAGAATTTATTTTATATTCTAAGTTGCTAGCCAGTTATTAGCTGGTGACTGATAAATCTGACGTAAATTACTCGTCGACTAGCTGGCTACTACTAAACTAATTGACTACTTCATTCTTTTTAAGTATGGTATCAAAAAACTGCTTAACGTTATCCTACCAGGGTAAATCACACTCAGAATCAACTGGCTGTCTATCAGAAACGAGATTTTTAGACTGGAGGACAGAATGTTTCTATTGTGACCAAACTACTGTTGTACGGAACTTTTCAATATTTTATTAACTTATCATATTAAATAAACACGTTTTAATGTTTATTATTGTTTTTTTTATTAAACTTTAAGCAAATTCTCATTATGATATCATAATTGTCTACAATATTTCAAATAACAGGATTTTACGCTACTAAAGTGACCCACTATATTGGGAGGTTTACCTCACTAAAGTATTTTACAAATTTCTATAAATTTGAATATAAAGTTTTATATCGATCTAAAGGAGAATAATGGTAAGAAAGGTAATAAAAACTGCCGTATAAAAATTCTGCTTTTAAGAAGGGCCGTTTTGTTGGATTGGTACATGTTAACATCATCATGAGAAAAAAGTTATTGTAAAAATTACAATGTTGTCTATTAATGCAGGGACAGACTGACACAATCCAAAAATTGACCATAGTGTATAGTAAATTTTACTGAAGTTGTAGTAAATATTACCAGAATTGCAGTAAAAATTCATAACTTTCTAGTAAATTTTATTATACACTATGGTAAATTTTTGAATTGCGTCAGTCTGTCTCCGCATTACTAGACAACATTGTAATTTTTACTACAACTTTTTTCTCAGTGATAAAAACATATATTGCTAGTACAAAGTCTACGCATTTCTTTATAAATTCATTGTAAATACAAGTTCTTTATAAATTTATTTCATTAATCCGTCAGATTTTATAAGATCTATTTCGGCAAGATATTTAACATTACATAAGAGCTAACATCAAATTTCCAGGATAATTGGTATCGGACATTTTCATTTTATGTATGTAAGTTACACCATGTTACAAAAAAAACATAAAATCCATTGACACGCTATAATGCACGGTTCGCCAATTAATGTAGAAATTCATATTTCTAACATTTGTTTATCATAGAATTTACATTGCTCTATAATACGTGGTTTAGTGTTTCGTTGCATTTGCATTTACCGCTAATAAAAGATATCGTGTATGTATACGTGCAAGTGATGCAGCTTAATTGTATAGTGGCTGGCTCTACGTCGATATAAATTTGCGATCTACATTATTATGAAATAACCGCGGTTTGACGTTGCTACTGCAGTGATAATAAGTATAGGATAAGCCTTTGTTGTTACCTTACTTTACGTTTATTGCAGCATTGATTTTTCCTATAACTTTTAAATAAATCTGTAAACGATTCAGTCTTAAATTTCATGGTACAAACCATTTTTTCAAGGCAAAATCGACATGTTCACTTTCACAAATATTAAAGTGTGAAAATATCCTAAAAATTGTAACGATGTTAGGTCAACTTGCCTTTTCTGTGAAAGAAATATTATATTTTATCTTTTTATCTCCATCTTGATCGAGTGAAGTATCTGTTAAGTGCTTATGAAACTGTTATGAGAGAAATGTCAATAAAATAATTTTTGCTTTCTAGAAGTCTTGTAATATTAAAATTTTTTGATTTGCTAAAAATATGCTAAAACATGTTTTGACATGTCCATAATCCAAATCTTGTGTTTTTAGAAAATGTCCGTACGGGTGTGTGTGTTTGTATGTATATCAGCATATTTTTAAAACTACTCGGTGAATATCGCTGGGCTCTGGCATGAAATTTTCTTTTGGATTCTTTTTTCTTTTTTCAATTTGTCATAACTGAAACAAATCGGTCGAATGTGCTACTTTCTGTACAATTTTCAGACCATTTCATCAAGTGTTTGCTGAGAAAAAAAATATAACATATAATCGTTGTTGTGAAAAATTTTTGTTTTGTGGTAAAACACGTGAAATGATAGAATATTAATGTAGATTTTAAATTATAAAAAATAATAAGTTTTTTTGCATAAAAATTTTAATGATAAATGCAGTATTTCTGGAAATACATTATGTGAACCATCTAACTTTTATTTGGATGGAATAAATGTAAGCATTTATTTTTTAATATAAATAAGGCAATTAAATAATTTTATTTTTTTTTAGATTGATGAAATGAAGATAATTTTAAAATTATTCTCGATTTTTTGCTTTCTTATTATACAATTGTTCGTATACTGTAGTTTGCATACTATAATTGGAAAACTCCTTATGTTAAATTTTTACTTCCTATGGCAGTAACAAAAATTTCGCGTTTTGAAATATTATAAAAATGTAATAAATTATATTCTGAATTTACTAGTTAATATACTTTTATAATTATTACTTAACAGAAAATGTAATTTTTGAAAATTGTAGAAAGAGAAAACGTTAAATTAAAAATATTTGGATTAATAGTTTTAATTTTCAATGCTAGGTGGACACGATATAATTGTGGATAATGAATTTCATATTAAAATTAATTAAATTCATTCGCTTTGAGGAAGCTACGTGTGCCAATGAATTGGCAGCGGTTTTGTTATTTAGAGCAATATTTATTCATGACACTATTTATTGTATTGCATTAACATAATTTTTGTTTACGCTTTTTTGGTCCATAATATTAAGCTCCGAGCATATACAAGCCGATCCTGCGTATAAAGAGATTTAATCATTTTCATTCTTTCTGTAAGGTAAAGGACTCAGTACTCGGACAGATTTGGAAGGTGTTTATAAGCAACTGTATATTCATCGAATCTATAAGAATAAATTTAAAAGTTTTTGAACAAACCTAATTATTGGGCACACAATGTACTAATTAATGCATATAGAAGTATATATAATGGCCGAAATAATTAAAATATGTAAGATCGAAAGAGTATGTTAAAGTCCGGTATACTCGGACACTATAAGTTGTGGTAGACCTAGTACTTGGACACTTCTTGGGCCCATTACTCGGATATATAGGAAATTACGTGTTATTTTGCGTGTCCAAGTACTGCGTCATGGAAATGCGAGTAGGTACTGTCGGACAGATATTTTTTGTGAAATTTAACCTCCAATATTTTGATCAAATATTATTAAAAATTTAATGTTCAAATGAACATATATTTTGTATATATTATATTTAAATATTCTCTATCATAAGCAACGCAAATACATCAATATCATGCATTACCCTAGTCGGTTTTTAATTTCTATAATTAATATTAGGTATTTATGCCTATTCGAGTACTACTGCCAATTTTCACGTTCTCCGAGTACTGGGTCCTTTATCTGATACATTTACCTCTTTTTAAAGAAAATTTAATGATACTTTATTTGGCTTTTTAGTCTTAGCATTGTTTACTTTTAGTATTGTCCTACTTCCTGAAACTATCAAACGATATATGTCGATATCATTAACGTATTAAAGTCATTGCAACAAACAGTAATAATAATTAGATATATATATTTATCTATTATAGCAACTCTTATATTTTAAATTATTTAGTTACATAGTCACAATTAAAAGTCATCTGTCAATTCATATTTAAAAAACGAATAACTCAAAGGATGTAAAAACGTTCCAGTTTAACAGTATAGGTATAATAAAGATCATTAAACACGTATAATACACAAATGCGTGTCGAAATTAAATAAATGAATAAAAAAAATAAAAATACTATAAAATGGAATAAATCACAATAGTAAATTAAAAGATAAGAAATTAAATAAAAAAATAGTTATTAAAAAAATTGGGCCCAGCCGGGATTTGAACCCGGGACCTCTCGCACCCAAAGCGAGAATCATACCCCTAGACCACTGAGCCGCACGTGCATAATAAATAAACGTAATGTGATAATGATGCTCGATTATCGAAGGAAAATATCGTCGACTATAGACATATATATATATATATACATATATCCGTATACCAAATATGGAGAATGGTAATGTAGGACGTAGATGGTTCCGACCAATCGTGGACGATTAACGACATATATGCTGAATCAAAGTTTGAAAGTTAATCGGAGGTATGCATATAATCGGAATAAACTTTAGTGATTTGTTGAACGTTCGTTCGATTATAATGTTACGATGACGTTAGTCGATAATTGATGTAAAGAATATACCTATTTAAGCGTGATTGACAATTTTTTTGTTAGGTTGTGAATACACTTGGTTTTTGAATAGTAGTAATTGTATACATATGTATGTCGTTCGTCTAAATGGTCATGGTGCAGCGATGTTTTTTTTAGAGAATTTACGCTTTTTTCGTTCGTTTGGCACGAGTAATATATTGTATATAATTTATAATGATAGAAAAATCTAGACTTGTTTGCTGTAATATTCGGTTCTTGCAACTTATGTTAGGTATAACGATCAACCGATTTCTGATCTGTACCAAATCTTAACTGGATTTTTTTTCAGTCGATTATACGGTTAAAACGAAAAAACTTAAACATAAAAAAAATTATAACTTTCCGGTTAAGATATTTTAGTTATTGGGTTATTAGGGTTTTTGTGCGTATCGTAATTAATTCTTATTCTTATCCCGATAGCACGTTTTGGAAGATATTTGCGGGAATTTTCATACTTGGCCAAAAGAAGCCCACTTTGTGCCACTGGCACATAATATATGCTATTATTTTTGGGCGAATAACGGAAACGAACAATATTTTTCTAAAATAGTTTTTTTTATTAAAGTATACCATCTTCATAGAAAATAAACTATTATTTAAAATATGGGTCGCATTGTCAACTCGACAGTTTCAAAAACTAAATAATATCTGTATACTTGCAAAGAAGTGGTCGAGAGCAGATGTAATACGTTATACCTGCAGATGTGTACAAATTCTAACCTTAATTTCGCTCTAGCAAAAATCAAATGAATAATATTCATTTTAGAATTATACAAATAATATTTTTGACTTAAATTTATCAAAATATGGTAAAATATTGTGATGTACTTTTAGCATACATTAAACAAATTATAATGAAATTTCAACTATGTGGCAGATGCGTGAATTTAATGAAGTACATTTTTCAAAGGATTAAGACGTGTTGTTGACGGTCATCAAGTACACTCTACCTATGCGTTATTCCATACTGTTCAGCTGGTTCATCTACTATTTAGCCGACAATTTTATTTAAAATAAAAATTTATCTTTTCATCCAAACAACCCGAAAATTTCACTTTATTGATTTCAAGCGAGGGAGTAAAATAGTATTTTATTCCCTCGTAAGTAAACAGTACTTTTCACTCCCGATAATCAGTTTTCAGTGCCCGCATAAATAAAATATCCAAATGTGGGCAAACTCAAACCTAGTAGGTAATGTTGGGACAGACTTTAATTATTTATTTACTAAATAAATAATGAAATGTGTTAAAATAACTGTTGATACTATCACTTCATACTTAAATAAGTTTTAATAAGCATTATGTGCATCGCAAAGAGTTTTAAATATTTAAAATTCAATTCTCATGACGATGTAATGTTCGCTACATATATAAGTTTTTATATAACCAACTTTATCAGCCAATGTCAGTATTTATTTTTATTAATTACTCAAATATTTTTCATTTCTGATTGTAATTTATTAATCATCAACTAGCGCTTCTTTTTAGTTAATATATTATATTTTTAAATAAGTAGTAATATTCGTACAAACGCCATCCAATTTGAATTTTGTCCTGCAATCTGGTACTTTACATTATTCAGATTGACATTATTTATAAAAATAGTAACCAACAAAGAAAAAAAAACATTAAATTGTCGTTGTTTGTAAAATAAAGTAATCTTTCCTTTTCCAGGATGATTTGGGTGAAAAATTTTGTATGCATTTTGGGAGTAAATTTTACTACAAATAATTATTATTAAATTAATAAAGATACATACATATAACGTGAACGTAGGTATATTAATTATAATTATTTTTTGCGATCTAGACGAGAACACAATAGTGACAAAATGAAACGAAAAAAGCAATTACTTGTTGTAATTGGTTTCGTCGACTTCGTCAGGTACTGTGTAAATTAAAGAAAAAAAAGGATTATCGAAAAAACAGAATTAAATCACTTGTTAAACGTCAAACTGACAGCTAATAAAGTAAACGGAGTGTTTATACTATACATATTACAATTATCAAACGTTATAATTTCTTACAATCGTATAATTACTTAAATTTTGACAATTTTCTTTTCGTATCACTATATATAGCTTGGATGCAATTTTTTACATAAAATATTTCGTAAATTAGGTAGTTTCTTACAACTCGATTCGATTATCAAAAAGCTGTATACCTATTTGCCCAGTAAAATTTATGATTGAAAGTAACGCATTTTAATTAATTACATAAATTTATGGATGCAACAATATATATATATATACATATAACTCTTAGCTGGCATCTCCCGATTTTGTTGCATACTTAACATATCCGCATATACGCTTCATATAAAGTTACGTTATATTTAATAATCGTTAATCATGCTTTTACTCGTATTAATCACTCTAGCTTTTATTTGTGTAATTTACGCTTCTCATCAAATTTTGTTGATAAATATGCATATGGAAAAAAAAAATCAGAAACTTTTCATTTTGGTGTTCCTCGATAGTAAATGTATTTTATAAAAATAATAATTAATCTATCTATATTTGTGCTTCTAAATTTATAATTATTTAACAAATAAAACAGTTTCGAATACTTTCGCAAAGGCAAAATTAGCATTAAATTAACATCACCAATTACAGCTAATTTGTATTTGCAACTTTTAGTACAAAATGTTAATAATTTTAACGTAACTTTTTTATCATCAAGTGAAACTATCTGCAATTTATGTGGAGTTTTACTGACATACTATAAAATATATATTTATGTTGTAAAAAAGGATACGCCTATATATTAAGAAAACTTAATAATTGCTCAAATCAAACTCATTTTCATTAATATTAAAAAATTTGTTAACTTATCTTTAATCGATAATTGTGAAATTTTTTATACACTTATTCTTGTTCTTCAAACAAAATATTCGACGCCTGCAAAATAGGTGCGCCTTTATTATAAATAATCTTACATTAAAAAGAATGTCCTCGCGTATAATTGAAACCAAAATAGTAATTTTGAAAGCAGCACATGTTACTTAAAAGTCTTACTAGCATTCTCAGCAAGTTATGGGTTGATTTTTTAAGTCGCAAAGCGTTTCTTTAAAAAGAATTAAAAGAATTAAATGAATGTCTGTAACAATATCAATTCATAAAATGAAATTCATTAACAAAAATTTTTTTATGCGTAACAGACGTTGCAAGTGTGAGTTACGTTAGTAAATATTTACTGTTTAGTATCACGTATACATGAAAAACTTGATTTGATAAATGTGCACACTAAAAACAAATTTCTTCCAAATTATTAAAAATTATAAGTTTCTGAGATTTCCTCAAGTACGTTCCTCATCAAATTTTGTTGATACATGCTTATGTTGAACGATAGATGTGCATTTTATCTTGAAATAACAAATCGAGTTGCGTACACTCTCTATAATATGAAATAGTGATAAGTCGGTCACTTATTACCGATTAGTGAATATTCATTAATCAGTGATGGTGATCGATTTATCACTGCACGATAAGTGACACATTTTAGATTAAGTAATTTAAGTGTATTTTTCTTCATGAGCGGACAAAATAATTATTAGATTCAATATTTTCGTCAATTTTTAAATTAATCAAGACAATCGAGTACTTACAGAGTACGAAAAAATATTTTTCGCTGTTGTGCCATCGCTCGATACAAAGTTATTCTATACGAATATATTAAATGATTTTATTATTGCAGACTATATTTTTATTAATTATTCTTACATTACTAAAATGTTTTAATGTTAAACTCTTAATTATTAATTTTGATCATAATTAATTTTTATACATCTATAATATGAATAACATATCTTTCTTCCTAAGCACATCACCGAAACGTATATTTATTCATTTATTTATAATATATACGTTTTCATTCGTAATATTCCTACTGATAGAAAAAACGTGAAATACACGGAAGATGTTAAAGTAGTTAAAAAAAAAAAACAAAAAATTGGGCCCAGCCGGGATTTGAACCCGGGACCTCTCGCACCCAAAGCGAGAATCATACCCCTAGACCACTGAGCCGTTATTGATTAATGTCATCATTTTTGTAACGCTTCGACGTTATAATTGACCGCGTATCGATCGTTCCGAATATATTCTTTTTAGAACAAATTTGTTTTGTAGACATTAGAATATTATTATTATTATCCTGATTTGGTCCTTAATCAGTATTGTGACGCTTATCCTGATATCACTGTCTGAATTACATTTTCTTTTAATTCGGTAGTATATTTCGCTATAACAAATCGTGTATAAATTAATATTGATTTATATTATTATAATATGAATTTTAATTATAGTTTGATTTGATAAAATTTATCATTTATAACTAATAAGTTATTGAAAATCATTAAAATTAAATTTTTAAAAACATTTATTTTTTTGTAATTATTGTTGAATATATAAATAAACAATTCTATCATTTTTTACTTTATAATGACAGACGATTAACAATTTTTTCAATATTTACCATTGAATATTTTATAATAAATGGAGTTGTTATACACAGTGATTTAAAAGGAGCTTACTTGGTTCATACACGTTTAATTTTAAGATATTCTTCCACAAGGAGAGCCATCCTATAATAAATGTTTAAAGTGTCGAATACGTAACAAAAACGTTATTGATGGAAAAAATCTGAAGTGTCAAATGCTGAAAAAATAATATAAATTATTAAATATTTAGAAATTAAAAGATCATGAATATTAAGAGTACACTTGTACGCGTGTGTGTTATATTTTGTATTTTCAATTTAGGATTAATTCGAGAAAAATATTATTTCGAAAAGAAAATAGATATGACACACATCAGCATTTGTTATTAAAAATAAATAATTATTCAAAAATTTTTTTTTCGTCTTAAACTTTTAAGTAATCTGTGCTCTGTGTCAGTTAAAAGAAAAAATGTAATTAAAAAACCAATGATAAAAGTTCTTTAGAATTTTTTTAGTAAATTTTAACGTTTCGTTAAATATAAATTTATACAGTTAGACAGTATTATGTAATTTTAAGAGACAAACTATATCTCGTGTGATACATTTTATATAAGCCTACGTACTACTATTCTACTGCACATAATTCTGCTAAATATAAATCTAATACGAACGTATAATAAATATTGCTAGAGTATAAAAATGAGACGAGGATTTCTTTGGTATCAGGTCCTGATCGGGTCATTATTATATTCAATCAGTTAAGTAAAGCTGTTCCGATCAACGTCTGATTTGATATTATTATTTATAGTAATTTTTGTGCTTGTTTTATATCATGTTGATAATCATAAGAAATGGGTATAAATACAAACTACTCGTTTCAATCTATGTTTTAAGGTGACGCCAGAACTTTAGAAATTTAAACTTCGCGCCGAAAATTTAATTGATTATTTCGTGTGTTTATTGTAAAAATAATTATTTTAAATAAAAGTAAAGATTTGTATCTGCTAGCTATTATAACAAGCAACGTTTCTATCAAAGAAGAGTAAATAATACTGTTTCGTTTTTGTGTTTCACTTTGACTTACTAAAAGAAAAAGTAAAGCATAACCTCTTCGTTTAGTAATTTAAAGTTAAACACAAGAACAAAGCAATATTATTTGTTCTGTCTTGATATAAATGTTGCGGGGACAAATATTTATTTTTAATTAAAAAATCATTATTTTTATAATAAACACAGAATAATTAACGTTTTAATTTTTAGCGCAAAATTTAAATTTTTAAAAAGGTTTTGGTGACACTTTAAGCAGATAACATTTTGAGTGACATTATAGGGCCTGTTTTCCAATTTAATGGATAATTCATTGTTAACGGATAGTTTAAAATAATTGCAATAAATAACTGTAAGCATTTTTTTCTTTATGAACAATTTACTATATTTTCCTAACCTATAAACAGCTTAAATCGAGAAAGTATATCTCTCCTATCTGTAATTAAAAATATTACACTCACACATTTTTTCATTGAATTATTAATCAATGTTACTCGACGCATACAGCACGCATACTTCCCCAAATCGTCAATTCTAACCTAAAAAAAATTAATTTCGGAAAAAAAAAGTTGGGTTCAGCCGGGATTTGAACCCGGGACCTCTCGCACCCTAAGCGAGAATCATACCCCTAGACCACTGAACCGCTTGTAAATGTAAAACCTACTCAAAGTTTAATTATCAACGTGTGCTTGGTCAGCTCGACCGAAAGTGGGACGCCTTTCACCTCGCCTTTCACTTCGGAGGAACGTCTATATATGTTTTAAGCACTCTACCTGTCTCTCTTTCTCTTACTCTTTCTCTTTATCTCTCGTTCTTTGTGTATGTTTAATTTGTAATATTAACAAAAACGGAAATGAGACGGAATAGGTGTCTCTTATTTATAATTTTCGGTTTACATGAGTTTTGATGGTAATTTTAATGTCGGAAAGAATAATAAGTAACGTACAAATATATAACGTATAAGATGAGCTCATGAGATTGACTGTTTGATTTTACGCGCGAAAAACCATTACTTTTAAATTTATGAATGTATATACACGGCTTTGAATTGTACTTGTTTTTTTAGGTGTTGAACGATGGTTAGCTAATCTTTCAAATTATTATAACTTTATGTATACGCAAGCATAGCCACAAGCATTGATCCATTCATTGATCGGAATCGAAATTCTAACCTAAAAATAAAACGAATTTTCGCAATCGATTCCATTGATAAAATCGGGACAGATTGGAAATAATCGCAACCTCTGCAGTCGTTAAACATTTACATAAACGGCACTCTTTAAGAAGCGTTATCGGTTGTAACCTTATTTCATCGGTGAAAATTCCATCGTTCTTTTCATTACAACGATTCGCTGAGTAGGCCCCCTCCGCATGAAAGTGCCACCCACGCATTTTTTTCTTTCGCCTCGATGCTCTTGATTTAAAATGATACATGACTCATTCGTTTAATTTATGGAAAAAATATAACGTGTTGAAAAAAATACTTTAAAAATAAAGTGACAAATGATAAAGTAAACGTCATGAAATACATATATACACAAATAAAAAGCTCTGACTATGTATATTTATCTTAATTCTATACTTCTATATCAAACAAAGAAACCTCGCGGCGAGGAGAAAAAGAAATTTTACACGTATATATATGGACGGTCGTATATATACGAGGAAGCGAAAGATTCAATTTAAAAAATTTTTCGAATACATACATCTCATTTAAACTTTGTCCCGCGAACGCAAGCGCTACTATACTGAAATTATTCACACCGCGAGTTTTCACGAAAAATTAAAAGTGTACGGTATACATATAACGGTAGAGAAAAAAAAGAAAATTTACATTTTCTCGCGTTGTAATGTAGTTAACTCGGGAAATCCACAAATGTTACGCGTTCGTCATTTTAAATAATAATATATACGTATAACGAAGTTCTTGACGAAACCTTCGGTGTGATACTTGTATAGAAAGTTAAAGAGGTTTTATACGAGTATATAACAAATTTTCGCAATGTTCGTTTGTTGCGTTTAATCGTTCCAAATTATGTAAAGAAAATACGTTTTGTTTTGCGGATAAGATTATAAAAAAACATGATAAACTACTGAATATTGATTTTGCGAATATTTCAAGACATTGATTACTCTCTCTAAATTTTGAACGGTGAAAAATTATTCTTATCTGGTATATATATTTATTGTTACGAATGAATTCGTATATTTTATTATAAATCTAGCATAAATAAACTGCACAAAAACGTTTTTCGAATACTTGAAACTATTTGTCTTGTTTTTAAATTAATATTGAATTTTGTTGGTCTTGCTGAGCTAACGACTAACGACTCTAAGAACTCCAAGTTGCTCGCTCGAAAAGACGAAACACATAGACTTAAAATTTCTTTCTTTCTTATTAAAATATTTTCAATTTTATTACTTAGTATTTATTTGCTTCTTCTTTTGGTTTATGTCTGGCGGCTTGTGGCCTTCATAATGTTGTCCTCGGGATTGATACGCGGCGAATTGTCGTGCCTTTTCGAGCGAGCAACTTGGAGTTCTTAGAGTCGTTAGTCGTTAGCTCAGCAAGACCAACAAAATTCAATATTAATTTAAAAACTTTTGCCTGGGCGAGAAAAAATTATATTTTTAATATTTGTCTTGTTATTGCGTCCGAATCATGTCCCACAATTACGGTTTTCTCCTTAACATAACATACTTTTTGAATTACAACATTTAGATAAACCACTGTTATTCATTAAAAAATAACAATTAATTAACGATTAGAATACCAAGTTTTTTATATACTGTGTTTTTAATTTTTAAAACAGTGTTTATTATAGTAGTTGAATTTCAGTGACCCGATAGGCGATATTAAACAAGGACTCCGTAATCCTATACATTGTAGCCATGTAACCGACATTTTCTATTTTTCATTTTATGTGCAGTCAATTTTTGTTTAATCGCAATTTTACGAACATATATCTATACATTATGTGTAACACACAGATTGTTGGTGCGTTGGCAAAATTTGAAGATTTTACGTATTTATTTAATGAAACGAAAAATTGAAAAAAATTGTGTTATCGGTATAATACGGCTTCCTTATAATGATTAAGTGAATCACTCTACATTAAAATTTTAATTTATAAATATTAACAATAATTAATAAAATAAAATATGCAGATATTTTGTTATTTATAAATTGCGTTCATAAATTTTGATTAGAGGACTTTTTGTAAATTACTCGTTGTTTCAACAATTTTTACAATCTGTTGTGAGATTCTTTACAAACAGATTGCACTTTTGTTTGACTTTCTGTTTGTCCTTTATAATCTACGTCACTCTCATACTTAGAGTGATTTAGACAACTCAATATTTCTGAGTCATAACAAAAATCTTTCAAAGTTGTTTAAGTCACATGATCACTCAAAATAAAGTATTTCTATGGATATGTTCAAAAATGACTCTTAGCAGTAAGAAAGTTCCGTGACTTCCTTGGAGTGAGAAGAAAAGAGTATATGGTTCAGTTTTTACTCTAAAAGTGTCATTTTTCTCTTACTCCAAGGAATTCCAAGCGGTTTAGAGTGTGTTTCAGTCTCTCTAAATTTGTACAAGTGAAAAGTTCCCCCCTAGATCATAGTGAATGAGCTCGAGTCGAATTGAATCGTAAATATCGAGCTAAAATTAATCGAACACTATAACCCCAAAGATAACCTGAATTAAAAAGTGAAAAAAACGACTGAAAAGTCAGTTGCAAAAATTTTTAGCAACTAACCTTCATTTCCAGTCGAACGAATTTGAAAAGGCACTGTAACAAATAAAAAATATGAAATTCCCGTTGATCCACATATTTTAGCGAGATGGTACATCGCGTATAATTTGAGAGGTTTACGTTCCCCAAGTTGTACGCGTAGGGTAATATTACTTTCGTAACAAATGACACATCGCGGCAGCAGGCATCAGGCAGCATGCAGCAGCGGTACTCTAAGCAATTAACAATTCGAGTATGCATTTACATTGTTTCGTAGAGTAGAACATTCAGAAGTTGCAGAGGAGGACGTTTCCTTTGGTCTCCCGAAGTTTCCGGGGTGAAGCGATATTGTCGCAAGGCTTATAGCCACCAGGTCAATTTCTGGAGAGATGCGTCCTCGTCCTCGTCCTCGTCCTCCTCCTCCCACGCTTGACGTACATACATATACAGTTCACCGTGAATGCCAACGGATTCGTCCAAACTCGGGAGAGTGTCGGGAGTTAATTATTAAGGGACTCCGGTTTCTCTTATATATATATATATATATATATATACACCTTTCCTAACCTCTAATGTCACGCTATTTACTTGGTGTTCACTCACAATCAGTTATTCATTATTTCCACTACCTTTTGTACATACACATTAATATATATATTATTTTCTGTTAGGATTATTGTATACAACTTCATCATATATTTTTTTGTTACAGCTACTATCTACGCTAATTATAAGATAAGAAGCAGAGAGATTTCGTTGTACACTTTGTTACGAAACTGTGAGATTTAGTGTCAATAGATTGTTGCGTCACTATACGAAACGTTTCGATCGAGATATCGTTTCGATAAAGATAAGCCAGCATATATACGTTGTATACACGCAAAGATGCTATACAACCACGTGTGTTCACCTCGCGAGATCATTCTATACACGCAATATTTTTTATTTTTCTGCACAATACAATTATATACTTATAAGCCTGAGAAAAGTAAGCTCAGGAAGCAAATTTTTGGCACAAACTACTTTAGAAACAATAAAATAATTCTATACAAGTGAAAATACTTTTTATTACATCGCTTAAATACATTATCACATTTGCGTGCTTATTATTCCGTACACCCGATTAATGTAACGAATTACTGAAAATATTGTTAGTCAATTCGCAATTAAATATTTCATTGAATATTTTCATGACTTTTGTCATTCACGTAGTTGGTATCCAGTATAATAAGCATTTGTTGATCTTGGCGAGTTATAACAACAAAAAATCATCGAAACATCGTTATATAAATTTTAAATTGTAGTTAATTTTACAAAAAAAATCAATAAATTCCTATAGTCTTTAATAAAAATTGTATTTTATTTAATATTATTCAGTAAAAGATACTGTAAATATTATTATGTTTCAAACGCACATTTTTCGAACGTATTAAACTAAACATTTCGTTGTAGATGCGGGAATCAAAAAGAAAATTTTTATAAATATAATATAAAAGGATTGATATTACCGAAATTTAGGTGAATATTCTTTTTGTTTATGAAATTTTATTCTCTGAGCGTTTGAGATATATATTCCATCATTAATAAAGTATATTTAGTTGTATCGTATACAAAGTTCGATGCGTGTCGTAAATTTCTAAAATATATATTTTATTTCAATATTTTTAACCGTTCTTATAAGTTAATATTGTTCGCTGATATCACGAATTACAAATAAAATTTTCTTTTGAATATTAATTTTAATGACTTTCGATTATCGATTCGATATATGTCTTTGAATTGACAAGTATTTTTAACGATTGTACTATAGTCTGTGCTTTCTTTATGTAATGAAAAAAACGAAATTTTTAAAATAAAAAAAATATAAATTTAAAATTCTCAATGATAACAATAATTGATATATACTTTACTTCTTGCTACGTTACTATTAACTATACTGTATTCACCGTCACCTAAGTTAGTTAGTTGTATACTTAATTTTTGTTGCATACATTCAATCCTTAAACTTATGTGTAAATGAACGATGTAAATTAAACGTACAACTTCAATTATTCTGTATCTTGATGCTTTTAATTATAGGTATATTAAAAAACTATTGAGATTTCTATTTGTAACATGATAATTTTAATATCTCGTTAGAATACAATAATTTTGTTAAATCAGAGTGCACGGATTCGATATTGAAAATTAATATTTCATAGGTTTTATATTATCATGGATCGATTATTTAGCGATACTGCTTCAAAGCGCGTATTCCGTTTTATTGTCCGATCGGAAATGTAATATGTAAAGATTATAATAACTAGAATGATATTTATTTCTTGAAATGTTACAATATAAAATTTACTAAAATGTAACCATTATATATGTATAAATACATTGATTTAAACCCATTTATTTATAGTGACGTATTTCTGCAGTGTAATTATTTTTATAAATTCTGAAGTTATCGGCGTGAAACTATTTATAAAATAGTTATATTTTTAACAAATATAGTAGTTGACAGCTATATTACCGTCAAATTTCTATCAGGTTACGATCCGGAAAGATAGTTTAAAATCACACGGAGAAAAATGTAAGTAATATTTTTTTAAATAGTATGCAATAAAAAGAGCGAGAAATTATATTTATCGAAAAAAATGTATGAGAACTATATGTTGTACATAAAAATATGACTAAGCGTATAGTAAAATTGAGTAAACTTATATTCATTTATGCTATTACCACTATTTCACCATTATATAGGTATAGTTAATCAGGAATAATCTATCCCTTATTTAAAATACATATTAATCAATTTGAATAAACATACTTCCGGTCTAACAGTTAAATACACACGCAAATGTTTTTCACCCATCTTATTTCCAAATCCAATACATACTTATTTATTTTATTTTTCTGATATTAAAATAACCTTATTAAATATTAAAATAATAAATTAAAAAAATATACATATATATACATATAAATTTATTAAAATTAGGAATATAACATTATAATCCGAACAGTGAAATATTAAACTAAAAAAGGAAAACGTCAAAATAATTAAATAGAAGTTGTATACGTAAAACTTTGGTAATAATCTAAGTACAAGGCTATCCTCCTCGACTGTAGGATAAAACACGCAGAAGTGGTCCGCGGATAAGAAACAAAGTGTATATATCTCGAGATCAAACGGGAAACTTTTTGAATGGACAATGAGAAATGCAATGTAAAAAAGAAGTTTCCCGGAGTGCCGGAACTTTGTCATATATACGTTGCAAGACGACGTATAGTGATATCGATTCTGGATGGAAAATTTGGTAAACTCCGAATGTGTATAAACGTGTATATATGTATAGAAGTAGGAAGGAGTACGACAAGGCATTTATACCAATTGAATAAACCAATTACTCAATCCAATCGAAACGAACAAAGACCTTTTACCGAAGTTGGTGAAATTACCGGTGTATATATATATATATCATATATCAAGCTATACCAATCGAATATTAGTCGATGTAGTTATATTGATGTAATCATTCCTTAAGGATGAAATATACGCGAACAACACGAGCTCTTTTAAGATTGTTATGTGTATGCGTCTGTATAATAATAAAGGAAATAAGTAAATTAGTTTTTAACTATTCCAATGAGGCATGAATGAGAGTGCCCTATATTTTTGAACAAGTGGTTATTTATGTATAATAAAACGTATTTTGTCAAAAAAGAAAAGAATGTTTCTGAAAATGTATAAGATAATCGAGTAACTCAGCTAATTTACGATCGATTTCGATGAAAGTTATATTGTAACTCGTTGATTAGGGAAGTAAACGTTCTTATTCAGTTAATATATTTATCTTCGTTATTGTTCAAGAGAAACCTAAATAATGAATATGTTTAAACGTTAAACACTTGATAATTTTCTTATATCGCAATTTTTATGTACAGCCAACAAGTGGCAAATCAGATGTATACGAAAACTGTTTAAAAAAAACAAAAGCTACGTTTTTTCTTTATAAAGACAAATATTCATTATACATCATAGCAATTTAAATTAAAAAAATGTTTATTTCAATTAGTTCAAACTTTTTTGTATTGCAGCACTTATCGAACATATGGATATTTTTCGTGATTATAACGCACAAAAAAGGTTAAAAAAGCGTAAAATATGCAAAAATGACGGTTTTTGGTCATTACTTAAGTAAAACTATTGATCTTACAAAGAAATGTTTAATTGAAGATCACAATAATAAAAGATAAATTTTTTAACTTCAACATTTTTTACTAGCATTAATACATTTTAAGTTAGGTGTATATTTATTTTGTTTCGTTAAATGAAATCCAGCAAAATATCTATTTAACAAATATTTACTTTTTAATCGAATGGAATTATCGTGGTGTACAGTTCTTGTTTTTTTTAACGAGAAAAAAATTACTCTCTGAATGACGCTTGGTTACAATCTTAAGTACATCTTCTTT
Source organism: Theocolax elegans (assembly GCA_026168455.1). Taxonomy (NCBI): domain Eukaryota; kingdom Metazoa; phylum Arthropoda; class Insecta; order Hymenoptera; family Cerocephalidae; genus Theocolax; species Theocolax elegans. Next base: position 36,593,727 of record CM047431.1, on the reverse strand, counting down.
TATTTATAATTTAATTTTTTTTTCTTCTTACTTTCACTTGTTCTTACTAACACATTAACATAAATATAAGCATACGATGGACAATTCAAATTGAAATTTGATACAATGAATAGAGTAATAATGTTAAAATAATATTAAAAGGGTGTCAAATCAAAACGTCTACAAAGAGACCTATAGACAACTAGAAGTAAGCTGCTACATAACAGTTGTTTATTCCATCCGTACAATTTCCCACAATTACCACTCTAAAAAATCCATACGCGAGACTTCAGCACATCCCAAGGTAGAACAAGAACCTCAAGCTCGAAACGACAAATGTATGTATATAGGAAGAAGAGCAAATTCCGGAAAAAGAAAGAAGAAGAAGATTCAAGAAAGAGATAAATAGAATCCTCGTGAGGCATAACTGTACACGATCTTCACTCCTCTCGGGGATGAAGGAGGCGCGAGTTCTCGACAACGTACGCATAGATCGAGATATACAAAGTAAATCCGGATGGTCTGCGATCGCGCAGAGTCAGCTAGCTTAGCCTTCCTATATCCTTCCTCCGTTCAAATCTCAGATAAGAGGAACTTCGGAAAGGGATCAAGATGTTCCAAGGTGTCGAGACAATTCTTACACCTGCGAGATTCACTCTTTACCTCTCTCTCTCTCTCTCTCTTCCTTCCTTGGTGTGTATACACATACAGAATTTCTTTTTCGTCGGTAGTTTAGGTGGTAATTTTATTGGATTGGGTTATAAACCAGATGGTTAACAAGGTAGGTGTCTTAACAATTTTAGCCAAATATGTAGTTTTTCATTAGTGAATCGTTGGGAAATTTGTATTTTGGGGGTTAATATTACGTATAATTATGTATTTTGTGTTTGATTCATGGTTATACTGTGTAAATATACTCTTCTACAAATTGAAGATTTATAAATAATTATCAGCTAATTTTGACAAATTTTACGAATTTGGCAACGAATTTCGGTTAATTTGTAGGTAATAAATTACCTCAAATTTGACTCGAGACTTCTTGTTTCTTAGCTAAATATCATACTTAGTTATTTGTGATGTCTGTTCAATGGAGTAATCTCGTTTACTTTATTTAATTTTAAAATTTGGAACGATTATATTGTATTTTAAATACGAATAATTAATGTGGCAAATTTTATGTATTTTAGGTTATATGCATATTAAAACAAATATTTTATTTTACATATTTACATTGTACAGGAAACGTTAAAAAATTAACATAAATTACCGTAACGTGTACACAATTCCTGATCAGTATATCCAATAATTGACCATTTTGTTATAATAATAAAAATAATAACAATAAGTAACTTTGTACATATAATATATTTGGACATAACTTTATGAAGAAATATAAATCAAGTGAACAATCCATTTATCATTTAAAAATATTATATTGATTATTAACATTTTTTGCGTGTTGGTAAGGTTATAGAAATAGGACTTAATTCATCATAAATGGGACATGATACGGTGTTCGAATTAGATAGTTCTTAGGTAATAAAATGAAATAATATTTAACAACTTAATTAAAAAAAATTAATCATTTTTGTAGTGGGATATGTAATGCTGTAACAAAAAAATTTTTCCAATTTGCTTTGAATCTTTGATTCAAAATAAGTTCCGCTCTAATATAGGTATATGTCTTATACATCTCAGTACCATTACGTTATTTACCCATTATATATAAATATATATTTTATTTTTAAAATATCGTTTACATATATAATACTCGTCTACAAAAATATCCCGAAACATACCGTTGATTATATTTGTAACATTATTACAAATAATTTAATAATTTACACACACGCGCTAATAATAATTATTAACATATATCTCTTACGAAAATTAGAATAATAAAAAATAACAGATATACGTATTTTATTTCAAATTTTAATAAACTCTTTCAACTTTTATATACACAAATATTCGAAAACAACAAAACGGTAAGTATTACGCATAAAGAATAAATCGTTTTAAATAAACGTTCAGGATTTTCGAAAAATTAGCCGGGTACTCAGCCACGCGTGAAAATAATAATGTATACAATAAAATCGAAATGTTATATTTTATGATATTAAAAAAAATTCTTTGTAGATAAAAGAATACATATAATATACGGAGCGAACAGGAAACGTTAAAAATTGTTGTTAACAATCGAGGTTATACGTATACCTATATATATAATTTCACATTCAAAACGGTTCTTAGCTTCTTCCCATTACGATTTGCACCACGGGGATGGATGATTTACAAGTCAAATACACAAGTCGATGTCGAGATAGAGAGAGATAGAGAGAGAGTTCTTCTTTCATCTCTTTCGCGCGTGAAACTTCTTCAAATATACTGTTTTGCATTTGAATTACAAGGCGTATCCATGATATTTCGTATCTATAGACGTATACAATATCATATATATAGAGGTAAAGAAATTTAAATAGATCTTCTTTATTTTTAAAAAATGCACGAAGTAAATATCTATGATGAAGTTTGTAAATAAAAGTGATTATTTACATTTCTGTATACAGGATTTTATGTATAGGTGTGTTACGAGCTAAGCTTGTAGGCAATTAAAACTCTGATCTCGCTGTCTTGTATAGATTCGGGGTGGAATGTTTGAACGAAAGAAAAAAGTTCGACTTGCGCAGTATTTCATGCATATATGTATACATATTTTACGTTCATTAGTTTAGAGAAAATTAAATGTATTTTCACTATGCACACGTACCTTAACGTTAATTTGCTTTTATATATATAAATTAAAGTAATCTTACATCGATGAACTGATATATGTTTGAAATTTCCAATGTGTACATAAAAACAGTCTAGTTTAGAAATTTTATATTTCAAATAAATGAATATTTATCAAGGTGTAACATTTATATTCTCTTTTTCTTACATATCATGTACATATCGATCACCCGCCAGGAAATTGTTGATACAATTCCTTAATAATTGTATTTGAATAGGTAACGTCCAAATTCGAAAATTCTTAATCAATCGAAATTTATAAAGAATTCTCATTACTGCAACTTTCAATTTTTATTTCAACAATTTCAATTCTCAAAAGAAGTTTATTTAGCTATATCTAAAGGTTTTTATTACATATCCATAATTGTTTACGGACATACCTAATTGTACATATATTAAATTAATAGTCGTTTAGGAGCTGGTTACATTCTTTTATAAATTCTAGTATCAAGAATTACAAAGCTTTTTAATCGGGTTCAATAAAATATCGAAGGTTACAAGTTGATTCAGGTGGTTTTATATATCATCCTTTTGAGATTGTATCTACAACAATTTGTTTCTTTATTTGTCCTATATACAGTTCCAATACGAATTTTCTATTATTCTACTAATTATGAATGTAACGTTGTGTTAAGCCAAAATATGGTCAAATGTCATAAAATATAGATATATGTCAAATTAATATAAAAATTCGAGTTTTATTTAACCTTTGAATGTTACATTTCAAATGCTAACTTTAAATAAAATTTACATTGGAATTTTAAATTTGACTATTTAAAATATATATACTATCAGTTTCATAATTTAGATAATAATTTAGATTTTATATATTTTTTCACGTGAAATTTTACGACATGCTCAAGAATCGACAGAAAGAATTAATAAAAATTACTCAAACTTTCGGGGTAAAATATTGGTATGTTCTAGGTTACGTCATTTTTGTTTAGATATTTTATAACAAAAGTGAGAATGACATTGACAATTTTTTGATCATGCTGATTAATTACTTTTCTAAGACTAAGAGTAAACTTCAAGCTCATCCTTTCTTTCGAATTTTTGATCATACTGTCACTATAATTTTTAATCATTTAGATAATACTTTTCAGAAAATTTTATTACAAATGTGTACAAAATGTGAAACAAGTCAATTAACGTTAATTGTTTTGACGTGGTAAGGTAAACTGGGCGATCTACTTACGTAACATTGGTAAAAACATTCGATACGATCATCTTAATAAATGTATTCGATCAATTACTTATCCACGTTCAATAAAACAGTAAATAAAATAAAATTGCCCTGATACGTATTATTAGTGTATATAAGCAAAACTATCTCTAACAAAATCGATGTTTTTGAAAACATTTTAAGATCGTTTATAGGATTTATTAACAATTTAAAATAATAATTTATCAATTCTTGACACTTATATTATTTCATAAATGTTAAGAACCGAAATTAAGCCGTTAATATAATATTTTTTTACAATACTTCTTCACTTCCAAGTATAGACCAAAATTGAAATGAACAATACATACGAAATATTGACACCGTGAAATTACTCAACACGTACAAGAGTGTATTATTATATATGCGAAAGAGGAAAAGGTCTATATATACGGAAAAAGATCGAAATATCGAGATTGAGAGATGGTTACCTACGATTAACCTGTACGGATTAACTCGAAGACACGGTCACTTAACGCTTATCTCCTCCTCCGAATCGTATCCCTCTAAACGATCGCGACGATTTTACGATTTACAAGGGATTTTTAAGAAGAGAGTAGAATTGAATGATCGGATCTTTGTTTTCACACCGGTTAACGCGTTCTTTCGCGCGTATCCTTTCTCTCTCTCTCTTGCTCTCCTCATCCTTAAATCGCTCGGATTTTTGGTTTTAACGCAACGCGATTACGTTAGATTCGAATCTTCTCTCGGACTCCGGAGTTATTTTTAAAACTCATCATCGATGCTTCGTTATTGCCGTTTTTACAAGATTTATTGGAAAATCTTTTAGATAGGTTTTTTATGTCTTAACTACTAAGCCACTATATATTTTTCGTATGCAAGAAATTTTTCTCATGTGGGAGTTATATACATGGTGACTCGATAATTAAATAAACATATTCATTTGTCGCAAAGATTTATTTTTTTCTGTGATAGTAAAATTTGTGAAATCGGAGGAGACTGTAATGTATGCTTATAGAGGAGAATTTTATTTTTGATATCGCTGTTACGAAAATTCAGAAATAAATCAAGCATATTACGTGTGTTGCTAACATTTAAATTTCATTACTTTCAAATCGTTATAAATTGATTTTAATCTATGAGGTTACGATGGTTAAAAGTAAGAAAGTAAACCTTTTTTTACACGAATGATTAAATTAATTAAAAACTAGTACCAATACTATTGCATTTATATACATATATTGTAACAAAAAGAAACCTTTCACAGCCTAGATCACTTTTTTCTATCTTTATTAAAGAATAGTCACATTTTATATACTCCGGGCAAAAAAGTGACCACATGAAGAGCTTCTCACAGAAGATTCAATTCAACGAAATGACTGTATAAAGTGGACTCGTCAAAATTGTACGTGATACAAAGACATGGCAGTTATTTTTACGAAGAATCCGATAATTAATGTTTATTGATCATGATTTACTATTAAATGTGGAAAATTTCGAAAATTATAAAATTATTATTTTATATTTTATTATAAGTTTCAAAATATAAATGTAATAAACATTGCTTATTTCGCCAATTTTTATCGATTTTTCGTGAGAGGACCGTTTTACCCAGCAATTTTGAAAATCTCGAAATTTTAAAACTTTTTTTAACAACTATTTAATATTTATTTATTTATTTATTAAACCTGAAAATTCACAAAGGTAAATTCTACAGAGGTATATACAAATATGTGTTTATTTAATAATTTATCGTTACGGTTGTACGATACTTATTTGTTTTGATATCTACTTTACAAAAAATGAATTTATTCCACAATGTTCATCTATAAGCTTATAATATTTACGTTGACCTGTTTTCTTTGTTCTATTCATTTGAAATTGCCATATTTGCTAATTTTTGGGTCCAATAAATTTAGTACGTACAAACCAAGCAAACGAAATGTACAACCAAGGTAAATAAATAGTTATTTTATTTATTTGTGATTGACCCTGATCGACATCGACATACTTAATAAAGGGTAAAATATCATCGATATGAAAATTGTAATATTTTCTTTAGAAACATTATTGGTATTTAGGATAATTTTTCGCGAACAGCTGATATGCTCCAATTTAACCACGCTGACGCTGTAATTTTTATTACATAATGCTGTTCGAGTTGCGTCACGTACAGCGATGCGGAATAATCTTTTTTTATAATTTCCGACGTTGAATAAAAAAGAAAATGGATAATCAAATGTTATTCTACGAAGGAACGAGAAGAAAAATGCGTCTACTTTTTGAGGAGCGTAAACAACTCGAAGGTAACGCCCGGTTGACTCGTTCATCGAGCGCGAAACGACATCTTTCCTCGCACGAGCGAGCTTCCTTCCAATAAGAACTCTCGCGCGTGTGTCTCTTGTCCTTAGAGATGGAAATCTCGGAAGCGGAAATTTCATTTGCCTTGGTGACACCTGCACTGACTCTTACATTTAAGACAGGTGCTCCACTACTAACGACGCACCTTTTATTACTCCTTGTCCATATACGCGTTCCTTTGTCTACTTGACGTTTCATCCTTAATTCTCAAATCGAGGTTATTTTTCCAAGTTTCGGTATGTCATTTTATTATTATATTATGCTGAAATTCAGCTACGGTTTTTTGGGTTTGACTTACCGTGTGGCAAGAAAGTATAAGGATAAATTTTCGCTGGAATCTTGTTAATGAGACTTTGTAAGGAAATGAGGTCGACGACAATTTTCTCATAGTTGAAATATTTTACCAATTACAAATGAGAATTTTAAGAATGTTCCACCAATTAAGAAAGCTAATTAATAAAAAATCGCTTCTTTTTTTTTAATTTAATTGATTGCAGTCCTAGACAATTTTTTATGTAAAATTGTTTTTAAAGCAGAAATCGTTAAAAAAATCATAAGACATTTCTTAGAAATTAATTATTTTAAGTAATAATTACTTAAAATATTTCACAATACTATCCTATTGAGCACTAGATTGCCTAAGGAAGTCATTTTGACTGCTTTTCAATTTCAATTAGAAAAACAATTCTTTGTATAATGACACAGCTTCTTAAAATTTTTTGTTACCACTTAGTAATTGTAATGATTAATAAAAAAATTGTAAAAAAAATAATAAATAGTAATTAATAATAATTGTATGACTGTAAATAATATAAAAAATATTAATAATTAATTTTTAATGTATTTCTTTACACATTAGTTATTCTTTCGAAATGCAGTCATTTTTTGTCTGCTTTGGAGCATCAGAGCATGTATTAAATTTCAGTCTTTTTATTTTTGAAAGCATTTTGTCGATTGATTTAACGAGTCAATACAAGTTATGAATTACACAACGTCTCGGAGACAATACGTCACCTTCTTTAGGTGCAGAAATTTATTAAAAATGTTTCACTTATTACAATGACCACATAAACAATAGAATGTTTCTATTTTTACAAATTACCTTAAATATATTTTAATAGCATCAGTCTGGATTTGTCATTTTAAATATATTTTGTCATATTTCCTATTATTTCGCTACAAGATTTTACACAAACAATCTATCAATACACATTTAATATATAATAACTTTATATATTTTTTTACCTCTTTTTTGTATTAAAAAATAATTAAATAAATAAGTAATGTATGTGAAAGTGGCACAAGATAATACAAAGAATCTCACAATTTTACTGACTATTAAGTATTGAGTATACGCTAGAACAGAATTAAATAATTTAAGTATTAAAGGATCAACAATCAATAGAAGCGCACGAAACTTGTCAATTTTAAAAATTTATTAAATAAATAAATTGAGGGATAAAAATTGCCTAGAACTGCAACTATTTTTGCTTAAATGTGTGAACCATCGTAGTACACACTAATTGTGCTTTATTAGCATCTTTTTTATTGATTGGATGTGTTTGTAAATTAATGTGTATTGTTTCGGAAATAATTCTGTTTCTCCAAATTTATTCCCTGTCAAGAATTTGCATATTGCTAAAATCTAAACCGATGTCCTAATTTATCAATGTGTTTATTAATTATACATGGTTTGTCAATTTTTAAGCTGTTCCTTTTGTTTATATTTTATGCATAAGATGCATTACAATCATTATATTGAATTCGTTATACTTCATTAGATTGTTCGCTTTTTCCTTTTTGTCTTTACCTCTCCGGATGTATTAATTCAAAGAATTAACAATTTTAAGTACAGTATATAATATATATTATAATTTTTACTTTCTTTGTTATATTCTCAAGTAATTTAGGTACACACAGAGAAAAAGTTTAGATTAAAAATAACTAGTGTCTAAATCACTGAATGACAAATTAGGAAATTTACTATAATTCTTGTAATATTTATAACTACACTGAGAGAAGAGTTTTATAAAAATTACCATACCATTCAGTAACAATTACAATGCAAAATGGTAAAAATTGCAAAACAGCACAGTAAAAATTATTATTTTTACAGTTTGAGGATCCATTACTATAAACTGTTTTGTAATTGTTACTGAACTGTATTGTAATTTTAACCAATAATTTTGTAATTTTCAATACCATATTTTTCTCAGTGTATATAAGATAATAATAGTTATTCTCATTCTATTATTGTTAGTATTATGATAAATTAAATAATTATTATAAAATATATCTTTCGTTTGTATACGTTTGTGAATATTGTTATTAACAAATTTTAAAGAATAATTGTTTCCTTGTAATAATAATGTGACTAATTCTATATTTTTTCTATGAAATTTTTCATATGAAAGTATAGAATGACTTTATCAACTAATGTTATACTACATATAATATGTTGACGATGCATTAACCATTATTCCAAAAAATACGTTGTTCAATTGATAATACATACGTGCTCGTTAATTCAATCGAAAAGACTCCTAACAAAATTACATTATCATGAGTGTAAAGTTTTTTTTTCAATCTGAGTCGGTATTATAGGCAGCGTTACAATCTTCTAAATAAAAATTTAAAAATACATTGAAACCTATTCATTAAAAATTTTGGCAATGGGAGATCCCAAGGTAATTTGGAATTCCGTATGCCTAAGTAATAGTATTTCTGACATATTAAATAAGAGATCTGTCAGTTCAATAAATATACGGATTAAGATGTTTCCGACATGGGACCTGCACATGTCCAACTTGGAAATACCGCAATTGACTGGTGCATTCAATCTCCGAGTGCCTGAAATGTAAACACAATCGTACTTCTTTAATAATATGTTGGGTGTATCACACACCCAACTCTGGCATAAAGTGTTACGAACGAGGGAATTGAATAATTCTTGCTATTTATTTTGGACCAGCTTGGGATATATATTCTATTCCTATTTTGATTATGTTTTTAGTTAGGTATTATTTCAACTACTGTATTTCAATTTTAGTGTTTATACATTACGATTTATTTAATAACATATAGTTGAAATAAATATTGGGAATTAATAAGGTAAAATAGCCAATACTTGGACATATTTTACGGACTTTTTCTTTTAGACGTTATATTTTAATATTATTAACGTACAATGTCAACATTTTTGTATGGAACTATTAGTACGCTGTATAATTAACTAATTTTTAGAAAAACAAATAGATTCACGATTAAAATAGCGTAGATAGTCATGTTAAAAAAGTTACGTACAAAATCGTAATAGTTGGACACAAATTTTTGTGCGAAGTAGTACTTGGATGTCGATTGACCCGATACTTAGACATTTAAATTACACGCGTCCTCAGTTCATCTCGTGCCCAACTACTACCTTATTGGGATTAGAAAATCTTAAAGACAAAACATAACCTCGGAAACTAATTTTGATATAATTAGATGGTTTTAATCATAACTAATGCACATATAAATAGATATTCTCGTTAAATTTGTAGTCGTCTGTAGTTATTACAAGTTACTAACCGTTGTCCAAGTTTCGGTCCAATTTTTCATTTTATCCAAGTATTTTGGGTACTTTACCTTATTCCGTTTAGTTGGGAATTCCCAGTGCCAAAATTTCTTTGTAATTTTTTTTGTTTTATTTATAAGCAATTTTAATCTCTAATTGAAGAGATTATTTTGCAAATATATGTATATATATATAGTGAACAGTCATAACTTATAGTTTTACAGTATAATATAGTAATTGTACAAGGTATATATACAGTCGTTTAGATATTGAGTTGACATTCTTGTAAAAATTCATATGTTAATTTACATATACTGATTGTTGGTTCATGGAGTTGTACATTGCAAGAAAGAGGAAGAACCGGATATTTGTATCTCAATTTTTGAATAAACTTAGCTCGTTGATTATTTTATAAAGGATATTGCCATAGTAAGTACGTGATCAATATTTTGCCGTTCATCATTACGTCCGCAGCTCGGGGGGTTCCATACTCAATTTTTGATGATTAATCAATAAAAAAGTAGAACAGTATGTGAAAAAATAAGAGAAGAGTTGCCTTCGTTTATTGACAATCTAACTGCGTGCTGAATTTTAGATTAAAATATTATTGCGTTTTAGTCTTACCAAAAATATCAAATTTTTTCACCTCGTTGAGGTTAGGTTCACATTTTTGGTAAGACTTTTCTCGAAAACACAATAATATTTCAATTTGAAATTCAGCACATAATTAGATTATTGACAAACGAAGGCGCCTCTTCTCTTATTTTATCACATACTCTTTTATTTACAAATTTATTACTAATAATCGCGATTGCCGATAAGGTAGGGAGGATAAATATTAACCATGGCACCCCGTTAAGAAGTGAGCTAAGTTGTAGTGCTAGAATCTTATTCTGTTTATTGAACTAACAATTCCGCGTTTTAAATATATATTCCTAAAGCGGGGTTTAGAGTTCCGTTCCAGTTCGGGTCTAAATACCGACTCATTTCTTTGTACTGTTATGCTGAGAAAAATGCAGTTTCCTACTATAATATTAAAACACAACGTTTTCGGTAAAAAATATTATAGGGCATATAACCTTATTTTTTGAACGCACAAGGCAAAATATTGTAATGAACAAAAACTTGAAATATTTTCATTAATTACGGATATCTTTTAGAAAAGACCCGTTCATATTTGTAAAATTCATGAGGCAGAAGCTAGCTATGGTATACATCTCTTGTTGTAATGACTTTCAAGAAACTTAAATCCCCGCGCTTGTAAAGTTTTGCGTATATACCTGCACACCGCGAAACGATTAATCGGTTAAACTATATTTTACGCGTAACGTTGAGATATGTAACAATAAAAACAGATGTTAAAATCCCCGTATCCCCTATACATGTCGTAATATTCATTTGATTAATAAAACCGATTAAACATAACCTCTATTATACTCCACGTCCCTTTATTCCCGAACAGGCGAAATTCGCACATCAAGAGAAATAGGAACAACATTTCCCTCGACCTTTCGTCACACGCACACACGTACGTACGTATTATATATAGAGCCGCAACCCCTGGAGAGATCGAAACTCGGAGCCGCAAAACAACCGCGCGAATTCCATTTCCCGAGGCGGAATATCCGAGCGCGTCATAATACGCGTCACGAGCACCAAACCGAGAGATGGAGAATCCGGCGCTTACGTTTTCCGACCACGACGCTTGTTGATCTTGCGGCCTCGGTATATATATATATATATATATATATTTCGCGCGCATGATGGCCACACGTGCATCGCGACAGTTCAGGGGTTATATATGCGTATATTTATTTCTCTCGGTCACTTCAAGAAACGATGACGATGCGGAATTTCTCGTTTGTTGGTTCAACAATCCGCAATTTCGCTTGTCCAAAATTCTTTTTTGTTACACGTGCGATGTATACGAATTAAGGTTCACTTCGTTTTTTTTTCGTTACCGAGTCAAATGCGTAAACTTGACCTACAAGTTGTTTTTATGTTAGCTTTTACGTTCTATGTGAAATGGATGTGAAGGCGTTCTTCAAAATGGACTATTTTCGGAAAATGTATCACTTATAAGGGTATACAATGAAGTTAAGAAAATATAAAAAAAATTTCTTTATTTTCTACTTAATAAACTAAAATTTTTGGCGCATCTTTATAGTAAATAATATAAACTTTTTTTTGAAAAATTTCAACAAGACAGAATCAGTTTATGATTATGATTGTGTAATTATTCTTTCAAGTAAGTATTCAAACTTTACACAAGCCTTTTTTATTTAAACAATTTTTTGTTTGTTAAAAAAATATATTATTAAAAGATTATTTTTTTATGTTAAAATATATAGAAAAACTGTTTAAATTAAAAATAGCTTGTATAGAGTTTAAATGATTACTTGAAAGAATAATCGCAAAAAATGTGAAATAAATGCAAAAATGGATCTGCCGCAAGAAGCATTTGTCACCGAGCACTAATTTTGATACATTTTTCTGCATAACTCTGTGGTTATATTTATGTAAGAAATGAGCCACAAAAGTTTTATAAACAACAAAAAATTTTTTTTGACCTATAACTCCACAACGTTTTAATGAATATTCTCCAGCCTTATCAAGCTATACTTTTATTAATGATATGCATAAAAAATTTTGTAGTAAACATCTTTTCGTACATATTAACAATTTATGGCAAATTATAGCAATATTACAATTACTAACTATTTCGTCATTAGTATAATGATATAATCGTGTATAATCAATAGCATCTATGATGCGCGTTGCACTATAATTGAAAACAAGCTTTACGTTTTAATTATTAATTCATATATACTGATGATCTTTAATCAAATTAAAAAATCAATTTAGATATAGAAACAGCCCAAACATCAGCTGCGTTCAAATCAGATAATTTAAACAAATTTTATGGATTCAACCAAAAAATAATTTATAAGTAATTAAATCATTTATATTTGTTACATTTAAATCATAAAACATTAATGGAATAAACCTATTTGTCTTGAACAAAATAGAATAAAATTATATCCCTCCGTTCTCTTTTATTTAAATAAGATTACTCCGTAAGAGGGTCACGATACATCGAGAAAAATGTTTGTACTTGTAAATTCAGTTGAAAAAAGTTTGCCGTATATTTCAGAATTGGCAATATCTAACTCGAAAAGATTTCTCTACTGCGTTCCCGTTGCGTATATATATATATATTGCATATCGTCTTTCATAAATTGAGATCCCTCTTTGCAAAACTGGGAAAAAGGAAATACATCGCAAAAGCTTTTCAAAAAATTTTTATTTTCATTTTTATTTTTATATGTAAAAGAATGATTCACTTTTCTCTTATACACAATATATTTTGCAAACAAACTTTTTTTTATCGCTTCGTATTTCTACGGTTGAATGCACAGTTTCTTTTTATTTCGTTGGCGACAAATCGTGTCAGCGGGTAATTTGCGTTTATGATAGTAATTTCTTATTCTAGTGATGTATTTTATAATTATTCGTATTTTTAAAATTAATACAATTATTTATTTATTTATTAAGACCCTTTTTAGTGCGATGAGATTTTTAAGAATGTGGCGAATTTTCCAAACATAACGTTTCACGTATAACGTAACAATATATGGTTTTTCTTTTTCTTTATTTGAAATAAAAACACCTAGCTGGCCTTCAAGAAACTGATAAATAATTATTTTAAAATTTTAAACAGTGAAGGGTGAAAAACAAGTAGTATAATTGTTACGCATTTTATAACTAATTATCTAATAAATTATTCGTAAAAATCACGGTAATGCTGAGACAAAGTGAACATTTTAAGTAACTTGAAAAAAACTGTAACCTTTATTAATTTCTAATTATTGTAATATTAATTTAAAAACTTGTAACGAAATTTAGTAGTTTTTACTATTTATGTTTACTATATTATTTGTACTTTTAGGTAATATTAATTTAACTAATAATTGGTATTTACTGAGGAAACAATCATATATCAGATATTAGTTCATTAATAATAATAATAATAAATTAATTCCGGCAACCCCCAAAAAGTAGGGGCAAATCGGACAAATATTTACAACTTATTTTATTTCTTAAATAGTATTAATAATAATGATATGAATTGTAATACCATACTAAAATATTCTATACACAAAAAATTTGTGATTTTTTTTTCAAAGTTGAAGCGTAATCAAAAAAGAAGATATACTTAATTTTTCAACTTTTTTTCGGGTTGGTAATTTGGCCGAAAAATAAATTTTAAAATATAGCAGTATATTTGCGTCTATTATTGACATAATAGAACATAAATAATACAATCTTAAATATATATCAAATTGGATTAAAGTCGTATTATATATAACGAATAACAATAAATAATCTAATTAATAATAAATACATACATTTCTGTAGAAAAACTAAGGATTTTTCAAAAGTGAGGAGAAAGTGGCTCGTTATAACAAAACAGGTATTTTCTTAACGTCAATTAGAACATAAAAAATACAGGCGAATTTTTACTATAGGTAATATACACTGGTAAAAATGTAATCATTTTTAATACTTTAAAAATGAAAATGACTAATTTTTAGCTAGTATGGTAAGTCGACTTCTCAACATTGAAAAAGCTAATTTATTTTCTAAATATATATAAAGTATTTTAATACCTAACTATAAATCTTCACTTCTAGAAGATCACTGCATTTATATAAAAAAATACTTGAAATCAAAATCAGTTAACTTATTGATGATCTACTGGGCGACCGAAACTTCGCACAAAATAAACTTAAAAAATCATTCCAAATCGATAAAATAAATAAATCAACAAAGGGAAGAAGCTTAAAAAGGTGAGTTTCATTAGCCGAATCCCAATCCGCGAGTAAAAGGTAGGTATGTATAGAATCACAGATTCGTGAATTAAAGAGAAAAGAAGGAAAAAAAAGGTGGAATGAGAATAGTGGATTGAACCCTCGGTCAATTAATTAATAGCGTGGATTTTGGCTTCCTTTAATTAAACCCACGTCCGACTATTTGCACCCGAGTTAATGACCCATTTACATATCAGACTCTTTTTCCCCCTTTCTTTTTCTATCTCTCTAACTCGCCGCATTTCCCTGCGAATTAATAATAAATAGCGAGTATGACGCGTCGTCGGGGGACGAAACCCGGATGATACGATGGTCTCGCGTATTCGTTATTATATGCTAATTTTAACGTTGCCACCGAGACTAATCGGCCTTACGCACTAAATCAACCCATTCTTTTTTTATTATTTTTTATTCTCTTTGATTGTCACTGAGAATTCATTTTCTTTTTACACTGGGAATCATTATAATGATTTTCCTTGCGAGTAACGAGCATTTCCTTTTTTTTTTAATTGGTCACGGTAATCGAGGTTTCAGGTTATTTGTATTGTTACACGCGTTAATTATTTCTAAACTCTGTTAGATAATTAACTATAATGTTTTAGTTGTAATATGCTACAACATTTTAACTAAATTAAATCGAAAAATTAT
This sequence comes from Theocolax elegans, assembly GCA_026168455.1. NCBI lineage: Eukaryota > Metazoa > Arthropoda > Insecta > Hymenoptera > Cerocephalidae > Theocolax > Theocolax elegans. The sequence goes on along the minus strand of CM047431.1, from coordinate 36,578,333 downwards.
TTAATTCGAACTTAGCTATAATGATATCCTTATTATAAGATTAAAAATCATCAACGTGAAATATCAGTAAATACATAAATTTTGTTGTAATAGTTTTAAAATGTATAATGCATTTTAATATATTAATTAAAAATTGCATTTATTACTTTTTATGTATGTAATATAAATAAGCATCTATGGATTAATTTTTTTTATTACGTCACTTAAAAATACGTAAAAATATTTATTTCTATAGTATCTATTTTAAATAATTTATTATTCGATAAAATTTTGGTTAGTAAACTTAAAAAATAAAATAAAAGAAATTTATTCATATTTAAATCCACACAAATAACTAAATAGAATTTTCAGTAAAATAAAATAGTAAAATAAAAAATATCTTGTAGGGAATGAACGAGAATGCGTATTTGGTACTCTTTTTATAATTAAAAATTCAATATCAAACGCTCATCATCCTAATTTTCTTCAAATTTTACAAGTTCACTATCATTTACAATTACTGGTAAAAATCATAGTTTATAATCAACGGACGTTAATTTCGTACACGGCCTCGTCCTCGAAATTTCTAACAATTTCGTGATCCGAATCCCTCGAGACTCTCCTATACACAAAATGTGCTAAACATATATATTGATCCAGGAAAAATCGAAGAACTATATCAATACACAACCTCAAACTTAACAAATAATTATACCGAATGATGAATAGCGTATATAATTGCAGTAAATTCCAAAATATAGTACATTACAAGGGGTAAGAATTTAAAATAAAGTGACCCTTAGTCTTAAGAATTCAATAGGAAAAAGGTGTACAAAACAACTGCGCTATTATCGATTGTCGTTAATTAAAAGTTGATTCGTGCAGGAATGCAATTATTACAAGTGGCTCTCTCTCTCTCTTTCTCTCGCGTACTTACACAAATTTGTTTTAACGTTGGTGTATATATTATATTGGTGCGAAATTGGATATTCAAAATAATTAATTGATATATATATACACACGTCTGTTAGAGTTGAATGTGTTTGAAGTTTTATATTAGTATATAGAATTTCATTGAAAAATATGAAAAGAAGAATAAGTACAAATTCAGAGTTTCTAAAGGTATTCATTGTTACGACATGTATAAAATAATCTTCGTATTAAGGTATTTATGATCTTTCCGAATCAAACTTAATTTTTAATTGAAAAATGGCACTTATTACTCTTTGTTCACTTATCCTGGTAGAAAAAGTATTAAATAGATTGTTTGACAAAAGTAGGCAAAAAATGTGCCTGTTTTTGTACTATTGATAAAACACATTTTATGATCATTAAATTAAAGTAAAATACTAATTTTCAATAATGTTTAAATTTGTAAGTATAGATTAAGCGTGTATCTAGTCATGTACTATTAAATGTCTATTAAAAATGGACAAGTGAAAAATCTAATAAAATCGCGTTTATTTTCGTAAATACTAGAAATATAACAGAAATTAGTTGTACATTAGATGGAAATGATAAAATGCCATGTGAATCTATAAGAATCTCGAAGTTTACTGCTTGCGGAACGGTATATACATTATTTGAACATTTTGTGGTTGTGGTCATCTTATTAAGAGGGTCATGACAATATTCGATTTTCTACAAAATTCAGTTAAAAAATTCTCATAGGTATATTTTACTGTATATCATATTAAAATTTCAGCTACATAAGCGGTATTTATTTTCCGGAAAAAAATTTTTATTAATATCTTTAACAGTTTTCTATGGATTTTAAAATAAACTCTAATATGTTATTTAATGTGGTATATAATAAATAACATATATAAAACTTCAAGCAAGTGGTATTTGATTTTAAGTATTAGGCGTTCAAAGTTTGTAGTTAACGTTATTAGTATATCCATACCGAGGTATAGTCATTTCATCAAAATTTTCTGGATTGCAACACCATTGTTTACTACAAAACAGTAGATTTTACAGAGTTATAGAACCATTTATAGTAAAAACAACTGATTAAATAATAAAATTAACTTTTGATATGAAGTGTACAGACACAGCCCCCTTAAGGGGAGTCCGTACTAAAGCTTCCCAATTCGCCACCCAAAATTGCGAGCAGAAGTGGCGCTGCCGTCACATAGGCTGAGTTCATATTCATAAGTGGATAAATTTGCCAACGTAATAACATGTTTTGTTATCTTTATGAACCTCAGGAATTGATAAATAATCTTTTATATATTTTAAGTGAACCATGGCGGATAAAAGATAAGTATTATCATAATTTATACGATTGTTAATTTAAACGTTAAATTGAATCGAATCGAAAGTAGAAAAATAACAAGTTGCCGCATACAAAGTGGGTTGGCACTCGTAGTTTGACTTCAATAGCTATGGCGCCTAACTCTGATTTTGGTGTGGTAGAAACTCTATTTCCTATAATGTTCATAATTATGTCGAATATGAACTCAGCTTATCTGACGGCAGGCCCCACTTTGCTCGCAAAATTCGGGTGGGGATTTGTGAAGCTATGAATACGTTAAGTGCTATAAAATAGGAGAAAAAGCGTTTCATCACAAGGTACTTACTTGCAATTTTTAATTCCTATTTGTTAAATTCAAATTTCTATTAAGACATGGTTGATGAAATTTCCTTAAGAACGGTTTAAAAAAAAATTATAAGCATTTCATCCTTCATTGTGTTTTGACTCCTTATGTTTTGACTCGGTCAATTACGTTACGTCGCCCTGTGGCTGAAGTCTAAATGGAAATCATGGGTGGAATGCTTACAAGTTTTTTTAAAGTCCATGCTCTGGAAATTCTACCAACGATTGTGGGTAAAAAGTAAAAAGTGCCTTATGATTTAATTTAAAATTAGGTTTGATACGTTGGAGTGAAGTAATTTAAAATTACAGAATTAGCTGAAACGCGTTACGAAAATGTATGTGTTGAATTAGAGAAATAATTGATAATTTCAAAAGATTTTAATCAATTCCATAAAACACACAAAATCTATGTAGATTTTTATAAACGTAATTATAATATCTTGTAATTATAATAAATATTAAATTAGTAACAATGTTCATTCTGACAAGTCTAAGATAGAAAGTATATTTTGTTTTTCATCAATTTTATAAAATTTATTTTTTTAATACGATGTGATTATTCTCTGATTAATAAATCTGAAGAAGTTGGAGAATTTTGCCAACGTAATAACAACCATGGTTTTTGTTTTCTTTATGAACCTCAGGAAATGATAAATATCTTTATATATTTTTAAGTAAAGCATGGAGGATAGAATAAGTATATCATAATTTATACAATTGTTAAATTACAGTTAGATGAATCGAATCGAAAGTAGAAAAAATAAAAACAAAGTTGCCGCATACAAAGTGGTTGCACTCGTAGTTTGACTTCATTTACATTTATAAGATGGTACAGGAGAGAAAAGGTTACCTCGAAAAAAATGTTGGAGAATTTGTTGACCTTGAAAATTGCTATTCTAGATAAAATTTGTACTTTTCGCTATTACTGCTTCAAATAATCTACTTCCTCTGGTGTAGACTTACGACTATTGCATTAAATCTATTACTAGATTAAAATTGTTTGTACAGTTGGAACAAAATAGACATATTTATGATGCAATGAAGAAACAATATTCTATGCAGCGATCGATCTAGTTATAAGTATTGATAAGTTGAATATTAAATCATTCGTGGATATCATTGTGGTTATATTCGTGGAACCGTCTTTTGTTCAATTTTAGTATTCTGGATGCTAATTAATGGGTCAGTCAGACTGAGACGTAATATTTTTTAGGTCAAATAATAGTTAAATAATAATAATAAATACATTTCTTAGAATTGGCCAATAACATCTATTTCACGTACAAACATTTTCTTATGATCTAACACTATCCTTTTATTGTAACTAGAATTAACCATGCGCGATCTTGCGTTTCTTAACAGTTATTATTTGAAATATTGCGCTGTCTTATTTTCTTAAAACAACAATTTTTAATAATATATTTATTCATGATTTATTATACTCCGATTTTGTCAAGAAAATTCAAATATTACGTTTTTTCCGCGCCGCCAAATCTAACCTACAATGTTTTAGACGCATGCGCAAAACGTAAACCAATCACATAGCCGTTTCACTTGACTTCACAACATCCGCCAATCACTTTTTTTATATAAGGATTAGATTCATAACCCATTATTTCTGTATTATTCCAGTTGAATCAAAATAAAAAGTTCTTCTGAAGCTATTCAACTACAAAACCTTCATTTATATTTTATGTATGTTTTTTAATTCGTCTTTTTGAAGCTTTATTTGTTTTTCCTACATATGAAGCTGGGCAATTTTTGCATGGGCTTTTATACACCGTATAAGAACGTTCAAATTTTCTGATAGAGTCTTATCACCTAACTTAATAACCGTGTTTAACTTCTTTTTTAATAATTGGTACACTGAGAGAAAGGAATGCTTGAGACAAATGACGTTTCTTAACTGTTAAGATCTGATGACTTAAATATGGGCAAATGAATATTTCTTTACAGTAAAGTATTATTTCAATCAGATCTTAACAGTTAAACTTTCATTCGTTTCTATTAACGTAAAATCTTAACAGTTAAGAACTGAGCGTTAATACTTAAGAAATATCATTTTATGACAAGTCAATGTCAATTTATAGCAACAATTGCACGATTACTTTCTCACAAATATTTCTTTCTCTCAGTGTAGGTATAGTAAGAAACTTCCAAGTTTTCAAAATATTGGGTTTTTATTACATTTTTATATTTAGACGGTTTTCTATATTTTCGTTAATAAATCCAATTGGATTGTCACTATTAGTTGAAATTTTTATAATTAATTCGAGATAATTTTGGCCATGACGTTTATGTGACAACAATAAACTTCTGCCTACTAAATTTTATGCAATATTACGTTACCGTTGAGTTGGTCGATTTGAAAAGAAATTATCATGTCTTTTTGAACCAGTAGCTTTTTAAAACCAATTATCATTAAAACAGTTTTTATTTTTTTATCAGAAAATAAATCTTACTGTCGATATATAATAATGCAAAGGTACAATACATCAAGTAAAAGTTGTTGTTCACACATTTTGAATAAATCTACGTCGGCGAAAAATATATCGTATATACAAAACGCGTTCCACACCTCATTATCGGTAGTTGAATTTAATTTCGTGAGAGAGGTATAGAGACCCACGGTAATAAATATTTTTTTGGTGGTCGATAATAAGCGGACGGTACGAGCGGGAAACGATGCGAATAGGAAGAGGTTCGTGTCACCCCTCTGTCGTTGCACACCATACGTTTATTTTTTTCCCGCCAACTGTCCGACCTGGCATATAAATGCGTTCATTACCACCGTCTATGTACACATACGTATATCAACCAGGGTCTAATGTCCTGGAGATGATGCGGTTATTCCATTTGGCTATTTGACTCTAAATCGTATACACGCTTGTCATCGGAAATGTTAATTTAATACTTTTTTTCATCTCCTCTTTCTTTCTCTCTCCCTCTCTCTCTCTCTCTCTCTTTCTACTCACTATCTTTTGAAACAAAATTGTAATATTTTGAATATACTGAGTTTTTAACGAATTTTATGGAAATTAAGTACACGTATTCTCGTTCAAATAGACATGCGTAACGTGGAGAGAATTTTAGTGTTTGTGCTCTTTTGGTGGACATTTTTAGGAGTTATTCGATAGCTTCTTTTTTCCAATTATAGTTATTATTTTTACAAAAATGAAAATTTTATGGAAAAGTTTAAGTCAAGACACAAGAACACTGTCTTGCGCGTATTACCAATCTATGATTGTCCAGAGATTCAAGGCAAATTAGTGTACAATAACTTATAACGAATAATTAATTTAAAACTGTTTTATTATCAGTATAAAACGGCTGAAAGTTTAAACAGTATTAATTTCTTTAAATACTGTAACACTAGCTTTTAAAAATTGAACAATTATAATTTATTTTCTAACGTCTTTGTGATATAATTTTAATTTTATTACAAAACATTAATTTTTATATGAATATATGATGACCTTACCCGCCGAAAATTTGAGTTATTGGATTTGATAACCGCTTGATAATTTGAGTCAAAATGCATACTGATTAACGATTATTATTCAATAATTATATTTTTACACTTACAAGGAGAGTCGACCCTTGAGGAAACGGATCTTTACCAAATTCTAGGATATGATTTCTACTATTAAAATATGAAGAAACCCGGAGTTTTAGATTCCAATGCCCTTCTTTATGACAGATATAAGCAAACAACGAAAAATCGCGCTGAAAAAATCATTGACTTTGATTGGTTGTAACTCGAAAACAAGTGAAGATGTACATTCAAACCAAATTTTAAAAGAAAACTGATATTAAGTAGATACGTTTTGAAATAAAAAAAGCTCAAATATTTTAATTTGGTCAAAAGTTATGGAAGAAATAAAAATTAGACGAAATTTTATCGAAAATTTAGTATTACAATTTGATGATTTCTTTAGGCCAAAACTTTGTTTAATTTTATTTCTTCCATAACTTTTGACCAAATTAGGATATTTGAGCTTCTTTTATTTCAAAATATATCTACTTAATCTTCGTTTGCTTTTAAAATTTGGTTTGAATGTATATCTTTAATTATTTCCGAGTTATAAGCAATCAAAGTCAATAATTTTCTTAGCGAGATTTTTCGTTATTTGCTTATATTTGTCATAAAAAGGGCATTTGAATCTAAATCTCTGGCTTTCATCATATTTTTATAGTAGAAATCATATCCTAGAGTTTAGTGAGGATCCATTTCCCAAAGGGTGTGAACTTTCCATGTTAGAGTATAAAAATTTTTTTCTTAAATACGTACGTATCACATGATATCTTTTAAAGATTAATATTGAGGTTAGGTTCTCTTAGATATACATATTATGGATGTTTTTTGCCATTTCTTCCCGAATAAATCACGATAAATACTATATGAAGATTTCTAAAAAAAGGAGTTAGGTACCTCGAGAAACACTTTTTTTGTATATATCGTGATCACTCTCCATGGTGTTAGTCTTGAAAACTTATATGCGATCTGACGAAGGCAAAGTTTTTTAAAAACTAGGATAAATGAACATAGAAATAATAAAAATCCAGATTCAGTGGTTAATCAACATGTATCTCTTTTTAAACATGCATTTGACTGGGGTGGCGTAATAATTGTTGATAGCGAGTATAATTACAACAAACGTTTGATTTCTGAGATGATACATATCAAAATTGATAGTAATAATATCAATAAGAAAGAGGGTATTAAATTTTCAAATACCACTTATTTGCCAGTTCGCTACACATATAAACATGACGATGTACACAAAATTTAACAGATCATTTGACGCATCGATAATCCGATTAAAGGTACAAAATCTTTTATTGTCAGTGTATTTTCATACGTACGTTCTCAATTGTTATTTTGTTTTTTGTGTCTAATAAATAGCCTGAAGAAGTTGGTAGATCAGACCAACGAAACGTTGCTCATAATAAAAACAGTCTGTCTTTTTAAGATTTTTTTTCCTTTTCCTCCGTCAGATCGCATATAAGTTTTCAAGATGAACACTTTTTTTTGTTTCGAAGAATTTTTTTGAACTTCGGTCCTAAATAAACATAAAAACAAAAAAATGTTTTTTAATTATTTGTTATAACGGTGACTGTAATAATTATTAGCTAATATAATTAACCCATCTTTAACAGTTAGACATTTAAATAGTAATTAATTTAATTCAAATATAGTTAAATGATATAATCGAACATATATAACATAAATATATATCAAATATACGCCAATTTTTGTACTTGAACTTTTGTATAAAAATAAAAATTGTTCATTTTTTCCCCCGTCGATACATACGAATGAAGCGTACTCCTTGCAACACTTTAAATATGTCTTACATACATATAAATTCGTTATAAAAATCGAAGTAGCTCGAAATACACCGAAATTCTCGGTGCGCTCAAGCAATATTAAGTATATAACGTGTTGTAAAGAGAGTCAAATGAAATACTCGAAACGTTAGAAATTCATCCTATATAGTGTCAATTGACTTTACGCTACATAATACATCGCCCCGCTTTACTATCGTTCTTTTGTTCATATCATTCGCGTCTCTTAAAATTTCTATCGACGAAGGCTAATTAACGAAAAACTATATCGAGTCACTCAATTATTTTCGCGTGACTCGTATATGCGAATTACTTATATACACTTGGGCCTATTAAGAAATATATCTTTTCGCGCATATATATATATGTTTGCCTCAGCTCAGATAATTGCAATCTAGTTAAACATTACTTTATGTACGTCCGTATATTCTTTGAATATATTGCAGAACTTTAATTTTACCATAATAATATACACGATATATGTATGTATATACTTGTTTAAAACATTGCGTTTAAAGTAAATTAGTCATCAAAAAAAGAGGCTTTTAGACATCTAAGCAAAAATTCTGCTAAAGTATGATTCATTTATCTGACCTACAAGCATCCATCTGATGTACACACATACATAAACACATATGGCGAATTGATTGTATATCGGTGAAAACGTCTGCTGGAATCGACAAGCCTTTCCTTCCCCGTATATACCCAAAAATCGTTGATACGTATAATTTCAGTCGAGAGGTAATTGGAGTTCATTCAAGTAAATTCTAAGTATGATATGGCTCACATTTTTAATTATTTATTTACACAAAAATCGATTGTTAAGAGGTTTATTTCGATAATATATATATACCCTGGTAGGAATGCTAAACATTTAATAGTTACCAAATACCTATCTGCCTTCCCTTTATTCGAATGTTTTGAGGTTATGGTTATTCTATTAAGTGTTAAAATAATGGGTGTAAAAGCGTTTCATCACGAGGTTTTAATACCAATTTTTAATTCCTAGTTCTTACATTCAAATTTCTACTTGGGCGGTCAAGCTATTTATTAGGTACTTTCCATAGCCACTTTTGTGTATGAAATGAAACGATTTTTAACACTGCGATCGCCCATTTTTTAGAATCGTTTGTAATAACACATGTTTTACCTATAATAAAGTAGACCGTAAAATTAATTAGGATCAAATTCTAATTTTATTAGCATAAACATAGAAAAATTAATTTGAAAATATCGAGCAATAATTGGAATAAAGATTTTATGTAATGTTTTACATTTATATTTTATAATACTGGATGTATATTAAATTTATTATTTAATTTTTTTGATATTCTGAATATTTGTTTTAATGAACCGAACCGTGTAACTGCACTTTCTCATTTTTAAACATATGCGCGCTTAATCTGCACTTTTACGTAGTACTTCGTTTGCACACTTTGTTAAAAAAATAAACTAAACGTGGATTCGACGATGCGAAAAATTACATTTCAAAAAACAGAACAGAATATAGTAATAATAATAACAATAGCAACCAAAGTTCGTCTCTATTCTATAACCTCGATATTAATTTAAATTTGTTTGTTCGACGCGCATATATAGGTATGTACAAACAATAATTAAAAATCATGGCAAAGAATTCCGTTCGGAGTTGAAGAAACGCTTCTCTTGTGGAAAGGATCTAAAGGAAACCGCAGTAGTGCAATTAAAATCCTCTTTGTTTCATAAGTTTCTAACGAGCTAAGTGAAATTTCAGGAAATATCGTAAGTATTTTAATCTTTTCTACAATTAGAGCTAATTTTCAAGATACCTTTAAACAAGCAAAATGTTATTTTAATAAACGGGAGAGAAGAGGTAATTTAAAATTTAAAAGGATAATTTATCTATTGCTCAAGGGTCAGTAAACGGTTTTTTTAAAAATTAAATAAAGAAATGAAATTATATTTTCGTTTCGTTGGAAAAAATCCTCAAATTTTTGTCTTAAAATCATTGAAATAATATATTTTAATTAATTATATAAACAACCTATCCTAAAAAAACTATCCATAAATAATAAAAAGCGACATTCTCATTATAACCTCTCGCGTTTACGAATGTCCTCATACAAATAACACTCGGAAAAATGTATTTTCATCTACGTGATTCTAATTGAATTAGTGCAGTACTCGAGAAATGCGAGAAATTCTAATATCTTATAAACGTGATTTCTCCTCTCCACCCTCGTAAGAAAGGGTCAAAATGTTATTAAGGTTATATACATTTGGTGTGTGTCTGTGTGGTGGTTTTACGACCCCCCATACGCAAGAGGGGACAAATATTACTTCGTTAGCTCGACTCTGCGTGTTCGTGATTGAAAATTGTACGTCATTTTTGGTTATTAATCCGTCTCTAATTAAATTACCGAGTATATGTACCCACGAAAGAGTGTCCGCGCGTAAAAATATCGACGTTACTTACAAAGGAAAAATGCAAAAAGGGGACCTCGGACGTTGAGCCGAATCGGAAGTTGAACCGACGCTGTGAGTGGGGGTAAAACAAAAACGAATTGGGGAAGGAGAAATGTAGGTTTTCGCGATTTATTGGAATTGTCGATGTCTTCTTTACCGATTAACATAATAATGAGTTTAGACGCGAATTACCTTACCGACTTAAATATCACTAAATTATTAATTAATTTTTATTTTAATAGCTCGTTTAAGTTAATAAAATTACTCGTTTATTAAACAAATAAAAAATTAGTAAGATCCCTTTCTTCCCCTAATTGCTTTGAAAATTAATAGAAACATACTTGTTGTAACGTTTACAATATTAATAAAAAAACTGGTTAAAACCTATAAATTAAATAAATAAACTCGTAACCTCCTAATCTTTAAAATCATTGATATACCGTAAAAAATATTACAGAATTAACAGAAACATTTTAGGTACAACCAATAAAATATATATATATCTAACCCTAAAATCTTTAAATTACTAAAACAACTTCAAAAAATATCGAAATTAGAAAATTAGTAGAAACACTCTTATTATAACCTGTTAAATTACTAAAAAAAGGTCTGATTATACCCATAAAATATATACTCATAACCTCATATCTATAAATAATTGAAATAACGTAAAAAATACCAACATTAGAGAATTACAGAACTATTTAAGTTTCAACCAATGATTCTAATCACAAATCGTTAAAACTACTAAAACTAGCTCAAAAAATACCGAAATTTTAAAATTAGTAGAAACACTCTCATTATAAACCTATAAAATTACTAAAAGTGGTCTGTTTATAACCTAAAAAAAAAAAAAATTCTAAAACTAGCTCAAAAAATACCGAAATTTTAAACTAGTCGAAACACTCTCATTTTATAAACCTATAAACTTACTAAAAGTGGTCTGTTTATAACCTAAAAAAATATTCCTTAAACTCAAATCTATAAAATAATTAAAATAACGTACAAAATATCAACATTAGAGAATTAACAGAATTATTAAGTTTTCGAACCAATGGTTCTAACCCAAAACCTTCAAATACTAAAACAACCTCAAAAAATATCGAAATTAGAAAATCAGTAGAAACACTCTTATTATAACCTGTAAAATTACTAAAAAAAGGTCTGATTATAACCTATAAAGTAAATATTCATAAACTCAAATCTATAAAATCATTGACAAAACGTAAATAATAACAACATTAGAGAATCAACAGAATCATTTTAGTTTCACCCAATAGTTCTAACCTCAAATCGTTAAAATTATTAAAACAACCTCAAAAAATATCGAAATTGGAAAATTAATAAAAACACTCTTATTATAAACTATAAAATAAATATTCGTAACCTCAAATCTATAAAATAATTGAAATAACGTAAAAAATATCATGATTAGAGAATTAAGAGAATTATTTAGTTTCAACCAATAGTTCTAACCTCAAATCTTTCAAATTACTAAAACAACCTCAAAAAATATCGAAATTAGAAAATTAGTAGAAACACTCTTATTATAACCTGTAAAATTACTAAAAATGGTCTGATTATAACCTATAAAATATATACTCATAACCTCAAATCTATAAATAATTGAAATAACGTAAAACATACCAACATTAGAGAATTAACAGAACTATTTAAGTTTCAACCAATGATTCTAATCACAAATCGTTAAAACTACTAAAACTAGCTCAAAAAATACCGAAATTTTAAAATTAGTAGAAACACTCTCATTATAACCTGTAAAATTACTAAAAATGGTCTGATTATAACCTATAAAATATATACTCATAACCTCAAATCTATAAAATAATTAAAATAACGTACAAAACATCAACATTAGAGAATTAACAGAATTATTTTAGTTTTAACCAATGGTTCTAACCTCAAATCCTTCAAATTACTAAAACAACCTCAAAAAATATCGAAATTAGAAAATCAGTAGAAACACTCTTATTATAACCTGTAAAATTACTAAAAAAAGGTCTGATTATAACCTATAAAGTAAATATTCATAAACTCAAATCTATAAAATCATTGACAAAACGTAAATAATAACAACATTAGAGAATCAACAGAATCATTTTAGTTTCACCCAATAGTTCTAACCTCAAATCGTTAAAATTATTAAAACAACCTCAAAAAATATCTAAATTGGAAAATTAATAGAAACACTCTTATTATAAACTATAAAATAAATATTCGTAACCTCAAATCTATAAAATAATTGAAATAACGTAAAAAATATCATGATTAGAGAATTAAGAGAATTATTTTAGTTTTAACCAATGGTTCGAACCTCAAATCTTTCAAATTACTAAAACAACCTCAAAAAATATCGAAATTAGAAAATCAGTAGAAACACTCTTATTATAACCTGTAAAATTACTAAAAAAAGGTCTGATTATAACCTATAAAGTAAATATTCATAAACTCAAATCTATAAAATCATTGACAAAACGTAAATAATAACAACATTAGAGAATCAACAGAATCATTTTAGTTTCACCCAATAGTTCTAACCTCAAATCGTTAAAATTATTAAAACAACCTCAAAAAATATCTAAATTGGAAAAATAATAGAAACACTCTTATTATAAACTATAAAATAAATATTCGTAACCTCAAATCTATAAAATAATTGAAATAACGTAAAAAATATCATGATTAGAGAATTAAGAGAATTATTTTAGTTTTAACCAATGGTTCTAACCTCAAATCTTTCAAATTACTAAAACAACCTCAAAAAATATCGAAATTAGAAAATCAGTAGAAACACTCTTATTATAACCTGTAAAATTACTAAAAAAAGGTCTGATTATAACCTATAAAGTAAATATTCATAAACTCAAATCTATAAAATCATTGACAAAATGTAAATAATAACAACATTAGATAAGTAACAGAATCATTTTAGTTTCAACCAATGATTCTAATCACAAATCGTTAAAATTATTAAAACAACCTCAAAAAATATCGAAATTGGAAAATTAATAAAAACACTCTTATTATAAACTATAAAATAAATATTCGTAACCTCAAATCTATAAAATAATTGAAATAACGTAAAAAATATCATGATTAGAGAATTAAGAGAATTATTTAGTTTCAACCAATAGTTCTAACCTCAAATCTTTCAAATTACTAAAACAACCTCAAAAAATATCGAAATTAGAAAATTAGTAGAAACACTCTTATTATAACCTGTAAAATTACTAAAAATGGTCTGATTATAACCTATAAAATATATACTCATAACCTCAAATCTATAAATAATTGAAATAACGTAAAACATACCAACATTAGAGAATTAACAGAACTATTTAAGTTTCAACCAATGATTCTAATCACAAATCGTTAAAACTACTAAAACTAGCTCAAAAAATACCGAAATTTTAAAATTAGTAGAAACACTCTCATTATAACCTGTAAAATTACTAAAAATGGTCTGATTATAACCTATAAAATATATACTCATAACCTCAAATCTATAAATAATTGAAATAACGTAAAAAATACCAACATTAGAGAATTAACAGAACCATTTTCTCATTTTACTCAAATCGTTAAAATTACTAAAACAACATCAAATAATATCAAAATTTGAAAATTATTAGAAACTCTCTAATTATAACCTATAGAATTATTACACGGTCTGATTATAACCTATAAAATAAATATTCATAACCTCAAATCTATAAAATCATTGAAAAAACGTAAATAATATCCAACGTAAATAATATTTTGATTTAAATTATACTTATTGTTAGTTTTCATTGTAAATAACTCATAATTTAAATTGATAATGTTGAATATTTTAAAAAAAGTTTCAACTGCAAAACTTTTAAATTGTTGTAACCTCCGTAGAAGTATAAATAGTAGGTTTATTTACCAGCTACCTATAACTGATTCACTGATTGCTTAATTATGTAGTAGCTTAAACATCCATTGAACGGGATGTAAACCCTAAAAAATAGAGAAATGATTTATTTTTTATTAAACGAGGAATTCAATTTATCGAAATAAAACGTTCTGTAACCATGTTGTGTATTCTATGAAGATATTCTGCGAATTTTTTCACATCTTTCTATTGATAGATCAGCGAAATTTTTGGGCTGCCATGAATCATTGTTTAATTATAGCTATATATTACCAACAAAAATGCTTATTTACGTATAGTTAATTAATAATTTATTATTTCTTAACAATCTTTCTATCACTGTATTCTGTTTGTTTTGAACAGTATCTGTAATTTTTTCAGATTTTTGAGATGATATTTTTTGAGGTTATTTTAGTAACAAGCAATTTGAGGTTATGAATATCAATTTTTTGGTTGTAACTGTAATCATTCTGTTAATTCTCTAATATTGATAATTATCACGTTATCATAATGATTTTATAGATTTAAGGTTATGAATATTTATTTTATAGGTTATAATCTGACCGTGTAATAATTCTATAGGTTATAATTAGAGAGTTTCTAATAATTTTTAAATTTTGATATTATATGAGGTTGTTTTAGTAATTTTAACGATTTGAGGTTAGTAATATCTATTTTACTGGTTGAAACTAAATGATTCACTTAATTTTCTAATGTTGATATTTTTTACGTTATTTCAATTATTTTATAGATTTGAGGTTACGAATATTTATTTTATAGTTTATAATAAGAGTGTTTCTATTAATTTTCCAATTTCGATATTTTTTGAGGTTGTTTTAATAATTTTAACGATTTGAGGTTAGAACTACTGGGTGAAACTAAAAAGATTATGTTACTTATCTAATGTTGTTATTATTTACATTTTGTCAATGATTTTATAGATTTGAGTTTATGAATATTTACTTTATAGGTTATAATCAGACCTTTTTTTAGTAATTTTACAGGTTATTATAAGAGTGTTTCTACTAATTTTAAAATTTCGGTATTTTTTGAGCTAGTTTTAGTAGTTTTAACGATTTGTGAAAAGAATCATTGGTTGAAACTTAAATAGTTCTGTTAATTCTCTAATGTTGGTATTTTTTACCTTATTTCAATTATTTATAGATTTGAGGTTATGAGTATATAATTTATAGGTTATAATCAGACCATTTTTAGTACTTTTACAGGTTATAATAAGAGTGTTTCTACTAATTTTCTAATTTCGATATTTTTTGAGATTGTTTTAGTAATTTGAAAGATTTGAGGTTAGAACTATTGGTTGAAACTAAATAATTCTCTTAATTCTCTAATCATGATATTTTTTACGTTATTTCAATTATTTTATAGATTTGAGGTTACGAATATTTATTTTATAGTTTATAATAAGAGTGTTTCTATTAATTTTCCAATTTCGATATTTTTTGAGGTTGTTTTAATAATTTTAACGATTTGAGGTTAGAACTATTGGGTGAAACTAAAATGATTCTGTTGATTCTCTAATGTTGTTATTATTTACGTTTTGTCAATGATTTTATAGATTTGAGTTTATGAATATTTACTTTATAGGTTATAATCAGACCTTTTTTTAGTAATTTTACAGGTTATAATAAGAGTGTTTCTACTGATTTTCTAATTTCGATATTTTTTGAGGTTGTTTTAGTAATTTGAAGGTTTTGAGGTTAGAACCATTGGTTAAAACTATAATAATTCTGTTAATTCTCTAATGTTGATATTTTGTACGTTATTTTAATTATTTTATAGATTTATGAATATTTATGAGTTTATGAATATTTTTTTTAGGTTATAAACAGACCACTTTTAGTAATTTTATAGGTTATAATGAGAGTGTTTCTACTAATTTTAAAATTTCGGTATTTTTTGAGCTAGTTTTAGTAGTTTTAACGATTTGTGATTAGAATCATTGGTTGAAACTTAAATAGTTCTGTTAATTCTCTAATGTTGGTATTTTTTACGTTATTTCAATTATTTATAGATATGAGGTTATGAGTATATATTTTATGGGTTATAATCAGACCTTTTTTTAGTAATTTAACAGGTTATAATAAGAGTGTTTCTACTAATTTTCTAATTTCGATATTTTTTGAAGTTGTTTTAGTAATTTAAAGATTTTAGGTTAGATATATATATATTTTATTGGTTGTACCTAAAATGTTTCTGTTAATTCTGTAATATTTTTTACGGTATATCAATGATTTTAAAGATTAGAGGTTACGAGTTTATTTATTTAATTTATAGGTTTTAACCAGTTTTTTTATTAATATTGTAAACGTTACAACAAGTATGTTTCTATTAATTTTCAAAGCAATTAGGGGAAGAAAGGGATCTTACTAATTTTTTATTTGTTTAATAAACGAGTAATTTTATTAACTTAAACGAGCTATTAAAATAAAAATTAATTAATAATTTAGTGATATTTAAGTCGGTAAGGTAATTCGCGTCTAAACTCATTATTATGTTAATCGGTAAAGAAGACATCGACAATTCCAATAAATCGCGAAAACCTACATTTCTCCTTCCCCAATTCGTTTTTGTTTTACCCCCACTCACAGCGTCGGTTCAACTTCCGATTCGGCTCAACGTCCGAGGTCCCAAAAAGGATTTACAAAGAGATTTTTGAGAGAGCAGCCAACGTTAAAATTGTAATAAATGCGATTGATTAGCGATATATTAATTAATTATTGGATTGTTCTCTATACATTTTAGTATTATTATTATTATTTTTAGTTATTATTATTAATAATTATTATCATAATGTAATCGAATCCTAAATAACCTTTAACATTTTCATGTGGAAAAAGTAAACAAATATACACGTATATAAAAAGTTTAAGATTACCTTTCTTCAAACGTTATAAACTAAAATATAATAATTTTTTAGGTATAATTATTTTCAGAATTGAACTCGTTCAAAACTGTATTCTCAACCTCAAACAATTAAAATATAACTAAATTTTCAACAATCAAAAATATTGCATTACGATAATAATTCGTAACTGTCGATATCAATAAATTTAATCGAAAGAAACTATATGTACAATAAGTTTATCGAGAAAATAATAATTTATTTTTATATATCGGATGTTACGGGCCGAGTGTCTATCGATATAGATCCGATGTATTTATCGTTGTTTTTTTCGGATGTACGCGAGGATTCTACACGGTTGCGGATGGGTTCTCTGTATTATTTGGAGAAAAATAAAGTAATCTAGTAAAACTATCGATTCTTCATCGTTCGGTGAAATTGACAAGGTATCGAGGCTAAGTACCGAGGGTTTATATTGATTAAATTTCAAACGAGTTTGTATTTGGTTATATTTATTGATACCTTAAATATTTCGTTTATCCTGGATCGTGTAATGTATATGACGGGATATTGCTGTATATGTAATTCAATATTTTTTATTTTATACGTCCAAGTTCAATTATTTATTGTAATTTTTTTATTCGTTAAGTAAGAATGAAATAGCTGAGGTTATTATCAAACTAGAAAGGAATACAATCCCTGTTTTTTAATGTTTGTTAACTGGAATTTTTTTTTTTTAAAGGCGTCCTTATTGTTTTGAGAATATTTGAACTAGTCATTTTTGTTAAGTATTATATGTTGATTATGTTACGGTTAGTCAAAAATTTTTCAAAGTATAATGTTTTGATGACTTTTAAATAGCAAAGTGTCTCTTTTGGAATATTGAATCAACGTGTATGTGCAATATAAATATAGGCGTTAATGAAAAATTTATTAAAAATTGCAATGTGTTTTATCAATTTACCAATTTTGTCACGAACGAATTAAAGGTACATTTATATCAAACGTTTACCTTTTAAAATAGTGAATAATGAATAATAATTTTCCTTGAGCAACTCCCAATAATTCAATATTTAATTATTTTTAAAAGTTATAAACGTTGCAGTCGCAATGCGTTAAAACCTCAACCATTTGTGTGAACTATATACATAGTTTCCATTAACTAAATAAAGTACATTGATAGTTATAACAGCGCGTTTGTTGCGATACGGTATTGTAAATAATTGATTATATATCACCGGTTATACACTTTATGGAATGACCACACGCCACCCACCATCTCTATAGGTATCAAATTGTTTATTTCTTTTTTGCTAAATTCGTTGAGAGCAATTTGAGAGCAATTGGCTAATGTACAATTTGAATAAAAACCAACATATTAATTAATCTGCAGCAATTGAAAGTGCAACCAATATAACACTATTAGATTATTCAAAGTCAAACTTGAATTTCGAGTCCGCGATAAGCGCAGAGAAAAAAGGTTGTTTATGCGTTTATGAAAGAGTTTTTGTTTGTTTCAATCGAAAAATTAAGCAAAATATACAGTGTATACGGGAAATGATATAGTTGAAATATGCTCGTATATATGTTATGCTCGTATTCTATTGACGACGTCTCTTAGTTCGCGGGTGTAAAATGGAAGATTATATAGATTTATTTAACTATCATTTAAAAATTTTTTTTATTGTATCATAAGTTTAAGTTAAAACAGCTTGGGAACGACCATTTAAGTATGTAAACATCTACTTTATTACTTCAGATGAAAAATCAAGTTCCTTAAGAGGAGCCGCGGTGACTCATGGGTAGAGCTCTCGACTCTCACACCGAGGGTCGTGGGTTCAATCCCAGACGTGTACCTCTAAAAATTTTTTCATGTGCATTTTTCGAACACCGCGACTTAGTGGCTCGGCGTGTCACTATAATGTGACGCCAGTTCGTGCGTTTCATGCACTTGTCAGTGTATGAGAGGCACGGGCATCTGAACTATAGGGAACGTTAGGGACGCGAAGATGTAAAGAGGATTGCGGTGGTTCCATCGGGAGGACAGAAAACTGTAATTATTAGAGTAATTACAGTGACCGATGATATCTTCCGATGGACACAAGCACCACTGCTTCAACTACATGTGCTTTGTTTACAGTCACACCGTTCACCTCCGTCGCTGATTAGCCCTGGCAGCATAAATAGAGCGACGTTAAATAACATAAAAAAAAAAGTTCCTTACGCTTAAAAAGAAGAATGGTATGATTAATTGAGTCAAAAGCACGACTGAGATCAAAGAGCACCATTAATGTTACTATACCCTTCTCAAAGCCAAGCCGAATATCATCCGTTGTCTTTAAAACATCTGACTAAGTGTTGCAATTATGACGAAAACCAGATTGAAATGGGGAAAGCAATAACATGGATTCGAGATAGTTCGTAATTTGAGCAGCAATAATAGTATCAAAAACCTTAGAAATTGAGGCAGCTGAGCTATAGGGTGAGTATCTACCGGCGTATTGGGTACATTAGTTTTAGAGAGAGGCACTATGACTGTCCTTTTCCATGATGACGGGAACGTGTATGAGTCCAGTGAGTCATTAAAAACTTTAACAATAAACGGAGCTATAGTATCAAAGAGATCAGCAAAGTAAATGAGCGATAGGCCATCACTACTTCGACTCTGACTTAGGCAAACAAGATTTCATAGTAGTAATTACTAGTGCATAATCAACCGGACTAAACGAAAATAGAGTATAGACAAGGTAGATGAATACTGGCCAACTGTGAGAAATATAGATTTAGCTTATCCGCTGTAAAGTACTGGAGTAAAGACGGTAAGGTGGGTCTCATTAGGCCATGTGACCTCAGTATCTTCCAATAGTTGGCAGAAGCACTTGCATTAGAGAGACTGTTTATAAGGTACTCCTCACGAGCCTTACCGATTTCTAACTTAACCCTTTTACGTAAATCCCTGTATCTGCGGAGCAAAACTTTATTGCGTTTACGCCTGAAATGTTTATACATCTGATCACGCATTCTACACACCAGGCGAAGCTCATCCGTAAACCAATGAGCAGGCCTTCTATTAAAGACACGATTCTGTATTGGAGCGTGTATATCTAGTAAGTGTATAACGGTGGAACTGAAGCAATCCAAAAACTTATCAACATTCATAGTAGTATCGCTCTGCAAATGGTGCAACCTGTATTCAAGCTCAGTTTTAAACGGAGAGGGTGCTTTAAAATGTTGTAACACCTTAACCGAAGAGTCAACCAGAATCCCATCTAACCTAGTATCTGACGCATCACGGTGATGAATTGCTCAGAATGGTACCAAATATAAATTAAATTCAGAGATAAGATTCATTAAATGACGTGAATAAAATCCATCACTGAGAAAATCCGAATTGAAGTCCCCAGCAAAAACAACATCAGGGTAAAGGTGTTTATAATTCCTCACTACATCAAAAACGCTCGTTAACACATTTCTTTCGGACGATGATAAGCTGAAGTAAATAAAATCTTTTAGGAGGTGTTCGGCAATAAATCTAAAATTAGATATTCGCACGCGTTGATATATATGTTAGTGGACTGAGCAAGAATCTTACATCCTATCGATTTGATGGAACGATCATTCCGAAATAATGTGGAGCCAACTATGTCAAACAGAGAGGATGGCTGTCTTGGGGTAAGTCAAGTCTCCGAGATTGATAAAACATCAATCTTTTGATTGGCCATGAGATCACGTTCCGAGATGTATTTAAAACAAAGTCAGGAAAAAGATTTTTGTAAATGATATCCCCAAACATACGCTTAACCTTGAGAACATGGTCTTTAATAGTACATGACTTGAATTTCACTATCAATGAGTATGTATTTGTGTTTGTCGTTAAAGCTCTTGCTTCCGAATCATCCTCGGGGTGTTTGAGCTTCAACTCCCTAATTTCCAGAATTTCGTCAAAAAGACGTGACATTTCGAGCAAGTTCAAAATGGCCTTAACAACATCTTTATGACGGATAAACTCAGTAAATCAGCCATTGAGTTTAGCTTATCAGATGTAACATTATGATTCTGCGATAGTTGAAAGAAGATCAAGGCCATCTTATCAGAATCGGTGAGGGTGGACCAATTTGCAGAAAGATTGGATGAACTTGACTCAGCGTTAGAGGCTGGTGAAAGGACATTCATTGAAGTAAGATTCTAGTTAGTATGCTGCATGTTTTCCAATGAGAGACGTAGCACTGAAGGGGTCGTAACAGATATAATTAAGTTCCGAGATTGATCGAAACTCAATGATCGTCGGGTTAATGAAGAATCACCAACTCTAGAATCGACAAGTTGATGGCGATTTGTTAAACGAAGTGATCTACTACAACAATTATCAGCAGGCTTGTTTACTGTAAAGTTTATGGCATACCTAGGGTGAAAATTTTTAGAGCAAAACTGGCATTTAATGCAATCCCTGGCGATTTTCTTATTGCATTTGGAGCATGACGACATTAAAAATGTTTCAAAGTTGTACCAAATTAGACTATAGCATCAAACCAAATCAGATTTCAAAACTAGATTAGTTAATGCACCATAAAATCACATCACAAATTCAAACCGTCAGACATCTGTAAACGCTCTAAAATACTACCTACCAACAACATATAAGTAATTGCAACCACGTTACTTATGCAATGGCGTGGTAAAGTTACTAAAAATTAAGTTAAAACTATATACGGATATCAAAAATATCAATAGGACACTATAAAAATGCACATAATACTAAACTGATAATTACAATGATGAAAGTCGCATACAATTAATAATAAGAGAGCGCTCATGTAATTAATATAAATTAAATATAAAAATTTAAAGGGATTTGGTTTTTTTTCGATTTTGATGAACAAACCATGTATGTGTATTTGGCAACGTTTCGATGGATATCCTCCATCGTCATCAGGTTATACCTTTATTATAACGGGGTGGGTACTGGGGAATGTAAGGCCTCAGTTAGGCCCAATCTGTCCCAACTTACCAATCTAATTATACAGTCCCACGATGCGGCCGGGAATCACTTTGATTCCCGTGCAATGCCGTTAACAACGCCAAACACTTTGTTTGGCTTTAATACCGTATACCGGTAAAATTGCCAACTAGAGTATACGCCGGAGAGGGAAAATATCACTGGGAAAAAATGTACACTATCACCGGGAAAAAATGTTACTAACAAGCGAGATATTGCGTTAGTCGGCAAGAAAGATAATCTCGCCGAGTCAATTTATTTAATAAATAAACAATTATTAACAAATCTAATAATAACAACTGAGGGGGAGTCATACCGTTGACTACTTCCGAGGTCAGCACGAAAACAATCCGTTAAAAACTACTAGCGGTCGAGTTATAAGCAACCGATCCGGGAATGATCGGTTCCTTAACCTGATGACTGTGACGTCACGTCGTGTGACGTATATATCTCTGACGTAGGGAGCTCTGATGTAGGAGCTGCCTACGTCACGCACGCCTTCTTCCGTGAAGTGGCTCCCGCGAACCACCGACCTATCTACCCGGGCGGGATTTATCACGAGAGGAGGGAAAGAGGGGAGGACTCCCTCACCTAGACTGTACCAGGAACTCGGGAAAATATCAACGGGACATGCGAATCCAACTTGGTGCATCACTCATCTTTGTGTTCACGAGACACCGCTCGAAATACGTTGGAACGGCCGCGTTAACCTTTACTGCCGGCATGGCTCATATATGAGCCACCTGTGACCTTGACAACTACTCTAGAGATATGAGGTATTTTTATGTATAAATTTTGCATATAAAAAATATCAATTTATAAGGCAAAAATGCCGATAGTCTAAAGGTTAAATCTCCCCGACTATCTCTCTTTCTCTTTCACTCCTTTGGGCAAACTGGCCCCAATCTTCCGCCCATTCCGTGGACGGAATCTGAAGTGGTGGCGGCGTACGGCTTTGCTCGGCGTGTTGGGTCGTGTGGGGAAAGCCTGTCCTCACCCACACCGTATCACTCACACCCACACTTCTCCGATAAACACGATAAAAAAAGAGACGATAAAATTAACATTGGAAATAGATATATATATATATATATATATATATATATATATATATATATATATATATATATATTGACCTATTGCTGAGGAGATAAGAGAAAAGAGGAATATATTGATTATCAAGAAAGCGATTATTTTGGGAAATTGTTGCGCATAAGCGAGAGATCCACGACAGGATATTTCTTGGCGGTATTGCGGTGAGTGGTCTGTCTGGCCATTTTATAATAATTTTTGTAACTAACGAATTCCGCGGAGTGTGTGAGATATTGCGTCTTGGAAATTTTCGTCGTTTAGTTTTCTATTGTTTTTGCTTTAATTTATATGAGTTTAACCCGCGAATAATGTAGAATGAATATATGTAGATATAAATAATTTCTAATATCATTAATTAAAAATATTAAAGGAGTTTCTCTCGTGTACACGTGATGTGATTAATGTGTATTTGTACCGGTTAATTTCGCTATAATTGTGCGTAGCCAGCGGGTTATTTTGTCGAGAAAAGAAATATAATCTGTAACTAAGTACATATAATGAGTTTTAAAATTTAAATAATAAATCTATTGTTGGATAATTTCTTAGATATTTGTATTCGAATCTTTTCGGCTCCCTTCCCCATTTCAGAGTATTGGACCAACGTTGGTTATCGTCACTGTCCGTGGTGACGACGCAGGAACACCTCTACACCCTGGTGAGTCTCAAAACCCTATCAATACCGTCGGGATTAATGATATAAAATATAATTGATACATAAAATATATATAATTAATAATTAATCATAATTGTTAGTACGCCATCAGTAATCGTTGTACACGGAATCCTCTCAAGGAAATACAACGTTACAAACTATGTCTTATTTTCTACCAAACTTTATAGTTTGCCGGATATTACTTGTGCAAAAGCAAATGATATCTTACAAAATGTTAAGTTAATGACTAATAACATAATTTACGAACTCCAAGAAAACGTTATGTAATGCATAAAAAATAGTACTAATATTAACGAAATTACAGGAAATATGAGTGACGTTTTTGAGCAATATTATTCAGAAATGGATAACGTTTCAACTGAACACAAAACATTTAGAACATTCGAAGATTTACATATATACATTAAAGCTCAAAGTATTTGTATTCGAGAAAGGACTAAATACAGGAATAAGAATGGAATTCAAGTTATAGATATGGTTTCAGTTACAGTAGAATATATACCACTTAGATCTGATTTAACAAAATTTTTTAATATTCCATACATGTTTGATGCTACTATCAATTACATAGATTCTTTGAAAAACAGTGATATAACATCGAATTTTATTCAGAGATCACTTTGGAATACAATTATAAGTTCGAAGTCAACATCAAATATAATTCTTCCATTATTTCTATATTTCGACGACTACGAAACAAACAACCCTTTGGGCAATCATAAAGGGATAGCAAATATTTCAATCCCTTGTTTGCCACTTAATCTGCAATCGAAATTAAAATTTATTTTTCTATTTATACTTTTTAATTAGTTAGATAGAACGTCCTTTTCGAATAACATTCTATTTTGGAAAGCTTTAGGCGAGTTAAAATTTGTAGAAGAAAATGACATTGAAATTAATCAATGCACTGAAAAAATAAAAATTTGCTTTAAATTATGTTTAGTCTTACGAAGTGACTTCGGTATGTATTCTCAGAATTGATTCGTACTTCTCACTATTCGTCGAAAATACTGACTTTTCGATCAGCTAAGTAATATGTAATTAATCATTACATCAATAGCTATGGCGCTTAATTCTGATTTTGTGTGGTAGAAACTCTATTTCCTATAAATGTTCATAATTATTGTCGAATATGAACTCAGCTTATCTGACGGCAGCGCCACTTGCTCGAAAATTCGGATGGTGGATTTGTGAAGCTGTCAGTACGGACTGCCCTTAATTCCTCAGTGTTATAACCATTATATGGTGAATCAGTAAGGGCAATGAAATAGGGCAAGCCTCAAAAGTCGCGAGATTAGAGAAAATCTTTTCATGTAAACTGGCTTCATCAACAGACTTTAAGTTTCGAGAGACGATTGATATATTCTGTTTTAAAGGATTAGTATTCTAACTCAATAAAATCGTGTCCGGCCGCAAAAGGCGATAGTGATTTAGAATACTTTTCAATGGCATCTTTATTACCGATTATAAACAAATCAAGCCAGGTATGGCTCTGCCTACCTTCATCCCTGAAAAAACATGGTGAGTTGGTTCTGAGAGAACCAAACAGAGGGCCAGCGATTCAATTTGAGAGGTTAGAGACATCGACGCACTATTAGTAAGCGCCATATTAATATTAAGGTTGCTAGTTATAACCACATGAGGATAGGAGGGTAAGAGATTAGAAATTTTCATAAAAAATTGATGAGGATAGGAGGCGTGTGGTCTTCGATAAATAACAGCAAACAGTAATTTTGTAGAATGTGTTTTTAATTCAATAATTATAAATTCTGGAGAGTTTTCAAATACTGGATTACTTTGGCACAAAACTTAAGACTGTAAATTATCACGCACATATATTCCTACACCTCCCCCGGTCTTATCCTCTCTATCTAAACGACGAAAGATATAGCCATCTAAGACAACTAGAGAGTCCTGATCGAATTTAGTGAGAAAGGTCTTAGTTATGCCGATAAGGTCGAAGTCAGAGCTGGTGCAGTAGGCCTCAAGTTGATTGAAATTTGTTTTGACCCTGTTTATATTAATATGCCCTAAAGATAAAAATTTGTTACAAGTTCGCGACGAATTTGAAAGTCGCCCGGCCATATTTCATGCTATGTTACTAATTTACTATGATAATAAAATTTTAAACCGGTTGAAGTGAAGCTGAGTTTAATTTTTAATTCTGTAAATTAGTGAGGTCATCCTCAGAGTTAGTATAAAAGGCGAAGAAATAGATTGTCGCATGCAAACTACAAGATTTCGAATGACTGGCCTCATATATCCCTTCTCTCTGGTAGTGGATCGAGCCTTCTTCTCGAATAAATAAACCTCACGCGGACATAACGGAGACACCAATATTTTTCCATTGCCTCCCGTATTGAGAATAGATCAAGCTGTTTGGTTTTTTAATGATGCAGTTTTAGTTAGTATGAGGTCGCGTACAGTAGGAGAGGTCAGCTTGATAACTATCGACCAAGTAGAAGGTTGTTTTTTTTATTAAAAGCTTACCTAGGCCTACATATGTTAGGACCTATACAGCAGAAGTATACATTGATTATATATACATTATATTTACAGTATTTGTTGACAATTTTTTACATATTGTTTATAGACTTTACATGCTTATTGATTATATTTATATCTATTATACATTAATTTTGCATGTTTCGAAGAATTCATATATTATTTGTAGGATTCTAATATCTAGTATAGCCAAGAAGGATTTAACTGTGTATGGCGGATATTGTTTATATTTTTCAAATTTTTTATTAAATGTGCTCTTTATGAATAAAATTTGTGACAGTTCCATAAAATATGGTTTAAATCTTAAAATGCTTCCCCACATTCACATTGAGGATTAGCTATGATATGTACTTGAAAAAGAGATCCCGCTAAATTATAGTGATCGGCACGGCATCTATTAATAGAAACTATAGTTTTTCAATTCAGATTTTTTTTAATGAACCAAGGTTTTTTTGTTTCTGTTTTATATATTTTAAAATATTCTTTGCCTTTTCTATTTTCTTGCTCTTTCACATATTGATCAGTGCTTGAGTAAGCTTGTTTTTTAAAGTAGAAGGTTGTACTCTTGCCACACCGCCGCCATTATTACCGATTGGAGGACGGTCGTTTTTCAGATTCCAAACTCTAGCAGCAACTACTTGAACAACGAGACCATCAAAGCCCATGACAGATGAGATCTTTGAAACAATTTCTTCAGGAGATAAAGAAATTGATAAAGGAATACCTGAGATTTTAATTTCGCATGGATCAACTATGGTGCGACTTGTAGAGAGATTCTCGAACCCAGCTCGCAATTTGGAAATTTCCTGACTTATGACAGCTTGAGATACAGCCATAAGCCTCAAATCATTCCGTATAGCCTTGACATCCGAATCCAACTTGGCTTGAAATGTCGAGGTATTTTTTACGGTACCTATATAGAAGATTGTCCACAATTTATTAATGTAAAAGAAATAATATGTTTCAATTAAACCAAGTATTTTTTAATTGGTAAATTATATATTGATATTTATTTGGATGAACATACAAAATATTTTTAATTTATAAGTTTCAAGTTTCAACGTATAATTGTACAATATAATCAATTATTTGGTTGTGTCATTACACACTATGTAAAAATTTGTAATGGAAAAAAGTTTATAATTAAAGGTTTAAAAATAAACAAAAAAAACTAATTTATTAACCATCCATCCTAATTATCATTCAATATTATATATAACCCATAATATATTTGTTTCTAATGCTCGACGTGAGTGAGAAAATTTTTCCCTACTGCTGTTTTGTATACGACCGCGCTGGAAGTTGATTATTACCCTGTTGTACAGTAAAATTTATCAGACATTCCACTCGTCCTACATTTACTAAACAGCAAGGTAACTTTTATCCTGCGCGAATGGGTAAATAGCTAAGTAATCTTGTAGTCTCGTCATAATATTTATATTAAAAATGTAAATGAAAATATATAATTTTCTAAATTTCATGTTAAATTTTATCTCGTTTTTTTATTACCTTATATATTTTTTATTCTAATTACCGAAAGAGTGCTTTTTGTTATGAATTATTTATCTATTAAAGTTACGTACTCATTATATAAAATTTTTGCTTTAGTAGCGTATACATCTTGGTGAAAAATCAAAGCTGACATACTGTGGGTTTTTTCAATTTTTGACATTCATGCTAACGTATACTAAAGTTATAATAATACTCACGTACTCTCATAGTTAGAGTACTAGCAAAGAATTTAGTATTATAACTTAATTTTGAAATCCAAAAATAATTAAGTAGAAACAAATATCGGATGGAAATGTGATACCAAAATTTTTCTATTTCATCATCATACTACTGACAATATTACGGACATAATGATTGATTTCATTGAATTAAAATAGTTTAAGTATAAATTTAAACCAAAAAGTCATAAATCTGGTTACATCTCCTGTGGCTCCTCCGACTTCTATGGTTCCTGCAGCTCCTTTAATTCCTGTAGTTTCACTCCATCCGATTGAACCTGCCTTAAACTCGCATTGCTTAATCCTTTATTAAACGTTGGATTACGTCAGGAGTTAATAAAAAAATAAATAACAAAGAATACTCTGCACGTAGCTCTCGTCATGGTTTTCAGGTCCTTGAACAAAAATTTAATATTCTACAAGTTAAACATATAACTCCGTAAGAAGGTATATCAAAGGTTGAGAATATGATGTATTTGTTAAATGTCTTTATTACAATGTGAGATTGGATATAATTACGTAAATAATATATTTATTCATAATTTTTCACAAAAAAAATCGGCCTGGCGAGTTAGTGATGATGAAAATATAGATACTTGACTTAGCTCTCTTATGGCTACAATTCAACTTCTATATGATTTTACCTTTTCACGTGCTTTCTCGCGAAGCTGGAATACAATATTTCGTTTTCTATCTAACGTATCTTCCGTATCGCTATCTTACTTATTTCTAATTGATTGAATATGTAATACCAATGAAAGGAAGAGAAAATCGAAAGGAAAATGAAAAACTTAATTAATGCGTGAATTAATTCAGACAAAAATTGGTGTAAAGTAATGATAAATAAATAGGGAAAGCGAGGTTCTATTATAGATTTCATAAAAATAAATAGTATATAATAAATGGTTATGACAGGAAAAATAAGAGGAATGAGTTTGCTGTGTATAAAGCTTACGTTCTCTATGATATTATTTAATTTAATAGTCCAGAAATTAATACGGAGGTGTATTTAAGAAAATAATTAAGCAATTAATATAATGAAAAATAATACTAAACGAAGGTCGAGGTGAGCGTTCGCAGCCGAAAAATTGTTGCCATAGTATTCGTTAAAAATATAAGTATATAATAATAAAAAAAGCGAAATATTAACCTATTATACAACTTTACTAATACACCCGTAACAATAAGAGAAAAAAGATAACGTGCGTTAAAATATTATCTCCGTGGATTCATAAATATACATGTATATTTATCCACGTCGACGGTTCTTTATATTTACGAAACTAAACGTACACAAGTTATTTTAACGAATGTTGATTCTCAGGTCATTCCCAGTGAGACATGCTTTCCGGATTTCTATGAAACTTTTCATTTACATACACTTAACTCCATAGGTAATACACATATTTGTTTAAATAATTTCATGTTTACATTTAAACAGTCATGTTGGGTCAAAGTTAATAAAAAGAGTTATTCCCACTTGTTTAATAACTTGGTTATATATACATATACATTTTGAGAAATCGATAACCCTGATGGTAAATTCATCTGACTTTGTAAAACTTTTCCCTCCTGCGAAGTTTTCTCCCTTACATAAATTTCTAACTGTAGAATCATCAATTGCGACTTGGCTCTCATTCTCTCTCTCTCTCTCTCTCTTTCTCTCCCTCTCTTTCGATGGTGCATATACGCACATACACTATTCTGGATGTATATTTACGAACATACGGCAAAATGAAAATTTTAATCGGTCGTTCATTTTATTTAATGGAATTGTGGGAACGATGTTTAATATTTAGAAAAATTAGTTATATACATCAACGGTTTTTCAGCGAATCTCTTATTTATTTTATGGGGGTAACTTTTTATGGTATTCCGTTAATCAAAAACTTTAAGGCTTTTTCAAAATTCAACATATATAGGGTTAAATGTAATTTTTAAGCTAGAAATCTATACCTACATAAACGTTCAATTTACGATATTTCGATAAATATTTGATTTTTATTTGTACGTATATAAAAATGACATTTTCCATTATAATGTTGTTTAATATTGTCAATTACAATCGCTATCTAATAAATGCAACTGATCAATCCATTTCATTAATTACGTAATTTCAACATTTTTAACTTTATTACGTCTACGTAGATTACACAGAATATCAAGTAAAACTGAAATTCTCAAAAAGAAGCGTGTAATTTTGTTAAATTATAATTCTAACGTCTTCGAGATTTTTGAAACTTGGTACAGGATGTTTCCTATTAAACATACAAAACTTGCCTACGTTCGTTAGCTTGTAACCCAATAACCTTTACCAATACTACCCCACCGTGGTATTAGCATCTTTTTACCAGATTCACTTGTTCCACTTATCGATTTGATCATCATCATCATCATCACCATCATCATCATCGTAAGTATATAGCCATTACCGTGGAGTCGAGACATAAAAACAAAAGCGTCTACTTATACCCGATGGAAAAAAAGTAAATTTGAAAGTCGACACGCCCGTAACCAGATAAGAAACGAGGATCAGAATCCAATGAAAAGGTAAAATCGATTAGCACTCGTCGCCTACGCAAAAAGGGAAGAATACCTCAGCTGGTGGAAAGCAAAGGAAAAACTTGGCTGTCAGGAAAAAAAGGAGGCGAGGGTGGATAAGTGTGTGTGTGAGTAGATAGACCAACAGTCCATTTTCCCTCGTGGTAAAAACAAAAGAAGAAGAAGAAGGAGAAGGTATAGTACGAAGCTCGTGCGCGCCCTTGAACTTCCTAAAGCAGTAAAACTCCCTCGGTATGTATTGTGTGCACACGTGTGTGTGTGATTGTGTGCAACTGATAGCTCCAGATATCTCTGAGTCGTTAGAGAAATTAGCCGAATAAAATTGGTATACGATATTCGGGTTTCGAACAATTTATAAGTAAATATTAATGTATACAAAATACACATTAAGTAAGTGGTGAAAAAAGAGAACGAAATAAGTGTTGTACCAAATTAATGTGGGTTAGAGCATATTTTGTTTATTAAACTTGATACATTTTTTTTTTGATTATGTATTATCGAAAGTGGAAGTATCTTATTTGTAAAAATAGCTTACGATAATAATTAATAATGCAAATAGAATAAGCTTTATTCAATGTTCCAAATAACTTAACGTTCTTCTTTTCATTTACTTTTCATATTTAAGGTTATATTTTGTTAAAGTTCAAGAGGTAATCATAAATAATTGTACTATAGTTTATAGTCAAAATCGTAATCTGCAATTTAATACACATAGCAATATAAAATTTTTACCATCGAAGATAGTAGCTAATGATATACTAACCCATATAATTATTTATTTATTTTATTTATTCATTTATCAAACCACATAAAATCACATACATTCCATAGAATGAAGTAACTACTATGGACCCAGACGGAAATTGATACAATTAAAGATGATTAATAATATTATTAAAAGACACTGATTTCTATAAATTAAAAAACATTTTGTTCATTCTTATCTAGGGACGTAAAACAAATTAGTCCGTACATATATGTCTGGCGTTACTTATTAGCTACCTTTAATTATAAATATTAAAAAAAGATGAAAATAAAATACAGGGCCCTTACAACTTACCCAGTGTAATTAATAGAATCAATACTGAAAGACAGCTCTTACTATACAAATACTTATTTATTAACATACACTCTTTTTGTCTCAGAATTATAATTTTTTCAATCATG